>OU892292.1:3501512-3674541 GCA_917834065.1 Ceutorhynchus assimilis | reverse complement strand
ATCATTCCTGGCTCTTGATTGGTTCAAAAATTGAATTTTGATTATTCCTGGCTCTTAATTGACTTCAAATTTTGAATTTTCCCGGCTTTTGATTGGATTTAAAACTTAATTTTTTGATTATTCCTGGCTCTTGATTCGATCAAAAAATTGAAATTTTGATCGTTCCTGGCTTTTGATTGGTTTAGAAATTGAATTTTTGATCTTTCCCGGCTCTTGATTGGCTTCAAATTTTGAATTTTCCCGGCTCTTGATTGGATTTAAAATTCAATTTTTCATTATTCGTGGCTCTTGATTGGTTTAAAAATTAAATTTTTTAATTTTTCTTGGCTCTTGATTGGTTCAAAAATTGAATTTTTTGATTATTCCTGGCTCTTGATTGGCGTCAAATTTTGAATTTTTCCAACTCTTGATTGGGTTTAAAATTCAATTTTTGATTATTCCTGCCTCTTGATTGGGTTAAAAATCGAATTTTTTGATTATTCCTGGCTCTTGATTGGTTTCAAATTTCAATTTTTCCCGGCTCTTGATTGGGTTTTAAATTCAATTTTGATTATTCTTGGCTCTTGATGAGGTTAAAAATTGAATTTTTGATCATTTCTGGCTCTTGATTGGTCTAGAAATTGAATTTTTGATTATTCACGGCTCTTGATTGGCTTCAAATTTTGAATTTTCCCGGCTCTTGATTGGGTTTTAAAATTTAATTTTTAATTACTCCTGGCTCTTGATTGAGTCAAAAATCGAATTTTTGATCATTCCTGGCTCTTGATTGGTTCAAAAATTGAATTTTTGATTATTCCTGGCTCTTAATTGACTTCAAATTTTGAATTTTCCCGGCTTTTGATTGGGTTTAAAACTTAATTTTTGATTATTCCTGGCTCTTTGATTCGATCAAAAATTGAAATTTTGATCGTTCCTGGCTTTTGATTGGTCTAGAAATTGAATTTTTGATTATTCACGGCTCTTGATTGGCTTCAAATTTGAATTTTCCCGGCTCTTGATTGGATTTAAAATTCAATTTTTCATTATTCGTGGCTCTTGATTGGTTTAAAAATTAAATTTTTAATTTTTCTTGGCTCTTGATTGGTTCAAAAATTGAATTTTTGATTATTCCTGGCTCTTGATTGGCGTCAAATTTTGAATTTTTCCAACTCTTGATTGGGTTTAAAATTCAATTTTTGATTATTCCTGCCTCTTGATTGGGTTAAAAATCGAATTTTTGATTATTCCTGGCTCTTGATTGGTTTCAAATTTCAATTTTTCCCGGCTCTTGATTGGGTTTTAAATTCAATTTTTGATTATTCTTGGCTCTTGATGAGGTTAAAAATTGAATTTTTGATCATTTCTGGCTCTTGATTGGTCTAGAAATTGAATTTTTGATTATTCACGGCTCTTGATTGGCTTCAAATTTTGAATTTTCCCGGCTCTTGATTGGATTTAAAATTCAATTTTTCATTATTCGTGGCTCTTGATTGGTTTAAAAATTAAATTTTTAATTTTTTCTTGGCTCTTGATTGGTTCAAAAATTGAATTTTTGATTATTCCTGGCTCTTAATTGACTTCAAATTTTGAATTTTCCCGGCTTTTGATTGGATTTAAAACTTAATTTTTGATTATTCCTGGCTCTTGATTCGATCAAAAATTGAAATTTTGATCGTTCCTGGCTTTTGATTGGTTTAGAAATTGAATTTTTGATCTTTCCCGGCTCTTGATTGGCTTCAAATTTTGAATTTTCCCGGCTCTTGATTGGATTTAAAATTCAATTTTTCATTATTCGTGGCTCTTGATTGGTTTAAAAATTAAATTTTTAATTTTTCTTGGCTCTTGATTGGTTCAAAAATTGAATTTTTGATTATTCCTGGCTCTTAATTGACTTCAAATTTTGAATTTTCCCGGCTTTTGATTGGATTTAAAACTTAATTTTTGATTATTCCTGGCTCTTGATTCGATCAAAAATTGAAATTTTGATCGTTCCTGGCTTTTGATTGGTTTAGAAATTGAATTTTTGATCTTTCCCGGCTCTTGATTGGCTTCAAATTTTGAATTTTCCCGGCTCTTGATTGGATTTAAAATTCAATTTTTCATTATTCGTGGCTCTTGATTGGTTTAAAAATTAAATTTTTAATTTTTCTTGGCTCTTGATTGGTTCAAAAATTGAATTTTTTGATTATTCCTGGCTCTTAATTGACTTCAAATTTTGAATTTTCCCGGCTTTTGATTGGATTTAAAACTTAATTTTTGATTATTCCTGGCTCTTGATTCGATCAAAAATTGAAATTTTGATCGTTCCTGGCTTTTGATTGGTTTAGAAATTGAATTTTTGATCTTTCCCGGCTCTTGATTGGCTTCAAATTTTGAATTTTCCCGGCTCTTGATTGGATTTAAAATTCAATTTTTCATTATTCGTGGCTCTTGATTGGTTTAAAAATTAAATTTTTAATTTTTCTTGGCTCTTGATTGGTTCAAAAATTGAATTTTTGATTATTCCTGGCTCTTAATTGACTTCAAATTTTGAATTTTCCCGGCTTTTGATTGGATTTAAAACTTAATTTTTGATTATTCCTGGCTCTTGATTCGATCAAAAATTGAAATTTTGATCGTTCCTGGCTTTTGATTGGTTTAGAAATTGAATTTTTGATCTTTCCCGGCTCTTGATTGGCTTCAAATTTTGAATTTTCCCGGCTCTTGATTGGATTTAAAATTCAATTTTTCATTATTCGTGGCTCTTGATTGGTTTAAAAATTAAATTTTTAATTTTTCTTGGCTCTTGATTGGTTCAAAAATTGAATTTTTGATTATTTCCGGCTCTTGATTGGCTTCAAATTTTAAATTTTCCCGGCTCTTGATTGGGTTTTAAATTCAATTTTTGATTATTCTTGGCTCTTGATGAGGTTAAAAATTGAATTTTTGATCATTTCTGGCTCTTGATTGGTCTAGAAATTGAATTTTTGATTATTCACGGCTCTTGATTGGCTTCAAATTTTGAATTTTCCCGGCTCTTGATTGGGTTTAAAATTTAATTTTTAATTACTCCTGGCTCTTGATTGAGTCAAAAATCGAATTTTTGATCATTCCTGGCTCTTGATTGGTTTAGAAATTGAATTTTTGATTATTCCTGGCTCTTAATTGACTTCAAATTTTGAATTTTCCCGGCTTTTGATTGGGTTTAAAACTTAATTTTTGATTATTCCTGGCTCTTGATTCGATCAAAAATTGAAATTTTGATCGTTCCTGGCTTTTGATTGGTCTAGAAATTGAATTTTTGATTATTCACGGCTCTTGATTGGCTTCAAATTTTGAATTTTCCCGGCTCTTGATTGGATTTAAAATTCAATTTTTCATTATTCGTGGCTCTTGATTGGTTTAAAAATTAAATTTTTAATTTTTCTTGGCTCTTGATTGGTTCAAAAATTGAATTTTTGATTATTCCTGGCTCTTGATTGGCGTCAAATTTTGAATTTTTCCAACTCTTGATTGGGTTTAAAATTCAATTTTTGATTATTCCTGCCTCTTGATTGGGTTAAAAATCGAATTTTTGATTATTCCTGGCTCTTGATTGGTTTCAAATTTCAATTTTTCCCGGCTCTTGATTGGGTTTTAAATTCAATTTTTGATTATTCTTGGCTCTTGATGAGGTTAAAAATTGAATTTTTGATCATTTCTGGCTCTTGATTGGTCTAGAAATTGAATTTTTGATTATTCACGGCTCTTGATTGGCTTCAAATTTTGAATTTTCCCGGCTCTTGATTGGGTTTAAAATTTAATTTTTAATTATTCCTGGCTCTTGATTGAGTCAAAAATCGAATTTTTGATCATTCCTGGCTCTTGATTGGTTCAAAAATTGAATTTTTGATTATTCCTGGCTCTTAATTGACTTCAAATTTTGAATTTTCCCGGCTTTTGATTGGGTTTAAAACTTAATTTTTGATTATTCCTGGCTCTTGATTCGATCAAAAATTGAAATTTTGATCGTTCCTGGCTTTTGATTGGTTTAGAAATTGAATTTTTGATCTTTCCCGGCTCTTGATTGGCTTCAAATTTTGAATTTTCCCGGCTCTTGATTGGATTTAAAATTCAATTTTTCATTATTCGTGGCTCTTGATTGGTTTAAAAATTAAATTTTTAATTTTTCTTGGCTCTTGATTGGTTCAAAAATTGAATTTTTGATTATTCCTGGCTCTTGATTGGCGTCAAATTTTGAATTTTTCCAACTCTTGATTGGGTTTAAAATTCAATTTTTGATTATTCCTGCCTCTTGATTGGGTTAAAAATCGAATTTTTGATTATTCCTGGCTCTTGATTGGTTTCAAATTTCAATTTTTCCCGGCTCTTGATTGGGTTTTAAATTCAATTTTTGATTATTCTTGGCTCTTGATGAGGTTAAAAATTGAATTTTTGATCATTTCTGGCTCTTGATTGGTCTAGAAATTGAATTTTTGATTATTCACGGCTCTTGATTGGCTTCAAATTTTGAATTTTCCCGGCTCTTGATTGGGTTTAAAATTTAATTTTTAATTATTCCTGGCTCTTGATTGAGTCAAAAATCGAATTTTTGATCATTCCTGGCTCTTGATTGGTTCAAAAATTGAATTTTTGATTATTCCTGGCTCTTAATTGACTTCAAATTTTGAATTTTCCCGGCTTTTGATTGGGTTTAAAACTTAATTTTTGATTATTCCTGGCTCTTGATTCGATCAAAAATTGAAATTTTGATCGTTCCTGGCTTTTGATTGGTTTAGAAATTGAATTTTTGATCTTTCCCGGCTCTTGATTGGCTTCAAATTTTGAATTTTCCCGGCTCTTGATTGGGTTTAAAATTTAATTTTTAATTACTCCTGGCTCTTGATTGAGTCAAAAATCGAATTTTTGATCATTCCTGGCTCTTGATTGGTTTAGAAATTGAATTTTTGATTATTCCTGGCTCTTAATTGACTTCAAATTTTGAATTTTCCCGGCTTTTGATTGGGTTTAAAACTTAATTTTTGATTATTCCTGGCTCTTGATTCGATCAAAAATTGAAATTTTGATCGTTCCTGGCTTTTGATTGGTCTAGAAATTGAATTTTTGATTATTCACGGCTCTTGATTGGCTTCAAATTTTGAATTTTCCCGGCTCTTGATTGGATTTAAAATTCAATTTTTCATTATTCGTGGCTCTTGATTGGTTTAAAAATTAAATTTTTAATTTTTCTTGGCTCTTGATTGGTTCAAAAATTGAATTTTTGATTATTTCCGGCTCTTGATTGGCTTCAAATTTTAAATTTTCCCGGCTCTTGTTTGGGTTTTAAATTCAATTTTTGATTATTCCTGGCTCTTGATTGAGTTAAAAATTGAATTTTTGATTATTCCTGACTCTTGATTGGCGTCAAATTTTGAATTTTTCCAGCTCTTGATTGGGTTAAAAATCGAATTTTTGATTATTCCTGGCTCTTGATTGGGTTAGAAATTAAATTTTCAATTATTCTTGGCTATTGATTGGTTTAGAAATTGAATTTTTAATCATTCTCGGCTCTTTAAAAATATGCAGGGAATAATCAAATATTAAATTTTGAAACGTCAAATCAAGCCAATCCAGAGCCGAGAATATTTAAAAATTGTTTTTTTTTTTTTTTTTCAATTTTCCCAGCTACTGATTGGCTCTTAAACTTCAACTTTAAAACATTCTCGGGTTCTGATTGGCTAAAATTTTCAAAATTCCCGCCTCTCAAACGAATTATTTCTTTATACGCCATTTTGAATTAATTGTCAACATCTACTTTGGACTTTGACTTCAAATTTTTTGACGTTTGCGCCAGTGACAAGTAGGCCTTGGAATGAACAAATGTCGAAAGTTATGTCATAAATACCAAACGTCAACGGAAAAAAAAAAAGAGATTTTCATATTTTCATCCATGTATCGTAGGTGGCCTTGGAAATGTCAAATGGTAAAAAAAAAAAAGATTTTCATCGTAGGTGGCCATGGAAATGTCACACGTTAACAAAAAAGAAGATTTTCATTGTGGGTGGCCATGGAAAATTATCGGTACGCCTTGGAAACATGGATGTCGGTATTACAGGTGTTCATTCAAATGACGTTTGACAGTTTTCGGTACAAAATCAAATTGTTGCTATTCCTGGCTCTTGGATCGAGAATTGCCAGTGAATTCAAACAAGTGAGATAGCGATATTGTAGGCAGTTTGATTAAACAAACGTCAATTGTCGCAGTGAACTCGACCAAGTGAGATAGCGATATTGTAGGCAAATTATATTATAGAAAGATGAAACTTGATTCCGGTGTATTTTCAATACATTTGTCAACTGTCAAAATCCAAAAAAAAAAAATCAAAATTAATTAGAAATTTTCTTGGTAACATTGTCAACTGATGTATTTGTTGACAGGTGACAAGTAGGCCTTGGAATAAACTATGTCGGTATTACAGGTATTTTAATCAATGGCCACCCATTTAAATGACATTTGACAGTTGTTTTCGAAACAATTTAACAATTTTTAGTTAATTGACAGATGATGTCACTTATCAAACTGTTTTTTTATATATTGTCACTAATGTGAAAAGGCTTCACTCGCAAGTGAATGACCATTTTATACCAAGTTTATAGGTTGTCTAATAATGGTAAACAGATGACGTCATTAGGAGGAACTAATGAAGATTTGCATTATGTTTAGGAACCTCCGATGACGTCATTAAATTTATCAGGCAACCTGCTTCTTTTAAACAACCTTAATTTCATACAAACTGAGCACTTGAATAGCATCCTACTTTATCTCTCTCTTTGTTTAAGTTAACTATCAAAGTAGTTTTATAATACCCGCCCTAAACAATTTTTAATAAAATTTGACAGCTGTCACTTATGTTACTTGTCACTCTCTTAATCAATTGCCCACTGTGATTGTCACGTATATAAATGTCAAATTCTATTGGCTATAATGTCATACGTCATTTGTCATTCATTGCAACTGTCAATCTTAATCTACTTTTTATTTCAATGTCAATATTTTTTTAATTATAATTTTGACGTATCGATGGGAAAAGTAATTGGTGACGTCATACATTTTATATTTAAAAAAAAAAAAAAATGTTATTCGATGACACAACAACGATGACGTCATCCGTTAATCACAATAATTATTCACCCAACGTTGACGTTCAAGCTTGACAGAGACGGGCGATAATTGTCAAATGTCATTTGTCATATTATTATTCGAAGCGGGAAATTTAAATTTTTTTCCTATTCCCGGCTCTTGAATTTTATAGTTTTCAATTAAGCTGATAATTCAAGATGGCGACGTGGGCATAACAAACTTTTGACGACCGTGAAGCTGCCTTTATATTCAATTGCAATCAGAATGTAAATGTGCCTTTACGGTTATCAGGTGTGTTATTCCCACGCCGCCATATTGAATTAAAAGTACGTTTGTCTTTGTTTGTTGCATACAATTAGACAGAGACGAAACAGGTTTTGAGGCCTTAACTGGTTGACATTTCTTTCTAATCGATGGCCTACTGTCTTGTGTCACTCGACGTCATTGTTAATTTATTATATTTTTGACATATCAAGAGTCAAATTTGACGTTGACACATAATTAACATTTCATGTGTCAAATGTTACCTACTTTGATTGATCGTTGTTTGTTTATTATTTTGAACGTCAAATGCCATTTGTTACTCACTGCAACTACTGTCAAAATTTCAATGTCAATTTTGAAATTAATTCAATGTCGTTGCTTGTCAAAGTTCAAATTTGACACCTAATTTGATGACGTCATAGATTTTTAGATGTCGTTCAATAATACAGCAACTGTTAGTTTTAATTGATGACGTCATTCGTTGGTCACAATTATTGGTAGTTTTATTTGTTTGACAGAGACGGGCGATGTGTCAAATGTCATTTATTCTATTACTTGAAGCGAAAAAATAAAATACACTGGTAGTAGGTAAAATATTCAAATGCGAAACGTCATTTGTCAACTGTCAAATTGTACTACCATTTAATGGCGTTTTCGAATGGATTTTTTTTTTACACTAGTTTTACCAATTAGAAACAATATAATATTAATTCATTCAAACGTCATTTGTCAATAATTGTTATATTTATGTCATTAGTTGACAAATTGTAGCAACATGGAATTTTTCTGTAGCAACAAGTGTAATTCCGATTTGTTGTAGTAACACATTGTTGCTATTACCGGCTCTTGAATTTGAAACTTGAAGGTTGCAGCAATACGTTTTTTTTTTTTGTAGCAACACTAAAAATTGACAGCGTAGATTGTAAATTTTGATGTGGGCGGAATTTGGAAATTGTAGCAACAAAAGTTTCTTGTAGCAACAATTGATTTTTTGAAAATTTGCATGTAGCAACGCAGATTTTTCAATTTGTTTCTATTACCGGCTCTTGAATTCAAAATTTGGAAATTGTAGCAACACATTTTTTTTGTAGCAACAATCGATTTTTTGGAAATTTGAATGTAGCAACACAGATTTTTTAATTTGTTAATATTACCGGCTTTTGAATTCGAAATTTTAAAGTTGTAGCAACATGAAATTTTTTGTAGCAACAAATTTTTTTTTGTAGCAACATATTTTTTCTGTAGCAACACTCAAATTTGACATAAAAATTTGGTAATATGGTTGTAGCAACATGCCTTGTTGCTATTAACAACTCCTAAAAATGAGTTTGGGTTTTTTAACCTGTATTTTTAACCTGTAGCAACACGATTGCTTTTGTAGCAAATCCCAAATTTATAGGATTTTAGGTTTTTTAACCTGTAGCAGCGTTTTTTTCAGTTATAGCAATTCGAAAATTTTTGTAGCAACATATTGTTTTGTAGCAACACTTGAATGTGACATAAAAATTTGGTAATTTTGTTGTGTCAACATACCTTGTTGCTATTAACAATTCCTAAAAGTAAATTTTGAAGTTGTAGCAACACGATTTTTCTGTAACAAAACCCAAATTTGTGCGATTTTGAGTTTTTTCAACTTGTAACAATTTTTTTTTCAGTTGTAGCAACTCGAAAAATTTTGTAGCAACATTTTTTTTTTGTAGCAACACTCAAATTTAATATAAAATTTGGTAATTTTGTTGTAGTAACATATCAATGACTTCTAAAAATAAATTTTTAAGTTATAGCAATACGATTTTTTCTGTAGCAAAATCCAAATTTAAATGATTTTGGGTTTTTCAACTTGTAGCAACATTTTTCCAGTTGTAGCAACTCGAATTTTTTTGTAGCAACATAATTTTTTTGTAGCGACACTCAAATTTGATATAAAAATTTGCTAATTTTGTTGTAGCAACATCTTGTTGCTATTAATGACTCTTAAAAGTGACTTTTGAAGTTGTAGCAACACGATTTTTTTGCAACAGAATCCAAATTTGGATGATTTTGGGTGTTTTAATCTGTAGCAATATTTTTCTAGTTGTAGCAACTTAAATTTTTTTGTAGCAACATATTTTTTTCTGTAGCAACATTCAAATTTGACATAGACATTTGGTAATTTTGTTGTAGCAACACATTTTGTTGCTATTAACGACTCCCAAAAGTAAATTTTAAATTTGTAGCAACACGAATTTTTTTGTAGCAACACTAAATTTTCTGTAGTAATATTTACATTTGATAGTTGAATAAGTATATTTTGATGTAAATGACATTTTGAAGTTGTAGCAACATGAAATTTTTTGTAGCAACACTCGAATTTGACAGCAAATATAGTTTTATTTTGATATAGATGATATTTCGATGTTGTAGCAACATGAAAATTTCTGAGGCAACATCAAAATTTGACAGTAGAATTATTATTTTTCAATGTAGGTGACATTTTAAAGTTGTAGCAACACGATTTTTTTTGTAGCAACACTAAATTTTCTGTAGTGATATTTACATTTGACGGTAGAATAAGTATAGTTTGATGTAAATGACATTATGAAGTTGTAGCAATACGAAATTTTTTGTAGCAACAATAATTTTTTTGTAGTAACACTCGAATTTGACAGCAAAATTAGTTTTATTTTGGTAATATTTAGAAGTTGTAGCAACACGAAATTTTTTTGTAGCAACAATATTTTTTTTTGTAATAACATTCGAATTTGACAACAAAATTAGTCCATGTAGGTGATATTTCGATGTTGTAGCAACATAAAAAATTGTGTAGCAATATCAAAATTTTTGTAGCAATATGCAAATATGACACTAGAATTGATATTTTTCAATGTAGGTGACATTTTGAAGCTGTAGCAACACGAATTTTCTTGTAGCGACATTAATTTTATTTTGATTTAAGTAATATTTTGAAGTTGTAGCATCACGAAATTTTTTGTAACATTATTTTTTTGTAGCAACACTCGAATTTGACAGCAAAATTAGTTTTATTTTCATGTAGGTGATATTTCGATGTTGTAGCAATATGAAAATTTGTGTAGCAACACCAAAAATTTTGTAGCAGCATCCAAATTTGACAGTAGAATTCATATTTTTTAATGTAGGTGACATTTTGAAGTTGTAGCGACATGAATTTTTTGTAGCAACACTCGAATTTGACAGCAAAAGTAGTTTTATTTTCATGTAGGTGATATTTCGATGTTGTAGCAACATTAAAATTTCTGTAGCAACATCCAAATTTGACGGTACAAATATTATTTTTTAATGTAGGTGACATTTTGTAGTTGTAGCAACACGAGATTTTTTGTAGCAACATTCGAATTTTACAGCAAAATTAGTTTTATTTTGATGTAGGTGATATTTTGAAGCTGTAGCTACATGAAAATTTCTGTAGCAACATTAAAATTTCTGTAGCAACATCCAAATTTGACGGTACAAATATTATTTTTTAATGTAGGTGACATTTTGTAGTTGTAACAACACGAGATTTTTTGTAGCAACATTCGAATTTTACAGCAAAATTAGTTTTATTTTGATGTAGGTGATATTTTGAAGCTGTAGCAACATGAAAATTTATGTAGCAACATTAAAATTTCTGTAGCAACATCCAAATTTGACGGTAGAAATATTATTTTTTAATGTAGGTGACATTTTGAAGGTGTAGCAACACGAGATTTTTTGTAGCAACATTCGAATTTTACAGCAAAATTAGTTTTATTTTGATGTAGGTGATATTTTGAAGTTGTAGCAACACGAAATTTTTTGTAACATTATTTTTTTGTAGCAACACTCAAATTTGACAGCAAAATTAGTTTTATTTTCATGTAGGTGATATTTCGATGTTGTAGCAACATTAAAATTTCTGTAGCAACATTAAAATTTCTGTAGCAACATCCAAATTTGACGGTACAAATATTATTTTTTAATGTAGGTGACATTTTGTAGTTGTAGCAACACGAGATTTTTTGTAGCAACATTCGAATTTTACAGCAAAATTAGTTTTATTTTGATGTAGGTGATATTTTGAAGCTGTAGCAACATGAAAATTTCTGTAGCAACATTAAAATTTCTGTAGCAACATCCAAATTTGACGGTACAAATATTATTTTTTAATGTAGGTGACATTTTGTAGTTGTAGCAACACGAGATTTTTTGTAGCAACATTCGAATTTTACAGCAAAATTAGTTTTATTTTGATGTAGGTGATATTTCGATGTTGTAGCAACATTAAAATTTCTGTAGCAACATTAAAATTTCTGTAGCAACATCCAAATTTGACGGTACAAATATTATTTTTTAATGTAGGTGACATTTTGTAGTTGTAGCAACACGAGATTTTTTGTAGCAACATTCGAATTTTACAGCAAAATTAGTTTTATTTTGATGTAGGTGATATTTTGAAGCTGTAGCAACATGAAAATTTCTGTAGCAACATTAAAATTTCTGTAGCAACATCCAAATTTGACGGTACAAATATTATTTTTTAATGTAGGTGACATTTTGTAGTTGTAGCAACACGAGATTTTTTGTAGCAACATTCGAATTTTACAGCAAAATTAGTTTTATTTTGATGTAGGTGATATTTTGAAGCTGTAGCAACATGAAAATTTATGTAGCAACATTAAAATTTCTGTAGCAACATCCAAATTTGACGGTACAAATATTATTTTTTAATGTAGGTGACATTTTGAAGTTGTAGCAACACGAGATTTTTTGTAGCAACATTCGAATTTTACAGCAAAATTAGTTTTATTTTGATGTAGGTGATATTTTGAAGTTGTAGCAACACGAAATTTTTTGTAACATTATTTTTTTGTAGCAACACTCAAATTTGACAGCAAAATTAGTTTTATTTTCATGTAGGTGATATTTCGATGTTGTAGCAACATTAAAATTTCTGTAGCAACATTAAAATTTCTGTAGCAACATCCAAATTTGACGGTACAAATATTATTTTTTAATGTAGGTGACATTTTGTAGTTGTAGCAACACGAGATTTTTTGTAGCAACATTCGAATTTTACAGCAAAATTAGTTTTATTTTGATGTAGGTGATATTTTGAAGCTGTAGCAACATGAAAATTTCTGTAGCAACATTAAAATTTCTGTAGCAACATCCAAATTTGACGGTACAAATATTATTTTTTAATGTAGGTGACATTTTGTAGTTGTAGCAACACGAGATTTTTTGTAGCAACATTCGAATTTTACAGCAAAATTAGTTTTATTTTGATGTAGGTGATATTTTGAAGCTGTAGCAACATGAAAATTTATGTAGCAACATTAAAATTTCTGTAGCAACATCCAAATTTGACGGTAGAAATATTATTTTTTAATGTAGGTGACATTTTGAAGTTGTAGCAACACGAGATTTTTTGTAGCAACATTCGAATTTTACAGCAAAATTAGTTTTATTTTGATGTAGGTGATATTTTGAAGTTGTAGCAACACGAAATTTTTTGTAACATTATTTTTTTGTAGCAACACTCAAATTTGACAGCAAAATTAGTTTTATTTTCATGTAGGTGATATTTCGATGTTGTAGCAACATTAAAATTTCTGTAGCAACATTAAAATTTCTGTAGCAACATCCAAATTTGACGGTACAAATATTATTTTTTAATGTAGGTGACATTTTGTAGTTGTAGCAACACGAGATTTTTTGTAGCAACATTCGAATTTTACAGCAAAATTAGTTTTATTTTGATGTAGGTGATATTTTGAAGCTGTAGCAACATGAAAATTTCTGTAGCAACATTAAAATTTCTGTAGCAACATCCAAATTTGACGGTACAAATATTATTTTTTAATGTAGGTGACATTTTGTAGTTGTAGCAACACGAGATTTTTTGTAGCAACATTCGAATTTTACAGCAAAATTAGTTTTATTTTGATGTAGGTGATATTTTGAAGCTGTAGCAACATGAAAATTTATGTAGCAACATTAAAATTTCTGTAGCAACATCCAAATTTGACGGTAGAAATATTATTTTTTAATGTAGGTGACATTTTGAAGTTGTAGCAACACGAGATTTTTTGTAGCAACATTCGAATTTTACAGCAAAATTAGTTTTATTTTGATGTAGGTGATATTTTGAAGTTGTAGCAACACGAAATTTTTTGTAACATTATTTTTTTGTAGCAACACTCAAATTTGACAGCAAAATTAGTTTTATTTTCATGTAGGTGATATTTCGATGTTGTAGCAACATTAAAATTTCTGTAGCAACATTAAAATTTCTGTAGCAACATCCAAATTTGACGGTACAAATATTATTTTTTAATGTAGGTGACATTTTGTAGTTGTAGCAACACGAGATTTTTTGTAGCAACATTCGAATTTTACAGCAAAATTAGTTTTATTTTGATGTAGGTGATATTTTGAAGCTGTAGCAACATGAAAATTTCTGTAGCAACATTAAAATTTCTGTAGCAACATCCAAATTTGACGGTACAAATATTATTTTTTAATGTAGGTGACATTTTGTAGTTGTAGCAATACGAGATTTTTTGTAGCAACATTCGAATTTTACAGCAAAATTAATTTTATTTTGATGTAGGTGATATTTTAAAGTTGTAGCAACACGAAATTTTTTGTAACATTATTTTTTTGTAGCAACACTCAAATTTGACAGCAAAATTAGTTTTATTTTCATGTAGGTGATATTTCGATGTTGTAGCAACATTAAAATTTCTGTAGCAACATTAAAATTTCTGTAGCAACATCCAAATTTGACGGTACAAATATTATTTTTTAATGTAGGTGACATTTTGTAGTTGTAGCAACACGAGATTTTTTGTAGCAACATTCGAATTTTACAGCAAAATTAGTTTTATTTTGATGTAGGTGATATTTTAAAGTTGTAGCAACACGAAATTTTTTGTAACATTATTTTTTTGTAGCAACACTCAAATTTGACAGCAAAATTAGTTTTATTTTCATGTAGGTGATATTTTGAAGCTGTAGCAACATGAAAATTTCTGTAGCAACATTAAAATTTCTGTAGCAACATCCAAATTTGACGGTACAAATATTATTTTTTAATGTAGGTGACATTTTGTAGTTGTAGCAACACGAGATTTTTTGTAGCAACATTCGAATTTTACAGCAAAATTAGTTTTATTTTGATGTAGGTGATATTTTGAAGCTGTAGCAACATGAAAATTTATGTAGCAACATTAAAATTTCTGTAGCAACATCCAAATTTGACGGTACAAATATTATTTTTTAATGTAGGTGACATTTTGTAGTTGTAGCAACACGAGATTTTTTGTAGCAACATTCGAATTTTACAGCAAAATTAGTTTTATTTTGATGTAGGTGATATTTTGAAGCTGTAGCAACATGAAAATTTATGTAGCAACATTAAAATTTCTGTAGCAACATCCAAATTTGACGGTACAAATATTATTTTTTAATGTAGGTGACATTTTGTAGTTGTAGCAACACGAGATTTTTTGTAGCAACATTCGAATTTTACAGCAAAATTAGTTTTATTTTGATGTAGGTGATATTTTAAAGTTGTAGCAACACGAAATTTTTTGTAACATTATTTTTTTGTAGCAACACTCAAATTTGACAGCAAAATTAGTTTTATTTTCATGTAGGTGATATTTTGAAGCTGTAGCAACATGAAAATTTCTGTAGCAACATTAAAATTTCTGTAGCAACATCCAAATTTGACGGTACAAATATTATTTTTTAATGTAGGTGACATTTTGTAGTTGTAGCAACACGAGATTTTTTGTAGCAACATTCGAATTTTACAGCAAAATTAGTTTTATTTTGATGTAGGTGATATTTTGAAGCTGTAGCAACATGAAAATTTATGTAGCAACATTAAAATTTCTGTAGCAACATCCAAATTTGACGGTAGAAATATTATTTTTTAATGTAGGTGACATTTTGAAGGTGTAGCAACACGAGATTTTTTGTAGCAACATTCGAATTTTACAGCAAAATTAGTTTTATTTTGATGTAGGTGATATTTTGAAGTTGTAGCAACACGAAATTTTTTGTAACATTATTTTTTTGTAGCAACACTCAAATTTGACAGCAAAATTAGTTTTATTTTCATGTAGGTGATATTTTGAAGCTGTAGCAACATGAAAATTTCTGTAGCAACATTAAAATTTCTGTAGCAACATCCAAATTTGACGGTACAAATATTATTTTTTAATGTAGGTGACATTTTGTAGTTGTAGCAACACGAGATTTTTTGTAGCAACATTCGAATTTTACAGCAAAATTAGTTTTATTTTGATGTAGGTGATATTTTGAAGCTGTAGCAACATGAAAATTTATGTAGCAACATTAAAATTTCTGTAGCAACATCCAAATTTGACGGTACAAATATTATTTTTTAATGTAGGTGACATTTTGTAGTTGTAGCAACACGAGATTTTTTGTAGCAACATTCGAATTTTACAGCAAAATTAGTTTTATTTTGATGTAGGTGATATTTTGAAGCTGTAGCAACATGAAAATTTATGTAGCAACATTAAAATTTCTGTAGCAACATCCAAATTTGACGGTACAAATATTATTTTTTAATGTAGGTGACATTTTGAAGGTGTAGCAACACGAGATTTTTTGTAGCAACATTCGAATTTTACAGCAAAATTAGTTTTATTTTGATGTAGGTGATATTTTGAAGTTGTAGCAACACGAAATTTTTTGTAACATTATTTTTTTGTAGCAACACTCAAATTTGACAGCAAAATTAGTTTTATTTTCATGTAGGTGATATTTCGATGTTGTAGCAACATTAAAATTTCTGTAGCAACATTAAAATTTCTGTAGCAACATCCAAATTTGACGGTAGAAATATTATTTTTTAATGTATGTGACATTTTGAAGTTGTAGCAACACGAGATTTTTTGTAGCAACATTCGAATTTTACAGCAAAATTAGTTTTATTTTGATGTAGGTGATATTTTGAAGTTGTAGCAACACGAAATTTTTTGTAGGAACATTTTTTTGCAGTAATACTCGAATTTGACAGCAGAATTAGTTTTATTTTCATGTAGGTGATATTTCGATGTTGTAGCAACATGAAAATTGGTGTAGCAACATCAAAATTTCTGTAGCAACATTCAAATTTGACAGCAGAATTAATATTTTCTAATTTAGGTCATATTTTGAAATTGTAGCAACACGAATTATTTTGTAGCAACACTCAAATTTGACAGGAAAATTAGTTTTATTTCCTTGTAGGTGATATTCCGATGTTGTAGCAACATCAAAATTGGTGTAGCAACATCAAAATTTCTGTAGCAACATTCAAATTTGACAGCAGAATTAATATTTTCTAATTTAGGTCATATTTTGAAATTGTAGCAACACGAATTATTTTGTAGCAACACTCAAATTTGACAGGAAAATTAGTTTTATTTCCTTGTAGGTGATATTCCGATGTTGTAGCAACATCAAAATTTTTGTAGCAACATCCAAATTTGACAGCAGAATTAATATTTTTTAATTTAGGTCACATTTCGAAATTGTAGCTACATTAAATTTTTTGTAGCAACATTCGAATTTGACAGCAAAATTTGATGTAGGTGATATTTTGAAGTTGTAGTAACACGATGTTTTTGTAGCAACATCAAAACTTCTGTATTAACATCCAAATTTTTTTAGCAACATTAATTTTTTGTAGCAACACTCGAATTTGATTGCAAAATTAGTTTTATTTTGATGTAGGTGATATTTTGAAGTTGTAGCAACATAAAAATTTCCTGTAACACCAAATTTTTCATAGCAAAATCCAGATTTGACAGCAAAATTATTATATTTTGATGTAGATGACATTTTGAAGTTGTAGCAACACGAAAATTTCTGTAGCAACACTAAATTTTTTGTAGCAACATCCAGATTTTACAGCAAAATTATTATATTTTGATGTAGATGACATTTTGAAGTTTTGGTAACACTAAAATTTCTGTAGCAACATCAATTTTTTTGTTGCAACACTTAAATTTGACAGCAAAATTAGTATATTTTGATGTAAATTACATTTCCAAGTTGTAGTAACACAAAAAATTCTCTGTAGCAACATGAAAATTTCTGTAGCAACACCAAATTTTTGCAGCAACATCCAAATTTGACAGCAAAATTATTATATTTTAAAGTAAATGACATTTCCAAGTTGTAGCAACACGAAAATTTTTCCGTAGCATTACCATTACCAATTTTTTTGTAGCAACATCTAAATTTGACAGCAAAATAACTATATTTTGATGTGAATGACATTTTCAAATTGTAGCAACACGAAAAATTTCTTGAAGCAACACTAAATTTTTTTTGTAGCAACACTCCAATTTGACAGCAAAATCAGTATATTCTGACGTAGGTGACATTTCTACGTTGTAGCAATACGAAAAATTTTCTGTAGCAACATCCAGATTTGACAGCAAAATTACTATATTTTGATGTAGATGACATTTCGAAGTTGTACGTCACTAGTCAATAGAATATAAGGTCTTTACCAAAATATTTGAACATACAAAACGTCACTTGTCAAGTGGTAAACTTTATGTTTCCATCTCTGTCTTTTATCTTGGTAAAAAGAAACAAGATTTTTTTTTTTTGCACTAATAACCGGAAACTATATAATACATTAATTTATTCAAATGTCACTTGTCAACCGTTTTATTTATGTCATTTAGTGATGGATTTTGTAGGCACCTGACTTGAATTTTTTCATCGCTGAGCTGATGTTTATTTTAAAAAGTGCCCAAATTCAGTGAAAATAAAAATTCCTTCTTTACCGACATCACAAGAGTCGAAAATTAATCTGTTGGCGGCCTTTCAGTGTATAACTCCGACCCTCTTATGGAAGAGTCACTCATAAATTAGTCGGAGGGAGTAAATTTCCGTGTCGAATTATGCAAATTTGACAGCTTCTCAATTTGCGTTAAGTTAAAAGGGGGCCCTTTTGAAACAATGATACTCTGGCGCTCCAAATAAATGTTTTACAAAGCGATTATTGTCGCGTAATTGACAGATGACGTTTGATTGACAATTGTACAAATAAAGTCTTTTAAACAAAATCCGATCCGGCTTGAAAAGTCACGGTACTGAAGCGAATTAAGAGGGCGTGGTTGTCGGATTTAAGGTCCCCCTTGCAACCAGGTGTGGGCCTAAAATCTGCATCCCAGACAGCTGAAACTCTTATATGTATAGGGATTCTTAATAATAATTTTTCCTGTTTGATGACAAATGGCCCAAAAGCCGGCAACGCCCTCTGTCGAGTAAAATATACTATCTATTATGTGACAAAATCACATGTAATTCTTTACCTCTTGTTGGCCTTTTCGCTCTTAGGCGGTACACGCCCCTTCTTTAGAGTCTGACCGCAATAAATCGCAAACGCAAGAGGAAAATGATTCATTTTCCCTGCTTTTCTTTGGGAAAAGTTAATGTTGTTGGCAACATAAAAATGACTTTTGACAGATGACATTTGTTGGTTTAATTGATTTTATATTTTTGACATTGATTAGTTTATGATTTCTAATTGATTTGCTTGCAATGAAAGAGATGGAAATATACTCGGTACGCAAAAAAGTTCACCACTTGACAAGTGACGTTTTGTATATTCAAATATTTTGTCTTGTATTCTATTGACAAGTGACATTTAATGTGTAGCTCATCAGCATCTGTACAACTTAGAAATTTCACCTACATTGAAATATCCCAATTTTGCTATCAAATTCGAGTGTTGCTACAAAAATTTTAGTGTTTCTTCAAGAAATTTCGTGTTGCTACAATTTGAAAATGACATCTACATCACAATATAATAATTTTACAATCAAATTTGGGTGTTGCTATGAAAAATCTGATGTTGCTACAAGAAATTTTTCGTGTTGCTACAAAAAAATAATGTTGCTACAATTTTTTTTATGTTACTACAACTTCGAAACATGATCGAAATTAAAAAATTATAATTCTACTATCAAATTTAAATGTTGCTACAGAGATTTTGATGTTGCTACACAAATTTTCATTTTGCTACAACATCGAAATATTACCTACATGAAAATAAAACTAATTTTGCTGTCTAATTCGAGTTTTGCTACAAAAAAATATTGTTGCTACAAAAAATGCCATGTTGCTACAACTTCAAAATATCACCTACATCAAAATAGGACTAATTTTGTTGTCAAATTAAAGTGTTGCTACAAAAAAAATTCGTAAATAAAACTAATTTTGCTATCAAATTCGAGTGTGACTATAAAAAAAATAATGTTGCTACAAAAAAATTCGTGTTGCTACAACTTTCGAAATGTCATTTACATCAGACTATATTTATTTTATTGTCAAATGTAAATATTACAAAAGAAAATTTAGTGTTGCTACAAAAAAATCGTATTGCTACAACTTTAAAATTCACTTCTAAGAATCGTTTTAGCAACAAGGTATGTTGCTACAACAAAACTACCAAACTTTTATGTCAAATTTGAATGTTGCTACAAAAAAATTATGTTGCTACAAAAATTTTCGAGTTGCTACAAGTGAAAAAAAATTTGCTACACGTTAAAAAACCCAAAGACGTTCAAATTTGAGTGTTGCTACAGAAAAATTCATGTTGCTACATTTTCAAAATTTACTTCAAGGAGTCGTCAATAACTGCAAGGTGTGTTGCTACAACAAAATCACCAAATTTTTATGTCAAATTTGAGTGTTGCTACAGAAAAAATATGCTGCTACAAAAATTTTCGAGTTGCTACAAATGAAAAAAAATTTGCTACAGGTTGAAAAACTCAAAGACGTTCAAATTTGAGTGTTGCTACAGAAAAATTCATGTTGCTACATTTTCAAAATTTACTTTAAGGAGTCGTCAATAACTGCAAGGTATGTTGCTACAACAAAATTACCAAATTTTTATGTCAAATTTGCATGTTGCTACAAAAAAATATGTTGCTACAAAAATTTTCGAGTTGCTACAAATGAAAAAAAATTTGCTACAGGTTGAAAAACTCAAAGACGTTCAAATTTGAGTGTTGCTACAGAAAAATTCATGTTGCTACATTTTCAAAATTTACTTTAAGGAGTCGTCAATAACTGCAAGGTATGTTGCTACAACAAAATTACCAAATTTTTATGTCAAATTTGAGTGTTGCTACAGAAAAAAATATGTTGCTACAAAAATTTTCGAGTTGTTACAAGTGAAAAAAAATTTGCTACAGGTTGAAAAACCCAAAGACGTTCAAATTTGAGTGTTGCTACAGAAAAATTCATGTTGCTACATTTTCAAAATTTACTTTAAGAAGTCGTCAATAACTGCAAGGTATGTTGCTACAACAAAATTACCAAATTTTTATGACAAATTTGCATGTTGCTACAAAAAAATATGTTGCTACAAAAATTTTCGAGTTGCTACAAGTGAAAAAAATTTGCTACAGGTTAAAAAACCCAAAGACGTTCAAATTTGAGTGTTGCTACAGAAAAATTCATGTTGCTACATTTTCAAAATTTACTTTAAGGAGTCGTCAATAACTGCAAGGTATGTTGCTACAACAAAATTACCAAATTTTTATGTCAAATTTGAGTGTTGCTACAGAAAAAAATATGTTGCTACAAAAATTTTCGAGTTGTTACAAGTGAAAAAAAATTTGCTACAGGTTGAAAAACCCAAAGACGTTCAAATTTGAATGTTGCTACAGAAAAATTCATGTTGCTACATTTTCAAAATTTACTTTAAGAAGTCGTCAATAACTGCAAGGTATGTTGCTACAACAAAATTACCAAATTTCTATGTCAAATTTGAGTGTTGCTACAAAAAAAAAATATGTAGCTACAAAAAAAAGTCGAGTTACTAAAACTAAAAAAAACTTTACTACAGAGATTAAAAAACCCAAATTCGCTCAAATTTGGGTTTTGCTACAGAAAAATTCGTGTTGCTACATTTTCAAAATTTACTTTAAGGACTCCTTAATAGCTACAAGATATGTTACTACAACAAAATTGCCAAATTTCTATGTCAAATTTAAGTGTTGCTACAGAAAAAATTATGTTGCTACAAAAATTTTCGAGTTGCTGCAAGTGAAAAAATTTTTGCTACAAGTTAAAAAACCCAAAAACGTTCAAATTCAAATTTTTCTACAGAAAAATTCGTGTTGCTACATTTTCAAAATTTATTTTAAAAAGTCGTAAATAGCAACAAAGTATGTTGCTACAACAAGATTTCCAAATTTTTGTGTCAAATTTGAGTGTTGCTACAAAAAATATGTTGCTACAAAAAATTTCCAGTTGCTACACGAAATTTTCTGTAGCAAAATCACACAAATTTGGGGTTTGCTACAGAAAATTTTGTGATACAACTTTCGAATATTTCGTCTACATCAAAATTTACAAATTATACTGTCAATTTTTAGTGTTGCTACAAAAAAATCGCGTTGCTACAAAAATTCCGTGTTGCTACAACTTCAGAATTTCGAATTTAAAAGCTGAAAAAAAAACGAATCGAAAAATCTGTGTTGCTACATACAATTTTTTAGATTATCGATTGTTGCTATAAGAAATTTTTATTGTTACAAGTTCCCAATTTCGAATTTAAGAGCCAATAATAGAAATAATAAAAAATCTGTGTTGCTACATAAATACATTACTCAATTATCGTTTGTTGCTACAAGAAATTTTTGTTGCTACAACATTCAATTTTCGAATTCAAGAGCAGGTTATAGAAACAAATTGAGAATTTTGTGTTGCTACATACAATTTACGAAAATCGATTGTTGCTACAAGTAATTTTTGCTGCTACGACCTTCAAATTTCGCTTTCAAGAGTCGGTAATGGAAGCAACTCGAGAAATCTGTGTTGCTACATACAAATTTCCAAAAAATCGATTGTTGCTACAAGAAATTTTTGTTGCTACAATCTTCAAATTTCGAATTCAAAGGCCGGTAATAGTAACAAATTGAAAAATCTGTGTTGCTACATTCAAATTTCCAAAAAATCGATTGTTGCTACAAGAAATTTTTGTTGCTACAATCTCTAAATTTCGAATTCAAGAGCCGGTAATGGAAAAAAAATTGACGGCCAATAATACTAATACCAAAACGATTGCACGTTGTTGCCAAATGTCACAAAATTTCAAGGTTTACAGGTGCAAATAAAAAAAATCCCTAAATCTAGGGAAAAAATCGACAATCACTAACATACCAGTTGCAACTTTTTTGAAATTTTCCTAAAATCTAGGGAAAAACGGTTTCGACAGCCAATAAAACCGATATTGAACCGATTACGCGGTGTTGCCAAATGTCATAAAATTTCAGAATTTACAGGTAAAAATTTAAAAAGAGAAAAACGGCAATTTTTTTTTTTCAATTTCCCTAAAATTTAGAGAAAAACGCGTTTAACAGCCAATAAAACCATTGTGCAATGTTACCAAATGTCACAAAATTTCCAAATATCTACTAAAATTGAGCGGCAAAAATTACTATTGAAAAAAAAAGTATTTCTATCTCTGTTTTTTATAAGTCGAGAGAAAAAGATGAAAATAAACTCGGTGCAAATTAAATCTTTTTATTATAAAACGTCCAAGACCTACTTGAAATTGACAAATGACATTTGACACGTTGTGTATCTGTCGCGCGACAACCAGATCGAAATTAACGATGTAAACCAAGCCATTTCCATTGAGTCGATACAGAGCGCCATCTATAACCAACCAAACCAACTATGAAAAATACATTGAAACCCTTAAGGTGCGTTTACATCGCAACAAAAAAAAAAAAACTCATTTACAGAAAAATAAAGCTTTATTTACAAAAATACAGTCCTACACAGCCTGATTATTTATTTATTTATTTATTTATTTATTTATCCTAATCCTAAGACGTATTTCGGCACTTGCATCGTCAGCCTCGGTATCGACATGATCACTGAAACCCTATATACAAAAAAAAAATCAATTTAATTATGACAATTGACATTTGACAGATCGTGTACCGTTTGACATTCAAGCGCCTTTAAAGCCTCGCCTACACCTGACTATAAAAAAAAAGAAGAAAAATATTTACAAAAAAAAGAAGAGCCAAAAACCATTAAAGCTAAAGGCAAGTTCACACTACTACTTACGAAACCGATATCGTATTGTAAAACCAATCCTTCCATGTTGTCGATGTAGAATCGATACGAGATTCTATCGATTGACACAAATTTTTTCGATCATGGGATCGACCCGAGTGCAAGTCGCACAAAATCTTCTTTTTGCACTCTTGGTCGCAAACAGGTCGTACCGGACTCGCTTTGTAGTAGTACCTGTCAAAAAGTTGACAGATGTCAATTGTCAAAAAAATTTGACAGATGTCAATTGTGAATCAGCTGTCAAGAAATCAGTTTGAGTAGATTCGTTGTTAGCAAATTCAATTGACAGATCTGTCAAACTTACTTGTAAAACAACTCGAACAGTTTCGGGTCGTTGGTCATGCGCTCGACGAGGTCGTCCCAGTCGCGCGGGCGCAGTGCGTCCATGCCGAATGATTGACGGGCGCTGTAGAGTTGGAACCAGATTGGGTACCCATAAAGGTTGGCTTCTCGCAAGTTCATGGTCCAAGTTTCGTGGTCGACTACGGCCTAAAAGTGAAAATTTCGAGGGTTGAAACTTGTTCCAACGAGTTCCAAAAAGTTCCAACGAATTCGAAAAGTTGTTCCAATGATGTTTGGAAGCATTGGGACTCGTTGGAGTGAGTTTTTAGGACTGTTCCAACGAGTTTCATAAGGTTTTTTAGGTTTTAAACGTTTTAAAAATATTGAAAATTCACGAAAATTTGTTCCAATGTTGTTAAATAGAAATTTTTTGAAATGTTGCAACGAGTTCCAAAAAGTTTATAAAGTTCCAACGCATTCGAAAACTCGTTCCAATGGTGTTTAGAAGCATTAGGACTCGTTAGCGTGAGTTTTTAGGACTGTTTCATAAGGATTTTAAAGTTCCAACGAATTTTGAAACGTTTCAAAAATATTCAAAATTAAAAAAAAAATTGTTCCAAAGTTGTTAAATAGAAATTTTTGAAATGTTTCAACGAGTTCCAAAAAGTTTATAAAGTTCTAACGAATTCAAAAACTCGTTCCAATGATGTTTAGAAGTATTGGGACTCGTTGTAGTGTTTTTAGGACTGTTTCATAAGGTTTTTAAAGTTCCAACGAGTTCTGAAACGTTTCAAAAATATTCAAAATTAACAAAAACCTATTCTAAAATTATTGAAACTCTTTAAAACGAAATTTTTTAAATGTTCCAAAATATTTTTGAAGTTCCATCAAATTTGAAAAACCGTTCCAATGTTGTTTACAAGCATTAAAACTCGTTGCAGTGAGTTTTCAGGACTGTTTCAACGGGTTCAAAAGGTTTTTAAAGTTCCAACGAGTTTCAAAACGTTTCAAAAATATTCAAAATACACACAAACTTATTCCAAACTTTTTTTAACTCGTTAAAACGAAATTTTTGAAACGTTCCAAAAAATTTATCAAGTTCCAACGAATTCCAGAATTTGTTCCAATGTTATTTACAAGCATTAGAACTCGTTGGAGTGAGTTTTAAAGACTAATTCAACGGGTTCTGAAAGATTTTTAAAGTTTCAACAAGTTTTGGAATATTTCAAAAATATTCAAAATTCACAAAAACTTATTCCAAAGTTATTGAAACTCATTAAAACGAAATTTTTGAAATGTTTCAAAAAATTTATAAAGTTCCAACTAATTCGAAAATTCGTTCCATTGTTGTCTACAAGCATTAGAACTTGTTAGAGTGAGTTTTAGGACTGTTTCAACGAGTTCCAAAAGGTTTCTAAAGTTTCAACAAGTTTTAAAACGTTTCAAAAATATTCAAAATTCACAAAAACTTATTCCAAAATTTTTGAAATATGTATTCTAAAAAATTTATCAAGTTCCAATAAATTTGAAAATTTGTTCCAATGTTGTTTACAAGCATTGAAACTCGTTAAAGTGAGTTTCAGGACTGTTTCAACGGGTTCTAAAAGGTTTTTAAAGTTCCAACGAGTTTTGAAACGTTTTAAAAAAAATCAAAATTCACAAAAGCTTATTCCAAGGTTATTGAAACTCGTTGAAACGAAATTTTTGAAAGGTTCCAAAAAATTTATTAAGTTCCAACGAATTTGAAAATTCGTTCCAATGTTGTTTACAAGCATTGGAATTCGTTGGAGTGAGTTTTAGGACTGTTTCAACGGGTTCCAAAAAGTTTTTTAAGTTCCAATGAGTTTTGAAACGTTTCAAAAATATTCAAAATTCACAAAGATTTGTTCCAAAGTTGTTGAAACGAAATTTTTGAAATGTTCCAACGAGTTCCAAAAAATGTATCAAGTTCCAATGAATTCGAAAATTCGTTCCAATGTTGTTTACAAGCATTGGAACTCGTTGGAATGAGTTTTTAGGACAGTTTCAACGAGTTCCAAAAAGTTTTGGAAGTTCCAACGAGTTTTTAAACGGTTCAAAAATATTCAAAATTCACAAAAACTTATTCCAAAGTTATTGAAACTTGTTTAAACAAAATTTTTGAAATTTTTCAACGAGTTCCAAAAAATTTATCAAGTTCCAACGAATTTGTTGGAACAGCAAAACATTCTTCTCAACAAGTTTCAAACGAGTTTTTCTCAATTTAAAATTTATTGGAACAGTCCAAAAAAATCACTCCAACGAGTTCCAATGTTCCAAACACGTATTGGAACGACTTTTCGAATTTGTCGAAACTTTTTGGAACTTGTTTAAACAGTCCAAAAAAACTCACTCCAATGAGTTCCAATGACGCATTGGAACAAGTTTTCGAATTAATTGAAACGATATAATTTTTTTGGAACTTTTTGAAATAGTTCAAAAAACTGGCTCTAACGAGTTCTAATGTTTCTAATTGGCATTGTGAAACGGAAACTTTCTATTGGAACAAGTTTTCAAACTTTTTGGATTTGTTGAAACTTTATAAATTTTCGGGAACCCGTTGGAACATTTTAAAAAAAGCTTTAACAACTTTTTAACGAGTTTTTGTTAATTTTCAACATTTTTGAAACATTTCAAATCTCCTTTTGGAACTTGTTGGAACAGTCCAAAAAACTCATTCCAACGAGTTCTAATGAAATCAAATAGTATTGGAACGAATTTTAAAGTAAATTGAAACGTTTTAAATTTTTTTGGAACTCGTTGGAACAGTCCAAAAAACTCACCTCAACGAGTTCCAATGTTCCTAAACAGCATTAGAACGAGCTTTCGAACTTTTTAGATTTGTTGAAACTTTATACATTTTTTGGAACTCAGTTTAAAAATTTCGTTTCAACGTGCTTTAATAACTTTGTTACGAGTTTTTGTTAATTTTGAACACTTTTGAAAAGTTTCAAAACTCGTTGGAAGTTTATAAATCTTT
The DNA here is from genome assembly GCA_917834065.1 of Ceutorhynchus assimilis. Classification (NCBI taxonomy): domain Eukaryota; kingdom Metazoa; phylum Arthropoda; class Insecta; order Coleoptera; family Curculionidae; genus Ceutorhynchus; species Ceutorhynchus assimilis. The sequence goes on along the minus strand of OU892292.1, from coordinate 3,647,797 downwards.
TGGAACTCGTTGGAACAGTTTAAAAATTTTGTTTCAACGAGCTTTAACAACTTTGGAACGAGTTTTTGTTAATTTTGAACATTTTTGAAACGTTTCAAAACTCGTTGGAACTTTATAAATCTTTTGGAACTCGTTGGAACAGTCCAAAAAACTCACTTTAACGAGTTCTAATGCTACTAGAACTAGTATTTGAATTTGTTGGAACGTTATAAACTTTTTGGAACTCGTTGGAACAGTCCAAAAAACTCACTCCAACGAGTTCTAATGCTCCTAAACAATATTGGAACGAGTTTTTGAACTTTTTGGATTTGGAACAGTCCAAAAACTCATTTTAATAAGTTCTAATGCTTTTAAATAATACTGGAATGAGTATTTGAATTCGTTGGAATTTTATAAAGTTTTTGGAACTCGTTGGAACAATCCAAAAAACTCACTTTAACGAGTTCTAATGTTTCTAAATATTAATGGAACGAGTATTTGAATATGTTGAAACGTTATAAACTTTTTGGAACTCGTTGGAATAGTTCGAAAAACTCACTTTAACGAGCTCTAATGTTTTGAAATTGCATTGGAACAAGTTTTCGAATTCGTTGGAACATTATAAACTTTTTGGAACTTGTTGGAACAGTCTAAAAAACTCACTCTAACGAGTTCTAATGCTTCTAAATATTACTGGAACGAGTATTTGAATATGTTGGAACGTTATAAACTTTTTGGAACTCGTTGGAATAGTTCGAAAAACTCACTTTAACGAGCTCTAATGTTTTTAAATTGCATTGGAACAAGTTTTCGAATTCGTTGGAACATTATAAACTTTTTGGAACTTGTTGGAACAGTCTAAAAAACTCACTTTAACGAGTTTTAATGCTTTTGAATATTACTGGAACGAGTATTTGAATATGTTGGAACCTTCTAAAGTTTTTAGAACTCGTTGGATCTTGTTGGAACAGTTCGAAAAACTCACTTTAACGAGTTCTAATGTTTTTAAATTGCATTGGAACAAGTTTTAGAATTCGTTGGAACTTTATAACATTTTTGGAACTCGTTGGAACAATCCAAAAAACACATTTTTACGAGTTTTAAGGCTTCTAAATAATAGTGGAACGGGTATTTAAATATGTTGGAACATTATAAATTTTTTGGAACAATTCAAAAACTCATTCCAACGCGTTTTAATGGTTCCAAATAGCATTGGAATGTGTTTTCGACTTCGTTGGAACTTTATAAACTTTTTGGAACTAGTTGAAACAGTTCAAAAAACTCACTCCAATGACTTTTAATGTTTTTAAACAGCATTGGAACGAGTTTTTTAATGTGTTGGAACATTTTGGAAAAAAAAAAACGTTTCAACGAGTTTCAAATCCGTTCCAACGACTCACCCTGGTAGTTTTCTCATGGTCCCCGTCCACGTAGTAAATCCTGTAGCCCGGATTCAAGTCGTAGTAGGGCGACACTGACGGCCCGACATAAGCGACCCCTATCGGCCTCGTCAACTCTTTGTGATCGTAGAAAACTTCGAATTCGTCGTAGTGCGTGTGCCCGAAAAATTGCGAAATTATCGTCGATTCGTATCGACTTATTATCGCGTAGTAATTCCTCGACCAGACTTTTAGACAGTCGGAGTGACCGGGCGGAATATGACCTGGAAATGTCAAAATTCTTGTCATTTTTTGACATTTAAAAAAAAAGAAGTCACTCAGCTCCAAACCAGTTTTTGACAAATGACAGCCCTGTCAGACTACTCACCAATGACGTGTACTTTTTCTTCGTTAAATTCGGCCGATTGTAGTTCGTAAATGAACCACTGTAGCTCTGTAGCCGGGTCGGTACTGTTGAGCAGTAGCCACCAGTTTTTGTTGTTGCAATAATTCATGTTGAGGGAAATGAGTCGGAAACCGGGTCGTACCAGTACCGAGTAGAAAGCGCCACGTCGTACCGTGGTACTCACTGAACTCGGTAGCCATTTCCGCCATTGGACGTCTAATTCGTCGTACAGCCAGGCGATTGACGTGTCCGGTGTTTTGACAAATGGAGGCGGGAAGCTAGAAAATGACGTAAATGGACGTTTTTCAGTGTTCACTGCTTGATTTGGTTGAAAATTTCAACCCAAAATGGGCATTTTTCACTGTTCACTGCTTGATTTTGGGCGTTTTTAAGCGTTCACCGGTTAATTTGGTTTTCATTAGGTTAAAAATTTCAACCGAAAATGGACGTTTTCAAGAATTCACCGGTTGAAATTTTCATCGATGCAAAAAAAAAATGACGTCACTTTGGTTGGAAACCAATTACCTGTTGACAGGTGCCGCCTCGTGGTTTCCTAGTGCCGGGAAGATCGGTATCCCGGGAAACATCGTTGACATTTGTTTGACAGTTTCCTTCAAAATTTTGACGTTTTCTTCTCGGGTTTGGTTCCAGATGTCGTGCGGGGGCAAGTCGCCAGTCCACATTATGTAGTCAATGTCCTAGAGAAAAATTTGAACCAATCAAATGACAGTTTTCGACCAATCAAATTTGAATTTTTTCGGTTTTAGGGCGGAGCCAACTTACCGTATGGGTATCTTGGATGTGTTTGAGCATATGGTCGACGGTTATTTTGGGCGTGTCACATTTCCGGTAGTCGCCCCATCTGGAAATATACAGGTCGTGCGGTAAGTGGTACTTTACACACGTAATTTTTATTTTAATATGACATTTTGACAGGTGTCAATTTTTAAAAAAAAAGTAAATTTTGACAGCTGTCAAAAAAATTTCCAATTTCAATCAACAAAGATTTTATCTACGACTTTAATAATTGACATCGTATTGTCAAAATCGTGACATTTTGACAGATATAATTTTTTTTTACAAATTCGAATTTTGACAGCTATCAAATAAAAAAAATCAACTTCAAATATCAGTAATCTCAATAATGACATCCCATTGTAAAAATTATATGATATTTTGACAGGTGTCAATTTTTTTACAAACTCAATTTTGACAGCTGTCAACAAAGATTTTAATAATTGACATCTTATTTGTCAAAATCATGACATTTTGACAGGTGTCAATTTACCGCACGTCATTTTTGCTTACTTTCCGGCCGCCGATTCTTTGGTCAGCGCATGCCCATTGGTAAGTCGACAACAAAGCGGCTCAGAACAATCGGCATTTGCGCCTTCCATATAGTAAGGATCATAATGGGTATCAGAAATGTGTAAAACTTTAAATGTCGGTGCATCGGGCTGAAAAAAATCAATTATAAATAGTTAGATGGCGCTGGAAGTTAAAATGTCAATAGATGGCGCCACTAAAAAAAATAGTTTAAATAAAGCCTAATAGATGGCGCCACTGGAAAAATTAGTTTCAATGAAAGTTAATAGATGGCGCTGCCTTACTTCGGGTGTTTTCGGATCAATGATTGCAGGTTTCGGTACCGGCGGAAAAACTACCTCCCATTCGTGATACGGATTATAGATGTCGCCACATGCGTCACCAATTACAAAACTGCAAATCTCATCGGGGCCTAAAAATTATCATTAAAAAAAATAAAAAAATTGCAGATTTCCTTTTTACCGATATTGACTTTTCCCAAAACGTGTATGACTTCGCCGGCAAACAGTTCGGTAATGCCTTCGCACACCCTCGGCGACTGGATTTTCAAATTTATGCAAAAAGTGTAGATGGTTTTTTTGATTTCTTTCTCGGATTTTCCGGTTTTCGTGTAATGCTGCAACAACCCGGCGCCTGAATTACAAGAAAAATAATTTAACATAAAAATTGTCAAGAAAAACGAAATTATTCTTGACATTATGGCGAATCTAAAAATGTCAAGAATTATTTTGTTTCTTGACAATATGGTGAATATAATTTGAAAATTGTCAAGAAAAACGAAGTTATTCTTGACATTATGGCGAATTGAAAATTAAATTATTTACCGGCTCTGCAAGCTGTACATGACACTTGGGACATGACGGAATTTTCGATTTCAAAGGCCACTTGTTTTAAATTCAGCAATTTTAAAGCCTTGTCCACAAAAAGCGGCAAATTGGTCGATTTGTCGTTGTAGTCCAGGCCCCACATGAGACGCCCCTGGAATTAAAAAAAAAATTATGTGACCTGTCAAAAAATTTGACAGATATCATTTTGTCTATGTTTTCCCTGAAAAAAGTGACAAGTAGATGTCAGAAAAATTCGAAATAAAGTGCGTTCGATAGCTGACGTCTTATTCTATCAAAATTTATTTGGACATTTGTCACCTGTCAAATTTTTTCCTTTTAATTTTTCGAATAATTTATGTGATAGATATGTTAAAAAAAAAAAAAAAAATTGCACCTGTCAAAAAATTGGACAGATGTCATTTTGTCTATGTTTTCTCTGGAAAAAGTGACAAGTATGTCAGAAAAATTTGAGATAAAGTGCGTTCAATAGCTGACGTCTTATTCTATCAAAATCGATTTTGACATTTGACACCTGTCAAATTTTTTACTTTTAATTTTTCGAATAGTTTATGCGGTATATGCGTAAAAAAAAGTTTAAAATTTTTTGGACCTATCAAAAAATTTGACAAGTGTCATTTTGTCTATGTTTTCCCTGAAAAAAGTGACAAGGAGATGTCAGAAAAATTCAGGAAAAAGTCTTAATCTGTCAAAATCGATTTTGATATTTGACACTTGTTAAAAAAAAATTCTTTCAATTTTTCGAATAATTTATGTGATAGATATGTAAAAAAAAATTAATTTTTTTTGCACCTGTCAAAAAAAGTGACAATTAGATGTCAGAAAAATTCGAAATAAAGTGCGTTCGATAGCTGACGTCTTAACCTGTCAAAATCGATTTTGATATTTGACACTTGTCAAATTTTTTTTCTTTTAATTTTTCGGATAATTTATGTAATAGATATGTAAAAAAAAAATTTAAACTTTTTGCACCTGTCAAAAAATTTGATATATGTTATTTTGTTTATGTTTTCCTCGAAAAAAGTGACAAGTAGATGTCAGAAAAATGCGAAATAAAGTGCGTTTGATAGCTGACGTCCTAATCTGTCAAAATTGATTTTGACATTTGACACCTGTCAATTTTTTTTTTTTAAATTTCTTGAATAATTTATGCGGTATCTATGTAAAAAAATGTTTAAAATTTTTTGGACCTGTTGGAAAATTTGACAGGTGTCATTTTGTCCATGTTTTCCCTGAAAAAAGTGACAAGTAGATGTCAGAAAAATTCGAGATAAAGTGCGTTTAGTAGCTGACATCCTAATCTGTCAAAATCGATTTTGACATTTGACACCTGTCAAATTTTTTACTTTTAATTTTTCAAATAATTTACGTGATAGATATGTAAAAAAAAAAATTATGTTTTGCACTTGTTAAAAAATTTGACAGATGTCATTTTGTTTATGTTTTCCCCGAAAAAAGTTACAAGGAAATGTCAGAAAAATTCAAGATAAAGTGCGTTCGATAACTGACGTCTTATTTTATGAAAATCGATTTTGATATTTGACACCTGTCAAATTTTTTACTTTCAACTTTTCGAATAATTTATGCGGTCTATACGTAAAAAAAAATGTTTAAAATTTTTTGGACTTATCAAAAAATTTGACAGGTGTCATTTTGTTTTCCCCGAAAAAAGTGACAAATAGATTTCAGAAAAATTCGAGATAAAGTGCGTTCGACAGTTGACGTCCTAATATGTCAAAATCGATTTTAACATTTGACACCTGTCAAATTTTTTTCTTTTAATTTCTCGAATAATTTATGCAGTGTCTATGTAAAAAAATGTTTAAAATTTTTTGAACCTATCAAAAAATTTGACAGGTGTCATTTTGTCTATATTTTCCCTGAAAAAAGTGACAAGGAGATGTCAGAAAAATTCGAAATAGAGTGCGTTCGATAGCTGACGTCTTAATCTGTCAAAATCGATTTTGACATTTGACACCTGTCAAATTTTTTATTTTTTATTTTTCGAATAATTTATGCGGTATCTATGTAAAAAAATTTTTTGAACCTATCAAAAAATTTGACAGGTGTCATTTTGTTTATGTTTTTCCTGAAAAAAGTGACAATTAGATGTCAGAAAAATTCGAGATTAAGTGTGTTCGATAGCTGACGTCCTAATCTATTAAAATCGATTTTGACATTTGACATCTGTCAAATTTTTTATTTTTTATTTTTCGAATAATTTATGCGGTATCTATGTAAAAAATTTTTTAAAATTTTTTTGAACCCATCAAAAAATTTGACAAGTGTCATTTTGTTTATGTTTTCCTCAAAAAAAGTGACAAGGAGATGTCAGAAAAATTCGAAATAGAGTGCGTTCGATAGCTGACGTCTTAATCTGTCAAAATCGATTTTGACATTTGACACCTGTCAAATTTTTTATTTTTTATTTTTCGAATAATTTACGTGATAGATATGTAAAAAAAAAATTAAAATGTTTTGCACTTGTTAAAAAATTTGACAGATGTCATTTTGTTTATGTTTTCCCCGAAAAAAGTTACAAGTAGATGTCAGAAAAATGCGAAATAAAGTGCGTTTGATAGCTGACGTCCTAATCTGTCAAAATTGATTTTGACATTTGACACCTGTCATTTTTTTTTTTTTAAATTTCTCGAATAATTTATGCGGTATCTATGTAAAAAAATGTTTAAAATTTTTTGGACCTGTTGGAAAATTTGACAGGTGTCATTTTGTCCATGTTTTCCCTGAAAAAAGTGACAAGTAGATGTCAGAAAAATTCTATATAAAGTGCGTTCGACAGCTGACGTCTTATTCTATCAAAATCTATTTTGACATTTGACACCTGTCAAATTTTTAACTTTTAATTTTTCGAAAAATTTATGCGGTACATACGTAAAAAAATGTTTAAAATTTTTTGGACTTGTCAAAAAATTTGACAGGTGTCTTTTTGTCTGTATTTTCCTTGAAAAAAATGACAAGTAGATGTCAGAAAAATTCGAGATAAAGTGCGTTTGATAGCTGACGTCCTAATCTGTCAAAATCGATTTTGACATTTAACGCTTGTCAAATTTTTTTTCTTTTAATTTTTCGAATAATTTATGTGATAGATATGTAAAACAAAAATTAAATTTTTTTGCACCTGTCAAAAAATTTGACAGATGTCATTTTGTCTATGTTTTCCCTGAAAAACATAACAAGTAGATGTTGGAAAAATTCGAAATAAAGCGCGTTCGATAGCTGACGTCCTAATCTGTCAAAATCGATTTTGACATTTGACACCTGTCAAATTTTTTTTCTTTTAATTTTTCGCATAATTTATGTGATAGATATGTGAAAAAAAAATTAAAATTTTTTGCACCTGTCAAAAAATTTGACAGATATCATTTTGTCTATGTTTTCCCCGAAAAAAGTGACAAGGAGATGTCAGAAAAATTCGAGATAAAATGCGTTCGATAGCTGCCGTCTTATTCTATCAAAATCGAATTTGACATTTGACACCTGTCAAATTTTTTCCTTTTAATTTTTCGAATAATTTATGTGATAGATATGTTAAAAAAAAAAAAAAAAATTGCACCTGTCAAAAAATTGGACAGATGTCATTTTGTCTATGTTTTCTCTGGAAAAAGTGACAAGTATGTCAGAAAAATTCGAAATAAAGTGCGTTCGATAGCTGACGTCTTATTCTATCAAAATTTATTTGGACATTTGTCACCTGTCAAATTTTTTCCTTTTAATTTTTCGAATAATTTATGTGATAGATATGTTAAAAAAAAAAAAAAAAATTGCACCTGTCAAAAAATTTGACAGGTGTCATTTTGTCTATATTTTCCTTGAAAAAAATGACAAGTAGATGTCAGAAAAATTCGAGATAAAGTGCGTTTGATAGCTGACGTCCTAATCTGTCAAAATCGATTTTGACATTTAACGCTTGTCAAATTTTTTTTCTTTTAATTTTTCGAATAATTTATGTGATAGATATGTAAAACAAAAATTAAATTTTTTTGCACCTGTCAAAAAATTTGACAGATGTCATTTTGTCTATGTTTTCCCTGAAAAACATAACAAGTAGATGTTGGAAAAATTCGAAATAAAGCGCGTTCGATAGCTGACGTCCTAATCTGTCAAAATCGATTTTGACATTTGACACCTGTCAAATTTTTTTTCTTTTAATTTTTCGCATAATTTATGTGATAGATATGTGAAAAAAAAATTAAAATTTTTTGCACCTGTCAAAAAATTTGACAGATATCATTTTGTCTATGTTTTCCCCGAAAAAAGTGACAAGGAGATGTCAGAAAAATTCGAGATAAAATGCGTTCGATAGCTGCCGTCTTATTCTATCAAAATCGAATTTGACATTTGACACCTGTCAAATTTTTTATTTTTTATTTTCCGATTAATTTATGCGGTATTTATGTAAAAAAATATTTAAAATTTTTTGGACCTATTGAAAAATTTGACAGGTGTCATTTTGTCTACGTTTTCCCTGAAAAAAGTGACAAGGAGATGTCAGAAAAATTCGAGATAAAGTGCGTTTAATAGCTGACATCTTAATATGTCAAAATCGATTTTGACATTTGACACCTGTCAATTTTTTTCTTTTAATTTTTCGAATAATTCACCTATTTGTTTGTACGTACTTACAGTGCTGGCGTCGGCCGAAAAGGCGGGCGGTAAAGTGTGATTTTGCGCTCGGGCCTTTAATACGGGGGCGTTTTTCTGTTGGATTTTGTAGTCCCAATCGTCTTGGGTTATTGTGTAGCCCAGTGGCGTAGTTAATATTCCTACGAAAAAAAAAAAAAGGCTTGTAAAGTGGAGTGAGGCTGTGGCTGTGTTAATTAAATGGTCACAGCCTAACTGCCCTATTGTCAAGCCCTTGTAAGAGGCTGAAGAGGCTGACTTTAAAAAAAAAAAAAAAAATTATTTTTCTAAACAAATAAATAAATAAATAAATAATAAATAAATAAATGTTTACCTTGAATACAGGCACATAGTGCCAGTAAGTGTTTGATTTTTACCATTTTCAGCTGGAAAAAATACACATAATTAATGATAATAATTATTTCTAATCAATAAATTTATTTTTAAATAAATATAAACAATTTTTATCAATAATTCATATTGCCACATACCACAAAAGATAAATATTTTTTTCTTCTTTAAACAATGTAATAACAAATTATTATGGAATCGATGAATCGTGATTCTTAATATTTCAAAGTGCGGTAAATGGTATTTTACGCACAAAAATTGTGGTCATTTTTTCAAAAGAAGATTCTAATATAAAATAGTGAAAGTACTTTTTGAGGTAAAGGACCACAAAGATAGAGGTGAACAGCCTCAATTTTGCATTATTTGAAAATTTTATTAACTGTACATTTAACGTATGACCTGATAAACAATTTCGGGGCACCACTTTCTCTTCTATCTCTTTTTATTACAAAGAAAAAAACATGCTCACTCACTTCTTTTACTATAGAGAAAAAACAACAAAGAAAACTGCACTTTTCACTAAACTAAAAATAAAATTCCTTATACGCTGCACTTCCTTCAATATGATAATTAATTTAATTGTGTACAACGGATTAAATGAATCGACCTTTCACGATGGTCGGCGGTCGTCGACTGAACCAGTGCAGTGGCGGTTTTTCTTCGGCCTCATTTCGATTTCATGTGGGTCAGAAAAATAATTTCACGAATTTTTAACGGGAGTCGAAAATTCTAGTTTTTTCGCGTTATTTTTGGGTTTTGCCCCAATTGAAAATTCGAAAAAAGTTAAAGAAAATTTTTCTGAGTCGATATTCGAGTAGAAAATATTTTTTCTGAGTCAGAAATTCTGATTTTTTTGCGTTATTTTTGGATTTTGCCTCAATTAAAAATTCAAGAAAATTTATAGAAAATATTTCTGAGTCAATATTCAAGTAGAAAATATTTTTTCTGAGTTTGATTTTTTTGCGTTATTTTTGGATTTTGCCTTTATTAAAAATTCGAGAAAAGTTGAAGAACATTTTTCTGAGTCAATGTTCGAGTAGAAAATATCTTTTCTGAGTCAGGAATTCTGATTTTTTTGTTATTTTTGGCTTTTGCCTGAATTAAAAATTCAAAAAAAGTCAAAGAAAATTTTTCTGAGTCGATATTTAAGTAGAAAATATTTTTTCTGAGTCGTGAAAAAAAATTCTGAGTCGAAAGTTCTAATTTTTTTGTGTTATTTTCCGATTTTGCCTTAAATACTAATTCGAGAAAAGTCAAAGAAAATTTTTCTGAGTAGAAAATATTTTCTCTGAGACGTGAAAAAAAAATTCTGAGTTGAAAATTCTAATTTTTTTGCGTTATTTTTCGATTAAGTTTTAATTAAAAATTCAAGAAAAGTTAAAGAAAATTTTTCTGAGTCAATATTTAAGTAGAAAATATTTTTTCCAAGTCGTGAAAAAAAATTCTGAGTCGAAAATTCTAATTTTTCTACGTTATTTTTGGATGAAGCCTTAATTAAAAATTCAAGAAAATTTAAAGAAAATTTTTCTGAGTCAATATTCGAGTAGAAAATATTTTTTCTGATTCAAAAGAAAATTTTTCTGAGTCGATATTTAATTAGAAAATATTTTTTCTGAGTCGTGAAAAAAAACTCTGTCAAAAATTCTAATTTTTTTGCGTTATTTTTGGATTTTGCCTCAATTAAAAATTCAAAAAAAGTCAAAGAAAATTTTTCTGAGTCGATATTTGAGTGGAAAATATTTTTTCTGTCGTGAAAAAAAATTCTGAGTCGAAAATTCTAATTTTTTTGCGTCATTTTTGGATTTTGCCTCTATTACAAATTCAAAAAAAGTCAAAGAAAATTTTTCTGAGTCGATATTTAAGTAGAATTTTTTTTTTCTGAGTCGTGAAAAAAAATTCTGAGTCGAAAATTCTAATTTTTTTTGGGTTATTTTTGGATTTTACCTTAATTAAAAATTCAAAAAAAGTCAAAGAAAATTTTTCTGAGTCGATATTTAAGTAGAAAATATTTTTTCTGAGTCGAAAATTCTAATTTTTTTTGGGTCATTTTTGGATTTTGCCTTGATTAAAAATTCAAAAAAAGTCAAAGAAAATTTTTCTGAGTCGATATTTAAGTAGAAATTTTTTTTTCTGAGTCGTGAAAAAAAATTCTGAGTCGAAAATTCTAATTTTTTTTGGGTTATTTTTGGATTTTACCTTGATTAAAAATTCAAAAAAAGTCAAAGAAAATTTTTCTGAGTCGATATTTAAGTAGAAAATATTTTTTCTGAGTCGAAAATTCTAATTTTTTTTGGGTCATTTTTGGATTTTGCCTTGATTAAAAATTCAAAAAAAGTAAAAAAAAAATTTTCTGAGTCGATATTTAAGTAGAATTTTTTTTTTTCTGAGTCGTGAAAAAAAATTCTGGGTCGAAAATTCTAATTTTTTTTGGGTTATTTTTGGATTTTACCTTGATTAAAAATTCAAAAAAAGTCAAAGAAAATTTTTCTGAGTCGATATTTAATTAGAAAATATTTTTTCTGAGTCGTGAAAAAAAAATCTGAGTCGAAAATTCTAATTTTTTTTGGGTTATTTTTGGATTTTGCCTTAATTAAAAATTCAAAAAAAGTCAAAGAAAATTTTTCTGAGTCGATATTTAAGTAGAAATTTTTTTTTCTGAGTCGTGAAAAAAAATTCTGAGTCGAAAATTCTAATTTTTTTTTGGGTTATTTTTGGATTTTACCTTAATTAAAAATTCAAAAAAAGTCAAAGAAAATTTTTCTGAGTCGATATTTGAGTAGAAATTTTTTTTTTTGAGTCGTGAAAAAAAATTCTGAGTCGAAAATTCTAATTTTTTTTGGGTTATTTTTGGATTTTGCCTTCATTAAAAAATCAAAAAAAGTCAAAGAAAATTTTTCTGAGTCGATATTTAAGTAGAATTTTTTTTTCTGAGTCGTGAAAAAAAATTCTGAGTCGAAAATTCTAATTTTTTTGTGTTATTTTTGGATTTTGCCTTAATTAAAAATTCAAAAAAAGTCAAAGAAAATTTTTCTGAGTCGATATTTGAGTAGAAAATATTTTTTCTGAGTCGTGAAAAAAAATTCTGAATCGAAAATTCTATTTTTTTGCGTTATTTATGGATTTTGCCTTAATTAAAAATTCAAAAAAAGTCAAAGAAAATTTTTCTGAGTCGATATTTGAGTAGAAAATATTTTTTCTGAGTCGTGAAAAAAAATTCTGAATCGAAAATTCTATTTTTTTGCGTTATTTATGGATTTTGCCTTAATTAAAAATTCAAAAAAAGTCAAAGAAAATTTTTCTGAGTCGATATTTGAGTAGAAAATATTTTTTCTGAGTCGTGAAAAAAAATTCTGAATCGAAAATTCTATTTTTTTGCGTTATTTATTGATTTTGCCTTAATTAAAAATTCAAAAAAAGTCAAAGAAAATTTTTCTGAGTCGATATTTAAGTAGAAAATATTTTTTCTGAGTCGAAAATTCTAATTTTTTTTGGGTCATTTTTGGATTTTGCCTTGATTAAAAATTCAAAAAAAGTAAAAAAAAAATTTTCTGAGTCGATATTTAAGTAGAATTTTTTTTTTCTGAGTCGTGAAAAAAAATTCTGAGTCGAAAATTCTATTTTTTTTGTGTGATTTTTGGATTTTGCCTTCATTAAAAAATCAAAAAAAGTCAAAGAAAATTTTTCTGAGTCGATATTTAAGTGGAAAATATTTTTTCTGAGTCGTGAAAAAAAATTCTGAATCGAAAATTCTATTTTTTTTGGGTTATTTTTGGATTTTACCTTAATTAAAAATTCAAAAAAAGTGAAAGAAAATTTTTCTGAGTCGATATTTAATTAGAAAATATTTTTTCTGAGTCGTGAAAAAAAAATCTGAGTCGAAAATTCTAATTTTTTTTGGGTTATTTTTGGATTTTGCCTTAATTAAAAATTCAAAAAAAGTCAAAGAAAATTTTTCTGAGTCGATATTTAAGTAGAAAATATTTTTTCTGAGTCGTGAAAAAAAATTATGAGTCGAAAATTCTATTTTTTTTGTGTGATTTTTGGATTTTGCCTTCATTAAAAAATCAAAAAAAGTCAAAGAAAATTTTTCTGAGTCGATATTTAAGTGGAAAATATTTTTTCTGAGTCGTGAAAAAAAATTCTGAATCGAAAATTCTATTTTTTTGCGTTATTTATGGATTTTGCCTTCATTAAAAATTCAAAAAAGTCAAAGAAAATTTTTCTGAGTCTATATTTAAGTAGAAACTATTTTTTCTGAGTCGTGAAAAAAAATTCTGAATCGAAAATTCTATTTTTTTGCGTTATTTATTGATTTTGCCTTAATTAAAAATTCAAAAAAAGTCAAAGAAAATGTTTCTGAGTCGATATTTAATTAGAAAATATTTTTTCTGAGTCGTAAAAAAAAAAAATCTGAGTCGAAAATTCTAATTTTTTTTGGGTTATTTTTGGATTTTGCCTTAATTAAAAATTCAAAAAGAGTCAAAGAAAATTTTTCTGAGTCGATATTTGAGTAGAATTTTTTTTTTCTGAGTTGTGAAAAAAAATTCTGAATCGAAAATTCTATTTTTTTGCGTTATTTATTGATTTTGCCTTGATTTAAAATTCAAAAAAAGTCAAAGAAAATTTTTCTGAGTCGATATTTGAGTAGAAAATATTTTTTCTGAGTCGTGAAAAAAAATTCTGAGTCGAAAATTCTAATTTTTTTTGGGTTATTTTTGGATTTTGCCTTGATTAAAAATTCAAAGAAAGTCAAAGAAAATTTTTCTGAGTCGATATTTAAGTAGAAAATATTTTTTCTGAGTCGAAAATTCTAATTTTTTTTGGATTATTTTTGGATTTTGCCTTGATTAAAAATTCAAAAAATGTCAAAGAAAATTTTTCTGAGTCGATATTTAAGTAGAAAATATTTTTTCTGAGTCGTGAAAAAAAAATTCTGAGTCGAAAATTCTAATTTTTTTGTGTTATTTTTGGATTTTGCCTTAATTACAAATTCAAGAAAAGTCAAAGAAAATTTTTCTTAGTCGATATTTAAGTAGAAAATATTTTTTCTGAGTCGTGAAAAAAAATTCTGAGTCGAAAATTCTAATTTTTTTTGGATTATTTTTATATTTTGCCTTGATTAAAAATTCAAAAAAAGTCAAAGAAAATTTTTCTGAGTCGATATTTAAGTAGAAATTTTTTTTTCTGAGTCGTGAAAAAAAATTCTGAATCGAAAATTCTATTTTTTTGCGTTATTTATTGATTTTGCCTTAATTAAAATTTCAAAAAAAGTCCAAAGAAAAATTTTCTGTGTCGATATTTAAGTAGAAAATATTTTTTCTGAGTCGTGAAAAATAAACTGAGTCGAAAATTCTAATTTTTTTTGGGTTATTTTTGGATTTTACCTTAATTAAAAATTCAAAAAAAGTCAAAGAAAATTTTTCTGAGTCGATATTTGAGTAGAAAATATTTTTTCTGAGTCGTGAAAAAAAATTCTGAATCGAAAATTCTATTTTTTTGCGTTATTTATGGATTTTGCCTTACTTAAAAATTTAAAAAAAGTCAAAGAAAAATTTTCTGAGTCGATATTTAAGTAGAAAATATTTTTTCTGTCGTGAAAAAAAATTATGAGTCGAAAATTCTATTTTTTTTGTGTGATTTTTGGATTTTGCCTTCATTTAAAAATCAAAAAAAGTCCAAAGAAAATTTTTCTGAGTCAATATTTAAGTAGAAAATATATTTTCTGAGTCGTGAAAAAAAATCCTGAATCGAAAATTCTAATTTTTTTGCGTTATGTTTGGATTTTGCCTTGATTAAAAATTCAAAAAAAGTCAAAGAAAATTTTTCTGAGTCAATATTTAAGTAGAAAATATTTTTTCTGAGTCGTGAAAAAAAATTCTGAATCGAAAATTCTAATTTTTTGCGTTATTTATGGATTTTACCTTAAATACTAATTCAAGAAAAGTCAAAGAAAATTTTTCTGAGTCAATATTAAAGTAGAAAATATTTTTTCCGAGTCAATATTCGAGTAGAAAATATTTTTTCTGAGTCGAGACAAAAATTTCTGAGATGAAAATTCTAGTTTATTTGCGTTATTCTTGGATTTTGCCTTAATTAAAAATTCAAAAAAAGTTATAGAAAATTTTTCTGAGTCAATATTCAAGTGAAAAATATTTTTTCTGAGTCAAGAAAAAAATTTCTGAGTCGAAAAAAAATATTCTGAGTTAAAAATTTAATTATAATTGCGTTATTTTTGAATTTTGCCCCAAAAAGGTTTTCAATGTAAACTGACTCAATTGCATTGAGTTGATACGGAGCGCCATCTGTGGTCAATCGAGTCAACTATGGAAATTGTATTTAAAAGATTTAGGTGCGTTTACATCGGATTTTTCCTTAAAATAAACGATTTTCTTTTTTTGATTTTTATCAGAATTTTCCAAGTTTTTGGAAGTTTTCCAAGTACTTTTCAATACTTTAAAGTTGTACTTGAAGTTTCAAGTACTTTTTTTTTGTTAACATCGCATTTTTTTTTTGAAAAAGCGTTTTTTTTTCTTGCCAAATTTTCCTCGAAAATTTCCAAGTTTTGAAATTTTTTCGAGTACTTTAAAATTGAACTTGAAGTTTCAAGTACTTGTTTGTTAATATTGGATTTTTTTTCAAAATTTTCTTGGATTTTTATTTAAGTTTTCAAAATTTTTCCAAGTACTTTTCAACACTTTTAAAAATTGGATTTAAAATTTCAAGTCTTAGTCTTTAACAATTTAAAACTGCTTTTAATATTGTTCCTTTTAAAGTCATTTTCAAGTACTTTTTAATACTTTAAATTTAAATTTAAAGTTTAAAAAAAATGTTTCAAGTATTTTTTTTGAATACTTTAAAATAAATTTTAAGTACTTTTAAACATTTGAATAAGTAATTTTTAATATGTCAAAGTTAATTTCAAGTACTGAAGTTTGGAAAGTTGTTTCAAGTACTTATTTTTCACAGTTCTAATTTAATTTTTAAGTACTCTTAAATATTTAATTTAATACTTTGAAATTAATTTCAAGTATTGATATTTCTAAAGTTGATTCAAGTACTTATGTTTTACAGTTTTAATTTAGTTTTCAAGTACTTTTAAACATTTTAATGAGTCCTTAATTTATATTTTGAAGTTAATTTCAAGTACTGTAGTAGTAAAATTTTCCAAGTTTTGAAGTTTTTTTCAAGTACTTTTGAATACTTTAAAGTTTTAAGTACTTGTTTAATTATGTCGTTTTTTTTTTTTTGTAAAAGCGATTTTCTTTTTTTGGAATTTTTTTCTTGGAGTACTTTTTAATACTTTGAAGTTTCAAGTACTTTTTTCCAATAAGTACTTTAAAGTTGAATTCATATTTTCAAGTACATACTTGTTTGTTTGCATCGAATTTTTGTTGATTTTTTTTTTGATTTTTTTTTAAGTACTTTTCAATAGGTACTTTAAATTTGAACTTAAATTTTCAAGTACATATGTATTTTTTTGCATCAAATTTTTTTTTTAAATGAGCGATTCAATTTTGCTTGGATTTTTATTGAAATTTTCCAAGTTTTTAAAAGTTTTTTCAAGTACTTTTTGATACTTCAAAGTTTCAAGTTCTTGCTTGTTTATATTGGTTTTTTCTATTTTTTTTTTCGGCAAATTCTTCTCAAATTTTTTTTTCGAAATTTTCCAAGTTTCGAAATTTTTTCAAGTACTTTTCAATACTTTGAAGTTTCAAGTACTTGGTTGTTGATATCGGGTTTTTTATTATTTTTTTAGCAAATTCTTGTTAGTTTTTTTTCGAAGTTTTCAAGTTTTTTGCAAGTACTTTCAATATTTTAAAGTTTCAAGTTTCAAGTACATGTTTGGATTTTTTTGTTTAAATAAGCGATTTTCTTTTTTGGTGAAATTTTTCTTGGAAATTTTCCAAGTATTGAGAGTTATTTCAAGTACTTTTCAGTACTTTAAAGTTTCAAGTATTCGCTTGATTACGTCGGATTGCGATTTTCTCTTTGGGAAATTTTTCTTGAAAGTTTTCGAAATTTTGGAAGTTTTTTCAAGTACTTTTCAATACTTTAAAGTTTCAAGTACTTGTTTGTTTACGTCGGATTTTTTTGTTAAAAAAAACGATTTTTCTTAGAAATTTTCAAAATTTTGAAAATTTTTTCAAGTACTTATTTTTGACAGTTTAAATTAAGTTTTCAAGTACTTTTCAAAACTTTAATGAGTATTTTTTTATACTTTCAAGTACTTTTTATCATTTTAAAGTTTTGAAAATTTTTTCAAGTACTTTTCAACATGTTGAACTTAAAGTTAAAGAAGAAAGTGTTTTTTTTTTGAAATTTTTTCAAGTATTTTTCAACATTTGGAAATTTCAAGTACTTGTTTTTAACAGTTTCAATTCAGTTTTCAAGTATTTTTGATGAGTATTTTTAAATATTTTCAAATACTTTTCAACACTTTCAATTTTCAAAAAATTTGCAAGTACCTAATTTTTTGAATAGTTTTAAAAATTTTTAAAGTTTTTATAATTTATTTCAAGTACTTTTTATCAACTTTAAAGTATATTTTCAAGTACTTTTTAACACTATAATCTAAAATTCGAAATTTCAAAAGTTCTTTTAGGTACTTATTTTCGACAGTTTTAATTTAGTTTTCAAGTAATTTTAGTAAGTACTTTTCATTATTTTCAAGTACTTGAAATTTTTTTAAAATTGTTAAAAAATACTTAAAATAAGTTTTGAATACTTTAAAAAATTTCAAAACTAATTTTAAATCTGTTTAAAAAATTAAGTACTTGAATTTTTTTTTTAAACTTCGAAGTGTTAAAAAGTACTTAAAAATATTGAAACTGTCAAAAATAAGTACTTGAAAAAACCTTTAGAACTTTAGGTTCCACTTAAAAGTGTTGAAGAGTATTTGAAAACTTTCAAAAACTTGAAAACTAATTTGGAACTGTCAAAAAATAAGTATTTGACAACACTTTGAAAATAACTTTCAAGTTGTTTAAAAGTACTTGAAACATGTTTTGTAAACTTTAAAAAACTTAAAAAGCAATTTTACATTGTTCAAAAATAGGTACTTGAAAATTTTCTTTAAAACTTCAAATTCAACTGTAAAGTGTTGGAAAATACTTAAAAAATTTCAAAAACTTGAAAACTAAATTAAAGCTGTTAAAAATAAGTACTTGAAAACACTTTTAAAAAGTACTTGAAAATAATTTTAAAGTTGTTGAAAAGTACTTGAAAAAAGTTTTGAAAACTTTAAAAAGCGATTTTACATTTCAAAAATAAGTACTTGAAAATTTTCTTTAAAACTTCAAGTTCAACTTTAAAGTGTCGAAAAGTACTTGAAAATTTTCAAGAACTTCAAAACTAATTTGAAGCTGTCAAAAATATGTACTTGAAAACTACTTTAAAATAATTTTAAAGTTGTTAAAAAGTATTAGAAAAATGTTTTGAAAACTTGAAAAAACGATTTTACACTGTTTAAGAATAGAGTACTTTAATTTTTTTTTTCTAAATTTCAAGAGTCATTCCAAAGTGTTGAAAAGTACTTGAAAATTAATTGGAAATCAACAATAATAAGTACTTCAAGTACTTGAAAACACTTTTGAAAATAACTTTAAATTTGTTAAAAAGTACTTGGAACAAATTTTCTAAACTTTAAAAAATTTCAAAACCAATTTTAAAACTGTTTGAAAAATTAAGTACTTGAAAATATTTTTGAAACTTGAAACTGTTGAATAATACTTGAAAATATTGGAAAGTACTCATTAAAAGTACTTGAAAACTAAATAAAAACTGTCAAAAATAAGTACATGAAATAATTTTAAAGTGTTGAAAAATACCTGAAAATAACTTTAAAGTTGTTAAAAAGTACTTGAAACAAATTTTGAAAACTTGAAAAAAAAAAAAATTGTTTAAAAAATGAAGTATTTGAATTTTTTTTTTGAAACTTGTAAGTGATAAAAAATACTTGAAAATAATAAAAAATACTTATTAAAAGTACTTGAAAACTGAATTAAAACTGTTAAAAATAAGTACCTAAAAATACTTTTACACACTTTAAAGTTATTGAAAAGTACTTGAAATAAATTTTGAAAACCATTAAAAAATTGAAAAATAATTTTTAAGTACTTTTCAACACTTTAATGTGGAAAACAACTTTAAATTTATTTTCAAGTATGTACTTTTTAAAAGTGTTTTCAAGTACTTATTCTTAACGGTTTCAAATTAGTTTTTAAGTTTTTGAAAATTTTCAAGTACTTTTCGACACTTTAAAGTTGAACTTGAAGTTTTAAAGAAAATTTTCAAGCACTTACATATTTTTGAACAGTGTTAAATCGCCTTTTAAGTTTTCAATTTTTTTTTTCAAGTACTCTTTAACATTTTTAAAATTATTTTCAAGTACTTTTCAGTATGTACTTGAAAATTGCAACATTCGACTTAAAAAAAAATGCATTTATTTTTATTCAAAAGTTTTTATTGTCAAAAAATTGGTCATGTGTAAAAAATAGAGATCATGTGCATTGAATAGAGATCATGTGCAAAAATAGAGATTATGTGCAATCTATTATAAGCAAAATAGATACCATGTGCCAAAATAGAGATTATATGCAAACAAAATAGAGAGACCAAATGCAGAAAACAGAAATAGAGATTATGTGCATCAAATAGAGACTATGTGCATAAAAAAAAAATAGAGACCACTTGCAGCAAACACACAATTTATTCATCATTTGCCCAACAAAATCTCCTCTTTTAAATTGAAAACTTCCTGCAAGAGGGCGCTGTTGTTGTCCTGCAGAGCCCTAATAGTTTCCTTGTAAATTTCCTCATTTATTTTGAATTTCTGGATCATTTTTAATGCAATTTCGTCTTTGGATGGTAATTTTTGTCCACAAATTTGCTTAAGCCTGTCAATTTCAGATTGGGAGTTTTTGATTTCCAACTCGAGATGGCGCTGCTTTGACAGCAAGTGACGTTTGGTTTGGTCCAGGGTTTTTTGGTGGGTTTTTTCCAGGTTTTTCAAGGATTTCAGTTGGTTTTCCAGGATTGAGTTGGTATTTTCTAGGCTTTTACAATTTTGTTGGATTTTCCTGCAATTTTCTTTGCAGTGTTGCAAGTTTTCCTGTAATTCCTGGTGCCTTTTTTCTCTAGAAACTTTTTCAATGTTTTTGTCTTTGATATTTTTGATTGAATTTCTATGAATTTGGATCAAATTCCTTGCGGAATTGACAACTTGTTCTAGAATTTCCGGCAACGTTTCGTCTGTTTTGACAGTCGGCAGGCCTAAACAGTCAAATTCCTAGAAAAAAAAAATCACAAATAAAAATAATAGTGTTTTCACTTGGAAAAAATTATGTACTTTTGATAAAATTTCCAGATTTTCGTGTAAATTCCTGGAAATTCTGGGACATTTTCGCTTGGGCG
Organism: Ceutorhynchus assimilis; assembly: GCA_917834065.1. Taxonomy (NCBI): domain Eukaryota; kingdom Metazoa; phylum Arthropoda; class Insecta; order Coleoptera; family Curculionidae; genus Ceutorhynchus; species Ceutorhynchus assimilis. The sequence continues at coordinate 3,627,458 of OU892292.1, read as the reverse complement.
TGAATCGGGACTCGATTTCCTCCAATTCCCGGGCGATTTCCTGGAAATTTAAATCCATTTTAACGGAATTTCAATATTTTCTAACCTCAAAAAAAACCACAATGAAAATAAACAATTTTAATAGTGGCGCCATCTACTAATCAATAGCCGAACTAAAAAAAAAATTAAAAATTACAGTTTTCTTTTTTAAAAAAAGCTTTGGCTTTTGTTTGATAGATGGCGCTAGTAATGTTATTTTATTTGGCGTGTCTAGAGCTAGGATCTAAGTACAAAATGATGACGTCATCGTAGATGCTTGCAGTATTGAAAAATATTCATTGTTTATTTATAGGTTTAAATTTACATGTTAAGTTCAAGGTTATTAATTTTTAATTTTTCTTTTTCACAAAATTAATGACGTCATCATAGATGCTGCTGGATATTTCGAAGAAATTTTTTTAATTTCGACAAAAAAAAATCTATTACTAGATCAAACGAACTTACCTGAAGTGAAGTTCGATCGTAATTATATGAAGTCCTCGTCGAAGTAAATAAGAACAATTGTAGTTTCCCCAATCCATGCCGAATTCCACGAATTTCAAAGCCCAAAGCGTAAAAAAAACGCTTTACTACGCCTGCGCAGCGCAGCGCCGGTCTATTCCCGCACTGCTCCACTAAATCATTCTTTAAAGAGTTTGCTGAAAATTACTACAGTTAAACAAAAGGGGTTGCATTATAATGCCAAAGGGAAGGGTGGGTCTTATTTACTTCGACGAGGACTTCATATAATTACGATCGAACTTCACTTCAGGTAAGTTCGTTTGATCTAGTAATTATATTTCGTCCTCGTCTCGTAAATAAGAACAATTGTAGATGTTCAAAGAAAATAATTAACTGTATAATTTTCTGCACCGAATTGTAACTAACCCAACTCAGTGCATCGCATTTATTTAGAAACATGCTAAATAAATAACGAACAAAATAACAATCTTTTACTGAAAAAACAGAAATAAGATCCTCTAATTTTTACCTAATTACTAAGGCTTTAAATGTAAATGAAATGAAACTTAAAGGAACTCAAAAATTATTCTCATAAATAAAAATATAACATAACTATTATGGACTAAGCACTGCTTTTGAAAAACTGTATGCATCGTTAATGGGTCTTTTATAAAAAATCGCGAAGGTCCTAGAATCTTGGGACCAACCGGCTGCTGATCTGATTATATCCATTGATATACCCTTTCTATCAGCCAAGGATGTCGAAGCATGTCGCGTTGAATGAGACCCATATATCGATGTATCAATCCCAGCATTATGCATCATCTTCCGAATCCATCGCGAGATTGATTGAGATGAAGCATCATGATGGGGTTTTTTGAATGTTATCAGTAAATTACTACAAGTGGTACCATCACGAAGCGGTTTTGTTTTCTGTATATAGAAAAGTAAAGTTGTAGCTACACAAATATCCTGGTCAGCTGTATAAAAGGGAAAAGAAATGACAGGTTGCAGCTTATGAGGGCCGGAAGATTTGATTCTTTTGCGAACAAAAATATTTACACCCTGATCTGAACATTGTATATTGTTCAACTCGATCAGTGACAAAGTCTGCACCCTCTGCCCCGAGGCAAGAGCTAATAGCATAGCTAGTTTACAAGAGAGAAGCTCTAAGGAAATGGTGTTATTATTTAATCCTCGCAAATAAGTCAAAACCACAGTGGGATCCCATGTATTAACGTATTTTGGCCTACTCGGCCTTAGATGAAAAATACCTTTAAAAAACCGTTTTAATCTGGAGTCTTGTGCTACTTCTGGCCCGAGAATCAAGGCTATAGAAGATCTAAAAGAATTTAGGGTTCCATAGGCAGCGCCTCCATCAAATTGCTTTTGCAGGAACTCTATAATAACTGGGATAGATGCGGCAAAACAATTCACCTTTCTTTTACCACAAAACCGCCACCATAATTTTAAACCAGTATTATATTGTTTCATAGTAGATGCTGTAATGGAAGCGAGGCATACATCTAAAGCAGCAGTTGGTACTCCTCGTAGCTCTAACGCTTGCCGGATAAAAGCCCGACAGCCAGGGTAAGCTGTGACCAGATGGGGTGTGGCGTCGATCTATCAAGAGATAAAAGTAAATTTTTATTAGGATGAAAATAGATTGCAGGACATTTTTGCAGGGAAGTAAAAATAGGGAACCAAGGTTGCGTAGGCCAATACGGGACAACCACAATTCCTTCGGCCTTATCCTGAATAATTTTCTGTAAGACACGAAGGATCAAGGAAAAAGGGGGAAAGGCATAAAACTTTTCACCTTCCCAACTTAAAGTAAAGGCATCTACCCAGAAAGCTTCGGGGTCTCGATGCCAAGAGACAAATTTAGAACATTTTTTGTTCAATCGACTCGCAAAAAGGTCTATCTCTGGAGTGCCAAAAGAGGAAAGTATTCGATTATAATATTCATCATTTAACTTCCATTCTGTTTCAAAATTTACTTTCCTAGATTGTTCATCCGCCATAAAATTGTCCTTCGAGTTTATGTAGGAAGCAAAAATATAAAGTTTTCGTTCCTCACACCAGTGCCAAATACTCGAACAAAGATTGTTCAACTTGGGGTACTGGACACCCCCCATTCTGTTAATATAGGCAATGGCGGTAGTGTTATCTATTCTTAACAAAATATTCAGACTACGAAGGTTATTGGCGAAGCATTTAAGGGCAAAAAATGCTGCTTTTAGCTCGAGGAAATTTATATGTTCTTGACTCTCACTGGAAGACCAGAAACCATTAGTCTTCATATCAGCACAACATGCACCCCAACCTGTCAAACATGCATCCGAAAATATTTCTAAAGAAAAGGAATCCCTTCTTATACAATTTGATCCATTTGGGATGCTATGCAACCACCACCTAAGATCATGATGCAAAATGGGTGAAATTGTCATGGTTTTGTCATAATTTCCCCTCGAACGCTGCAACGCTAAAAACTTCTCTCGTTCCATTAGCTTGGTGTACACCCAACCATAACAAACAGCCGGGCATATAGCAACTATCTTGCCCACAAACTGAGCAAAAAAGCGTATACTGCATCTGTCTGTTCTTAAAATTTGTCTTATTAATTTCAAAATAGCTGATTTTTTATCTTCGGGAACTGAAACAGTCATATGAACTGAATTATAGATAAACCCTAGATACCGACAAGTTTGTGAAGGTGTCAACATACTTTTTTCATAATTTACAACAAAACCAAGCCGCTCTAATGTAGAAATAGTGATTTTAACATTATCAGCACATTCCTCAAAGGAGTTTCCAAACAATAAAAAATCGTCCAAATACAAAACTGAAAGAAGACCTTTTTCTCTTAAAAGGGCAATAATTGGCTTCATCAGTTTTGTAAAAATATATGGAGCACAATTTAGGCCAAAGGGCATACACGTATATTCAAAAATTTTTCCTGCAAATTTGAAGCGTAAAAATTTCCTATATTTTTTAGCAACAGGTATTAAAAAATATGCATTTTTTAGATCTACAGTACACATGTAATGATTCTGCTGTAAGATATTGCAAACTGCCTTCTGATCTTCTAATTTAAAATGTCTCTTTTTAATAAAAACATTCAAGGATTTTAAATTTAAAATAAGTCGCCTAGAACCATCGGGCTTAGGCACTAAGAAAATACTAGAGATAAATTCTCGTTTGACATGATTTACCCTTTCTATAGCGCCTAATTCCAAAAGCTCTTTAATAGATTCATTGAGAAAAATTTTCTCGGAACCAGACCAACCTCGCTCAGAAGGTTGGCGTCTCTGAACAGGATAGCTTACAAAGGGTAATTTAAGACCAGAAATCCAGGATAAAATATTTTTATCCTGGGTGATACCCTGCCAAGCTGGTAAAAAATGTCGAAGCTTACCAACTAAAGGACACACCTGATTTAATACTTCCGGTGCTTGTCTCTGGGTCGAACATTCGACCTGGATTGATGGCCCCGAGTGTACGAGTCTCGCTGACTCTGATGATGATGTCCCTGGCGTCGCTGGCCCGAAGTTGAGTTCTTGTTCTGACCTTGTCCACCCCGACTGGTTCCCTCGACTGCCTGACGAAGTGGACGGCGCCAGTTTAAAGAAGTCTTTTTCTTGACTGCAGAAAACCCAGGTTTTTTAGACGAACTGGCAGGCTTCAAATCCAAAGCGGTTTTCTTAATGTCCCTATTGGCCTTAATTCTGTCGCCCAAATCGCTTCCAAACAGCCACCCATCTGCTGCAACATTATTTAAGGTATCCTTGAGGTCCTTTCTAAGATTTAGGGCCACCAGGTCTCGCCGGATTCCAGAATATTTGTGGTGGATGTCTAATAACAAACGACTCGCATCGCTAGCTAGCTCAATCTGCCTATTTTTATCCTCCCCCCCTTTTTCTGAGAGGAGTTCAGACAATAAGAGGCCTAGGGCCGAGAGAGCGGAACCCACCTGGGTTTGCAATGAGACGAGGTTGTCATCCCGACGCATGACCTGTTCACTAATCGCTGACTTCACCTCAGCGTTCAGCCGTGGACTTTTTAGAAGCAAACAATTTTCTAATGGTGGATATTTTTTAATTAAATTAGTTAACGCCTCTTCTCTCAAACCTCTTTCCAATAAACCTGTCCATCTAGCTGCCAAGTCCGAATGAATTTTGGGACCAACTGGTTCCTGAATGGGCTCTTCATCACCCAACAACGCCAGAACATTCTCATTGAGAAGCGAGGGAGCCGGTGCATCCTCGCTGGGTATTTGCTCTGAAAGGAGAAAACACCAAATGACAAAAAATACAACTGTTGGCAGGAATCGAGTCATTATGTAAAAAACACCATAATATTTTACATCTGTCATCTGCTACCATAAGCAGGACTGCGTTGGCAGGAATTGAGTCAATATGTAAAATACACCATAATATTTTACATCTGCTACCATAAGCAGGACTACATAATAAACTGCTGCCATAAGCAGATTATATCTCCTTAAGGTCAGTAGATTCTGTTAGGTACCATAACCTAGCATAATAAAAAATTTAATTGTTTTTATTTAAATTATTTACCTCTTTCATTCCCGCCATCCCTGTCGGTGGCGGCGGTGGGCCTTTGGGCCAGAACCGCTAAAGGAATATCGTCCTCATCTCCATCGCAGTCATCGGCGCCTTCACCCAAGTGTCTCCCTTCAACAGAAATTGGCGAAGGGTCCGGTGACCTCGTACGAAGCCGACGATTGCGCGAGTGTCGGTGCGACGAACCCCTGCGCCGCTGACGCTCTCGATACGATGATTGATCGGAATCAGAGGAAGACGGAGAGCGTTGTCTCTTTCTCTTCCTAGTTGCTAACCGCCGTTTTAGCCTGGAAATTTTCCACTGGAGATAATCTTCACTATCACTATCTGACAACGAAATCTGCCCTTTACGATTGTCCGACATACTAAAACTGCGCTTACAACAAGTTTAAACCAAAATATTTAACAAAAACTTGAATAAAAACTGAAAATATGGCCGCTGAGCACTCGATGACGAAAACACGACGTGACAATTCGGCACGAAAACGAAGAATGATTTAGTGGAGCAGTGCGGGAATAGACCGGCGCTGCGCTGCGCAGGCGTAGTAAAGCGTTTTTTTTACGCTTTGGGCTTTGAAATTCGTGGAATTCGGCATGGATTGGGGAAACTACAATTGTTCTTATTTACGAGACGAGGACGAAATATAATTGAACAATTTATCTACGACTGAAATTTTTTTTGACTTTGACAGCTTACAAGTCGTAGAGAAATTTTTGTATCGTTTTCTTTTTATTTTCCAGAAAAAAGTTACAAAGAAAATTGGGCCAATGAGGCGACAAGTTGCAACACAGAAATTCTATCAGGTAAGTTGTAGATAATTTTTTGTACGTTACATTTCGTTTAAAATTGCCTTTTTTTAATATCAGTAATTGAAGAAAAATTTGCAAATTTCCATTTTGACTTTTTGAGGGAAATTTTTTTCAAAAGGGTTTGGTCCATGTTTTTTTGATTTTGACATTTCAAGTGGCTATAACTTGGAAACTATAAGTCGTAGAGAAAAGTTTTTCTCATGAAAGTTGTAGATCTTGACGAGTACTACAAAATTGCTATTTGAGTTTTTCCTCTACGACTTAACGGTTTTTGAATTTTTTGAGTTTGAAGCTTTTTTAAAATTTTTTTGGAAATTTCAACTTTGAGGTTCAATAACTCTAGAACGGTTATAGGTATTGATATTGAAAATAAGGTCATTTTCAATTCAAATTCAAGAAAAATTGAAGAAAATTTTTCTGAGTCGATATTTAAGTAAAAAATATTTTTTCTAAGTCGTGAAAAAAAATTCCGAGTTTTTTTTGCGTTATTTTTGGATTTTGCCTCAATTACAAATTCGAGAAAAATCAAAGAAAATTTTTCTGAGTCGATATTCGAGTAGAAAATATTTTTTCTGAGTCGTGAAAAAAAAATTCTGAGTTTTTTTTGCGTTATTTTTGGATTTTGCCTCAATTACAAATTCAAGAGACGTTAAAGAAAATTTTTCTGAGTCGATATTTAAGTAGAAAATATTTTTTCTGAGTCGTGAAAAACAAAAACTGAGTCGAAAATTCTAGTTTTTTGCGTTATTTTTGGATTAAGCTATAATTAAAAATACAAAAAAAGTTAAATAAAATTTTTCTGAGTCGATATTCGAGTAGAAAATATTTTTTCTGAGTCGTGAAAAAAAATTCTGAGTTTTTTTGTGTTATTTTTGGATTTTGCCTCAATTACAAATTCAAGAGACGTTAAAGAAAATTTTTCTGAGTCGATATATGTATCGACTCAGAAAAATTTAAGAAGAAAATATTTTTTCTGAGTCGTGAAAAACAAAAACTGAGTCGAAAATTCTAGTTTTTTGCGTTATTTTTGGATTAAGCCATAGTTAAAAATACAAAAAAAGTTAAATAAAATTCTTCTGAGTCAATATTCAAGTAGAAAATATTTTTTCTGAGTCGAAAATTCTAGTAGAAAATAATTTTCTAAATTCTGAGTCGAAAATTTTGATTTTTTTGTGTTTTTTTGGATTTTGCCTGAAATATAAATTCAAGAAAAGTCAAAGAATATTTTTCTGAGTCGATATTTAAGTAAAAAATATTTTTTCTGAGTCGTGAAAAAAAATTCTGAATTTTTTTGTGTTATTTTTGGATTTTGCCTCAATTACAAATTCAGGAGACGTTAAAGAAAATTTTTCTGAGTCGATACATATTTAAGAAGAAAATATTTTTTCTGAGTCGTGAAAAACAAAAACTGAGTCGAAAATTCTAGTAGAAAATAATTTTCTAAATTTTGAGTCGAAAATTTTGATTTTTTTGTGTTATTTTTGGATTTTGCCTGAAATATAAATTCAAGAAAAGTCAAAGAATATTTTTCTGAGTCGATATTTAAGTAAAAAATATTTTTTCTGAGTCGTGAAAAAAAATTCTGAGTTTTTTTTGCGTTATTTTTGGATTTTGCCTCAATTACAAATTCAAGAAAAATCAAAGAAAATTTTTCTGAGTCGATATGTAAGTAGAAAATATTTTTTCTGAGTGGTGAAAAAAAAATTCTGAGTTTTTTTTGTGTTATTTTTGGATTTTGCCTGAATTACAATTTTAGAAAAGTCATCAAAGAAAATTTTTCTGAGTCAATATTCAAATGGAAAATATTTTTTTCTGATTCAAAAGAAAAATTTCTGAGTCGAAAATTCTATTTTTTGCGTTATTTTTGGATTAAGACTGGATTAAAAATTCGAGAAAAATGAAAGAAAATTTTTCTGAGTCGATATTTAAGTAGAAAATATTTTTTCTGAGTTGTGAAAAAAAATTCCGAGTCAAAAATTCTAGTTTATTTGCGTTATTTTTGGATTAAGCCTTAATTAAAAATTCAAGAAAAATTAAAGAAAATTTTTCTGAGTCGATATTCGAGTAGAAAATATTTTTTCTGAGTCGTGAAAAAAAATTCTGAGTTTTTTTTGCGTTATTTTTGGATTTTGCCTCAATTACAAATTCAAGAAAAATCAAAGAAAATTTTTCTGAGTCGATATGTAAGTAGAAAATATTTTTTCTGAGTCGTGAAAAAAAATTCTGAGTCGAAAATTCAAATTTTTTTGCGTTATTTTTTGATTTTGCCTGTATTAAAAATTCGAAAAAAGTTGAAGAAAATTTTTCTGAGTCGATATTCGAGTAGAAAATATTTTTTCTGAGTCGTGAAAAAAAAATTCTGAGTTTTTTTTGTGTTATTTTTGGATTTTGCCTGAATTACAAATTTTAGAAAAGTCATCAAAGAAAATTTTTCTGAGTCAATATTCAAATGGAAAATATTTTTTTCTGATTCAAAAGAAAAATTTCTGAGTCGAAAATTCTATTTTTTGCGTTATTTTTGGATTAGGACTGGATTAAAAATTCGAGAAAAATGAAAGAAAATTTTTCTGAGTCGATATTTAAGTAGAAAATATTTTTTCTGAGTCGTGAAAAAAAATTCTGAGTTTTTTTTGCGTTATTTTTGGATTTTGCCTCAATTACAAATTCAAGAAAAATCAAAGAAAATTTTTCTGAGTCGATATTCGAGTAGAAAATATTTTTTCTGAGTCGTGAAAAAAAATTCTGAGTTTTTTTGTGTTATTTTTGGATTTTGCCTCAATTACAAATTCAGGAGACGTTAAAGAAAATTTTTCTGAGTCGATACATATTTAAGAAGAAAATATTTTTTCTGAGTCGTGAAAAACAAAAACTGAGTCGAAAATTCTAGTTTTTTGCGTTATTTTTGGATTAAGCTATAATTAAAAATACAAAAAAAGTTAAATAAAATTCTTCTGAGTCAATATTCAAGTAGAAAATATTTTTTCTGAGTCGAAAATTCTAGTAGAAAATAATTTTCTAAATTCTGAGTCGAAAATTTTGATTTTTATGTGTTATTTTTGGATTTTGCCTGAAATATAAATTCAAGAAAAGTCAAAGAATATTTTTCTGAGTCGATATTTAAGTAAAAAATATTTTTTCTGAGTCGTGAAAAAAAATTCTGAGTTTTTTTTGCGTTATTTTTGGATTTTGCCTCAATTACAAATTCAAGAAAAATCAAAGAAAATTTTTCTGAGTCGATATGTAAGAAGAAAATATTTTTTCTGAGTCGTGAAAAAAAATTCTGAGTCGAAAATTCAAATTGTTTCGCGTTATTTTTGGGTTTTGCCCCAATTGAAAATTCGAAAAAAGTTAAAGAAAATTTTTCTGAGTCGATATTCGAGTAGAAAATATTTTTTCTGAGTCGTGAAAAAAAAATTCTGAGTTTTTTGTGTTATTTTTGGATTTTGCCTCAATTACAAATTCAAGAGACGTTAAAGAAAATTTTTCTGAGTCGATATATGTATCGACTCAGAAAAATTTAAGAAGAAAATATTTTTTCTGAGTCGTGAAAAACAAAAACTGAGTCGAAAATTCTAGTTTTTTGCGTTATTTTTGGATTAAGCTATAATTAAAAATACAAAAAAAGTTAAATAAAATTCTTCTGAGTCAATATTCAAGTAGAAAATATTTTTTCTGAGTCGAAAATTCTAGTAGAAAATAATTTTCTAAATTCTGAGTCGAAAATTTTGATTTTTTTATGTTATTTTTGGATTTTGCCTGAAATATAAATTCAAGAAAAGTCAAAGAATATTTTTCTGAGTCGATATTTAAGTAAAAAATATTTTTTCTGAGTCGTGAAAAAAAATTCTGAGTTTTTTTTGCGTTATTTTTGGATTTTGCCTCAATTACAAATTCAAGAAAAATCAAAGAAAATTTTTCTGAGTCGATATTCGAGTAGAAAATATTTTTTCTGAGTCGTGAAAAAAAATTTTGAGTTTTCTGTGTTATTTTTGAATTTTGTTTTAATTTAAAATTCGAGAAAAGTTAAAAAAAAAAATTCTGAGTCAATATTTGAGTAGAAAATATTTTTTCTGAGTCAGAAATTCTGATTTTTTCGCGTAATTTTTGGATTAAGCCTCTATTAAAAATTTGAGAAAAGGTAAAGAAAATTTTTCTGAGTCAGTATTCGAATAGAAAATATTTTTTCTGAATCGAAAATTCTAATGTTTTTGCGTTATTTTTCGATTTTGCCTCAAGTGAAAACTCAAGAAAAGTCAAAGAAAATTTTTCTGAGTCAGTATTCGAGCAGAAAAAAAAAATCTGTTTTTTTTCAATTTTTTGATTTCCTCCAATTCCCGGACGATTTCCTGGAAATTTAAATCCATTTTAACGGAATTTCAATATTTTCTAACCTCAAAAAAAACCACAATGAAAATAAACAATTTTAATAGTGGCGCCATCTACTAATCAATAGCCGAACTAAAAAAAAAATTAAAAATTACAGTTTTCTTTTTTAAAAAAAGCTTTGGCTTTTGTTTGATAGATGGCGCTAGTAATGTTATTTTATTTGGCGTGTCTAGAGCTAGGATCTAAGTACAAAATGATGACGTCATCGTAGATGCTTGCAGTTTTGAAAAATTTTCATTGTTGCAAATAGACGGCATTAATAGTGCGATTTTTTATTATTGGATTCAAGCAATAAAACGATGACGTCACCATAGATGCTTGCAATTTTGAAAAATATTTATTGTTTTCCAATAGGAATCGGAGCCCAGAGTTGCAAAGAAAATTGGGCCAATAAGGAGACGAGTTGCAAAGGATTTTTTATATAGGGTGAGTTGTAGATAATTTTTTGTACGTTACCTGTTATCAGTTCGGCACCCGAACAAGATACAGGGTGTCTCGAAAAAAAGGTGTGTCGTTTTTGTCTTTGTCTAACTCGCATGTTATTTCAATAGATGGCGCCACTAACTAGTCAAAGTACGCAAGCCATTCGGAAAATCAACAAAAGGCCCCAACAAGGTACCACCAGCTCACTATTTTGTCTTAATAATAATTAATTTGTATTTTGTTATTAATAAATAAATTATGTAGTTTTAATTACTTCTGGTTTTTTGAAAAACCCTAAAATCCCGACTTATTTCATTGAAAAAAATATTTACTACTAGCGTCATCTAGTAGACAGAAGCTGAAGCTTTTTTTTTTAAAAAAAATATTATATTTACAGGAATCTGCAATTTTTTACAGAAATTTGTATTTTTTCACAGAAATCTGTAATTTTTCACAGAAATCTGTAATTTTAACAAAATTTTCTGTAAATTTGATAATTTTTTCGATTTTCACCTCTTTGCATTTCTGTGTTCCTGATACAAAATCGGATTTTTAACAAAATTTTAAAAAAATTGAAAATTTTACCTCTTCATGTTTCTGTGTTCCTGATACAAAATCGGATTTTTAGGAAAATTTCAAAAATTTTATTTCTATCAGGAGAGCAGAAATGCGAAGAGGTATTTTTCATCTCTCCACGTTCCTGTGTTCCTAATACAAAATCAGATTTTTAGGAAAATTTTATGAAAAATTTGATTTTGAATTAGGAACACAGGAACGTGGAGAGATGAAAAATACCTCTTCGCATTTCTGCTCTCCTGATACAAATAAAATTGAAATTTTCCGAAAAATCCGATTTTGTATCAGGAACACAGAAACGCGAAGAGGTAAAATTGTCAAATTTTTTGAAATTTTCCTAAAAATCCGATTTTGTATCAGGAGCACAGAAACGCGAAGAGGTAAAAATTTTCCTAACAATTTTTTTTCTTTACAAAATGGCGAAAGCGCTCTGAAATTAAATAGAGGGGAAAATAAAACAAAAAATTTCAAAAATATTATTTATTTTCTTCCATAATTAACAACAATTAATAAATAAAAGGGCACTAGGAGTTGTCCTGAAGGTTGTAACATCACCTGAAACAAAGTTAGGGTTAATTTTTGGGGAAATTTCAACTTTGAAGCCCTATAACTAGGAAACTGGATAAGTCTGGAAATTCTGGATAAGGCCATTTTGTAGCAAATTTAATCCTCTTTCGAATGAAACTTGATTCATTAAAATCAGTCCAGAGTTATGACCAATTTAATGACGTCATGTCAGGCTGGAAAAGCCCCCCTATAGATTTCCTTTTTTATTTTTTTCCAGGCTTAGGAACAATCCTAGAGGAAAACACCAAATAGCTTTTCTGCTTGTTTTGACCTCCTTTATACACTGGAATTTTTATTTTTCAAAAATTCGGAAAATTTCGATTTTCCATTTTGAGGGGTATAGAAAAGGCCTGGAAAATCCTAGAAAAACTGGAAATTAAGAGGCAAAAAGTGGGTTCCGACATTTCTTTGGATGTCCTCTATGACGTCATCGAAGAAAATCCGGGAAATTTTGACTTTGATTTTTTGGCCGAAAAAAAAAGGAAGGTTTTAAGATTTTAAAATTTCCAAGTGGAATATCTTGGAAACGGTGAGTCCTAGAGGGAAAACTCACTAAGGTTTTTTTGTAGATCTCGACGAGCTCTACAATGTAGCCATGGACGGTTTTCCTCTAGGAGTTACCGTTACGGAGCTACGACTGGTTGAAGTTGAGATTTTTGTCATTTTCCAGTGTCTCCTGTGTTATAGGTATAGGCCCAAAAATCGAAGTCAAAATTTCGAAATTTCAAGATAGCCATTTTGTAGAGGGGATCCCAAAAAGTCCCACAACCAACTTTTTTTCCCTTAATTTTCCGATTTTCCAGGGCTTTTCCAGGTTTTTTTGAATTAAATGGAGCCTTTTGTAAATTAATTTTTTTCTGGAAAACTGGCAGAGGGAAAATTATGAAATTTTCTGGAGAGAAAGAGAAAAGTGAAGAGGTCATTATAGGAAAATTTCGAAATTTTCCCATGAAAAATCACTTCAGGAAAAATTCTGGAAAATTGACTTTTTTAAGCAAAATTAAGGAAAATTCATACTCTTACATTTCAATTTTTTCCTGGAAAAATGGCAAAGGGAAAAATTTGAAAATTTTCCAGGAAAAAGAGGAAAGTGAGGAGATCATTATAGGAAAATTTCAAAATTTTTCAGTGGAAAATCACTCCAGGAAAAATTCTGGAAAATTGACTTTTTTAAGCAAAATTAAGGAAAATTCACCATCTTACATTTTAATTTTTTCCTGGAAAAATGGCAAAGGGAAAAATTTGAAAATTTTCCAGGAAAAAGAGGAAAGTGAGGAGATCATTATAGGAAAATTTTGAAATTTTCCCATGAAAAATCACTTCAGGAAAAATTCTGGAAAATTGACTTTTTTAAGCAAAATTAAGGAAAATTCACCATCTTACATTTTAATTTTTTCCTGGAAAACTGGCAAAGGGAAAAATTTGAAAATTTTCCAGGAAAAAGAAGAAAGTGAGGAGATCATTATAGGAAAATTTCAAAATTTTTCAGTGGAAAATCACTCCAGGAAAAATTCTGGAAAATTGACTTTTTTAAGCAAAATTAAGGAAAATTCACCATCTTACATTTTAATTTTTTCCTGGAAAAATGGCATAGGGAAAAATTTGAAAATTTTCCAGGAAAAAGAGGAAAGTGAGGAGATCATTATAGGAAAATTTCGAAATTTTCCCATGAAAAATCACTTCAGGAAAAATTCTGGAAAATTGACTTTTTTAAGCAAAATTAAGGAAAATTCACCATCTTACATTTTAATTTTTTCCTGGAAAACTGGTGAAGGGAAAAGTTTGAAAATTTTCCAGGAGAAAGAGGAAAGTGAGGAGATCATTATAGGAAAATTTCAAAATTTTTCAGTGGAAAATCACTCCAGGAAAAATTCTGGAAAATTGATTTTTTTAAGCAAAATTAAGGAAAATTCACCATCTTACATTTTAATTTTTTCCTGGAAAAATGGCAAAGGGAAAAATTTGAAAATTTTCCAGGAAAAAGAGGAAAGTGAGGAGATCATTATAGGAAAATTTCGAAATTTTCCCATGAAAAATCACTCCAGGAAAAATTCTGGAAAATTGACTTTTTTAAGCAAAATTAAGGAAAATTCACCATCTTACATTTTAATTTTTTCCTGGAAAAATGGCAAAGGGAAAAATTTGAAAATTTTCCAGGAAAAAGAGGAAAGTGAGGAGATCATTATAGGAAAATTTCAAAATTTTTCAGTGGAAAATCACTCCAGGAAAAATTCTGGAAAATTGACTTTTTTAAGCAAAATTAAGGAAAATTCACCATCTTACATTTTAATTTTTTCCTGGAAAACTGGCAAAGGGAAAAATTTGAAAATTTTCCAGGAAAAAGAGGAAAGTGAGGAGATCATTATAGGAAAATTTCAAAATTTTCCAATGAAAAATGACTCCAGAAAAAGTTCTGGAAAATTGACTTTTTTAAGCAAAATTAAGGAAAATTCATTCTCTTACATTTTAATTTTTTCCTGGAAAAATGGCAAAGGGAAAAATTTGAAAATTTTCCAGGAAAAAGAGGAAAGTGAGAAGATCATTATAGGAAAATTTCAAAATTTTCCAATGAAAAATGACTCCAGAAAAAGTTCTGGAAAATTGACTTTTTTAAGCAAAATTAAGGAAAATTCACCCTCTTACATTTAAATTTTTTCCTGGAAAAATGGCAAAGGGAAAAATTTGAAAATTTTCCAGGAGAAAGAGGAAAGTGAGGAGATCATTAAGGCAATTAAATTAATCAAGAAAATCGTTAAATAATTAATAAAAATGTTTAAATTTCCAAAGAAAACCGTCAAAGCAAATTACAAATTCCTGTAATATGAAACAAACTCACCAGCGCTATCTGTCATCGAGCGACAAAATTATAAAATATTAATTATTTCCTCTTGCAGGGGAGAAGTTTCCAAATTAGATTCACTATTAAAGAAAAAATCCTAATTAATTAAATTTAATTAAATTATTTAATCAATTACCTGTCCAATGAGGAAGGCTCATGACTGAACATCTCAGTTGGAACAGTCAAAGGAGGCCTTTCCGGTACCAAATCCAGAAAACTTTGAGCTTGCAAATGTCTTTCCACTTCCTCAGGGGTCATGTGACCATCCGCTTTCTTTTTAGGGGGTTTTTTAATTAGTTTTCTCCTATAAATTATAATAAATGACGTCATCAAAAAAATGGTAATATCCTTGCTTGTTACCTTTTTGCCTGAGGAGGCACCGGTTCTTCTTCAGAAGAAGACTCAGTAGGATCAGATTCTGAGGTCGAGTGTTCGACTTTTTCTTTTTCCAGGAGTTTATCGAGCAGAAATGAGCGGTCCCTGGTAACTTTGAGCATAAGTTTTTGGTTTTTTCTGAGTGCCAATTTGAAACACTCATTTTCCTATAAGAGGAAAATTTAAGGCCAGGTTTTTCAATATCCAAGGGTTAAGCATATAACTACATTGCAACTTTTCACATTTACCCTGTAGTCAACAATAAACCGGCCCTTAGATTTGTATTTTACTTACGTAAATTAGGCTGTGAAGTTTGCCCTTTAGGGCCTTGTAGGCCTCCTTGTATTTGGACTCTTCTGCCATGGGCTTTGTTTACCAAAACAAATAGAAAAAGAATGGGGTTATGTTGAGTTTGCGTATAAGGCAAGGACATTACAATTGATGACGTCACTAACGGGACTAATCGAATAATGAAAATTTAAACAAATCATTTATGGGGTTTAATTTACATGTTAAGTTCGCAAAATTTCTTGGTTAAGCAAGGATATTACAATTGATGACATCATTAGAAGAAAAATCAAAATTTATCCATGATATTGAATTTACATGCTATGTTTGCAAAATTTCTTGGTTAAGCAAGGATATTACAATTGATGACGTCATTAGTTTTTAATTATTTATTATCAAGGTTATATGAAACGAAATTGCCTGATAACTTTTATGACGTCATCTACATAATGCAAATATCTATAAGACACCTCAGATGCGTCATCACCAGACTAAAATGAACTTTAAAAACCTTGCAAAATCTTTCAATTAATTAAGCAGGAATATTACCTTGATGACGTCATTGAAAGTTCAATTTAAAAAAAAATAGTCAAATTGTACTTATTTTATTAATAGTGGGCCAAGAATATTGCCTTGATGACGTCATTGAGAGACCTATCAGAATTTTTTTTTTTTTTTTGTGCTAGGTTTCTTAGGGAGGGGCTTATGAAGATTTGCATTATAATGAAGCACCTCAAATGACGTCATAAAACGGCAACCTACCTTTTTCAAACAACCTTGAAAGAAATTACACTTATTTTAGTAGTTAACCAAGGCTATTGCCTTGATGACGTCATTGAGAGACCTGTTGTTTTTGTGCAAGATTTTTAAAGTTAATGGAGATTTGTATTATGACAAGGCACCATATATGACGTCATAACATAATCAGATAAATAATAGCCTTGGTTTCTGTGCTGTTGCTATTTCTTTTTGAATTTCGAATTACTCTGACTGTTCTAATTCTGTCCTATTTGCACTGACTCTTGCTCCATTTGCACTAAACTCTATTTAAATTACTCTGAAGTGTTCCAATTATTCTAATTATATTACGTTTGCATTAGTTCTGTTTGAATTTCGAATTACTCTGACTGTTCCAATTGTTCTTATTCTGTTCTATTTGCAATTACTCTTTAGTGTTCCAATTGCTCTAATCATGTTCCAGATGAATTATTTCTGTTTGAATTTCGCATTACTCTGACTGTTTCAGTTGTTCTGATTCTGTTCTATTTGCACTAACTCTATTTGTCCAAAATGTCGCGAATTCGCAACATTTCTGAAAAAAATCGAGCTGTATGTCGTTTTCTAGGTTTTCGAGGTCAAGGATTCCGAATTTGACATTAGTTTTTGTCCATCTCGATTTTTTTTCTGTAAAAATTCAAACTAGACAAAAAGTAACATTAAATTCGGAATCCTCGACTTCGAAAACCTAGAAAACGACATACGACTCGATTTTTTCCGAAATTCGCAACATTTCGGAAATGTTGCGAATTTCGGAAAAAATCGAGTTGCATGTCGTTTTCGAGGTTTTCGGGGTCAAGGATTCCGAATTTGACATTAGTTTTTGTCTATCTCAGTTTTTTTTCTATAAAAATTCAAGCTAGACAAAAACCAACAATAAATTCGGAGTCCTTGACCTCAAAAACCTAGAAAACGACATACGACTCGATTTTTTCTGAAATTCGCAACATTTCGGAAATGTTGCGAATTCGGAAAAAATCGAGTTGTATGTCGTTTTCTAAGTTTTCGAGGTCGAGAATTCCGAATTTAATGTTATTTTTTGTCTAGTTTGAATTTTTAAAGATAAAAAATCGAGATAGATAAAATCTAATGTCAAATTCGGAATCCTTGACTTTGATAACCTATAAAACGACATACAACTCGATTTTTTTCCGAAATTCGCAACATTTCCGAAATGTTGCGAATCTCGGAAAAAATCGAGTTATATGTCGTTTTATAGGTTTTCGAGGTCAAGGATTCCGAATTTAATGTTATTTTTTATCTAGTTTGAATTTTTACAGAAAAAAAAATCGAGATAGACAAAAGCTAATGTCAAATTCGAAATCTTTGACCTCGAAAACCTATAAAACGACATACAACTCGATTTTTTCCGAAATTCGCAACATTTCGGAAATGTTGCGAATTTCGGAAAAAATCGAGTTATATATGGTTTTATAGGTTTTCAAGGTCAAGGATTCCGAATTTGAAATTAGTTTTTGTCTATCTCGATTTTTTTGTTTGTAAAAATTTAAGCTAGAAAAAAAATAACATTAAATTCGGAATCCTCGACCTCGAAAACCTATAAAACGACATACAACTCGATTTTTTTCCGAAATTCGCAATATTTCCGAAATATTGCGAATTCCGAAATTCAATTAAAATGAAAAAATTCATCAAATTATTGCTTATTTGAGTCAAATTGAGATTTTATTTCAGTCCTCAGCTGATGACGTCACCATCAGTACCACATTAAAATACATTTTAATAATTTACTCAGAAACTACTCAAGGCACAAAAATGAGATTTTGAAAAAAAAAATTCGAATACTTGAGGCAAAACATGAGTAGTTTAATTCTCACTCCGTCACCTGTCATTCAAATGTCAGTCACCTGTCAAAATCATCTGTCAATTTCAACTACTCGATCAAACCTACTTCAATTGCTCCAAGTTTCTTGGCCTCAATGCCCCATTTTTCTTTAAAAAAAAAAAAGAAAGAAGCATCTATGATGACGTCATCATTGTTTGAATCCTGAAATAATATCGAGGATAATGTAAAAAGTGAAGTGAGGCTACTAGCGACATCTATTAAACAATGGCCAAAGTTATTCGTTATTTCGAATAGCGCCATCTATCAAACGACAAGCGAAAAATTTCGGAATTATTACAGGAATCTGTAATTATTAAATATGGGGTTTTTTTGCGTAGCGCCATCTAATAAACAATACATGAAACCATTTGTAAATATGAAGAAATCTGTAAAATATTGATTTTTATTTCGCGTCAAACAAACGATGACGTTACTATTTAGTAGAGCGCCATCTATCAATGAGAAGCCCAAGTTTTTTAGGAATTGAGTAAATTAATTTTTTTCAGGAAAACTGGCAGAGAGAAAATTGGAAAATTTTTACAGGACAAAGAGGAAGGTTGGGAGGTTATTGTTGGAAAATTTCAAAATTTTCCAGTGGAAAATTAATCCAGGAAAAATTCTGGAAAATTGACTTTTTTAAGTAAAATTCACTCTCTTACATTTTAATTTTTTTCTGGAAAACTGGCAAACGGAAAATTTTGAAAATTTTTCAGGAGAAAGAGGAAAGTGAGGAAATCTTTATAAAAAAAATTCAAAATTTTCCAGTGAAAAACAACTCTAGAAAAAATTCTAGAAAATTGACTTTTATAAGCAAAATTTAGGAAAATTCAGTCTTTTACATTTTAATTTTTTTCTTGAAAACTGGCAAAGGGAAAATTTTGGAAATTTTCCAGGAGAAAGAGAAAAGTGAGGAGATCATTATAGGAAAATTTCAAAATTTTTCAGTGAAAAATCACTCCAGAAAAAATTTTTGAAAATTGATTTTTATAAGGAAAATTCATTCTTTTACATTTTATTTTTTTTCTGGAAAACTGACAAAGACAAAATTTTGAAATTTTCTGAAAAAATAGAGGAAAGTTAGGAGCTCATCATACTAAGATTTTAAAATTTTCCAGTGAAAAATCACTTCACAAAAAATTCTGAAAATTTAGGAAAATCAAACTTCAAAAATTTGGAAAAAATTATGGAATTTGGAATTTTCGAAGTTGACATGACCTCATTAAATCTGGACACAACTCTGGAACGCCTGGACCGATTTCAATGAATCATATTTCATTCGAAAGAAAATTAAATTACCTATAAAATGACTTTATTTTTAATATCAATACTTATTACCGTTCCAGAATTATTGAGCCTTAAACTTAAAATTTCCAGAAAAACTCAAAAAACTCAAAAACCGTAAGTTGTAGAGGAAAAACTCAAAAAGCAATTTTGTAGTACTCATCAGGATCTACAGCTTTCATATGAAAAAATTTTCTCTACGACTCATAGTTTCCAAGTTATGACTATTTGAAATGTCAAAATCATGAAGTTTTGAGGCAAATTCAACCAAAAAAAATTACAAAGTGACACCATTTCCCAGCTGACATACTTATCTGTCAAAAAAAAAAAATAATAATTTTTTTTTCAAAAACATGCATTCCTAGCTCAAACAATAGAGAAAACGATGCCTACAACAAACGAAATTTTTCCAGAAATTTCCAGAAAAAACAACAACGTACGTTTACACGGTAAGAATTTATTGAATCTTTACATTTTGCTCACTTTTTCCGAAAACTAACATTCTTCAATTGCCTGCACAAACTTTTGAACGAGTACAATTCCCTGAAACAGTCCTTTGCAATTTCGCTCATAAAAGTACTGACATACGGACTAGCAATGAGACGGGCAATTTCTGAGGCCATACACGTTGGTTCAGGTTCCACCAAAATCCCAGTGAGTCTATTTTTAATAATCTTTGTTACAATTCCTCTATTGGTAGCCACTATTGACTTTCCAAGGCATAAAACCTTCAAATATAAATCAGCCTGGATATTTCTGGCACAGCAAATTACTACTGAAGCATTTTGGATCAAAGACTTTTCATGTATTGTAGGTAGAGTCTTCAAAATAGTCATCTGTGAACCACATTTTCTGGTTTTAGCTGAATTAACCACTTGATCATATTGTAAAAAATTTGAAATGTTTTAGAATGTTCCAAAAAATTCTCAGATGTTCTAGAATATTTCCGAAAATTCTCAGAACTCGTTAGAACAGATTGAAAACTAGTTGAAAAAAAAATTAGATTGTTTTAAAAAATTCTAAAATGTTCCAAAAAATTCTTAGAACTCGTTGGAACAGATTGAAAAAGATTTAGATTGTTTCAAAAAAAATTTGGAACGTTTTAGAATGTTCCAAAAAATTCTCAAATGTTCTGAAATATTTTTGAAAAATTCTCAAAATTCGTTGGAACACATTTAAAACTCGTTGAAAAAATTTAGATTGTTTCACAAAATTCTGAAACGTTCTAAAATGTTTCAAAAAATTCTTAAAACTCTTTAGACAGATTAAAAACTAATTGGAACAAATTTAGACTGTTTCAGAAAAAAATTAGAACGTTTTAGAATGTTCCAAAAAATTTTTAAATGTTCTAAAATATTTCTAAAAAATTTTCAAAATTTGTTGGAACAGATTTAAAACTCGTTGAAAAAAATTTAGATTGTTTCAAAAAATTCTAAAACGTTCTAAGATGTTTGAAAAAATTCTTAAAACTCCTTGGACAGATTTAAAACTAATTGAAAAAAATTTAGATTGTTTCAAAAAAAATTTGGAACGTTTTAGAATGTTCCAAAAAATTCTCAAATGTTCTGAAATATTTTTGAAAAATTCTCAAAATTCGTTGGAACACATTTAAAACTCGTTGAAAAAATTTAGATTGTTTCACAAAATTCTGAAACGTTCTAAAATGTTTCAAAAAATTCTTAAAACTCTTTAGACAGATTAAAAACTAATTGGAACAAATTTAGACTGTTTCAGAAAAAAATTAGAACGTTTTAGAATGTTCCAAAAAATTTTTAAATGTTCTAAAATATTTCTAAAAAATTTTCAAAATTTGTTGGAACAGATTTAAAACTCGTTGAAAAAAATTTAGATTGTTTCAAAAAATTCTAAAACGTTCTAAGATGTTTGAAAAAATTCTTAAAACTCCTTGGACAGATTTAAAACTAATTGAAAAAAATTTAGATTGTTTCAGAAAAAATTTGGAACGTTTTAGAATGTTCCAAAAAATTCTCAAATGTTTTAAAATATTTCCAAAAAATTCTCAAAACTCGTTGGAACAGATTTAAAACTCGTTAAAAAAAATTTAGATTGTTTCAAAAAATTCTAAAACGTTCTAAGATGTTTGAAAAAATTCTTAAAACTCCTTAGACAGATTTAAAACTAATTGAAGAAAATTTAGATTGTTTCAGAAAAAAATTTGGAACGTTTTAGAATGTTCCAAAAAATTTTTAAATGTTCTAAAATATTTCTAAAAATTTTTCAAAATTTTTTGGAACAGATTTAAAAGTCGTTAAAAAAAATTTAGATTGTTTCACAAAATTCTGAAACGTTCTAAAATGTTTGAAAAAATTCTTAAAACTCCTTAGACAGATTTAAAACTAATTGAAGAAAATTTAGATTGTTTCAGAAAAAAATTGGAACGTTTTAGAATGTTCCAAAAAATTCTCAAATATTCTAAAATATTTCTAAAAATTCTCAAAACTCGTTAAAACAGATCGAAAACTCATTGGAAAAAATTTAGATTGTTTCAAAAAATTCCGAAACGTTCTAGAATGTTCCAAAAAATCATTAGAACTCGTTGAAACAAATTGAAAACTAATTAGAAAAACATTTATGTAGATTGTTTCAAGAAAAATTTGAAACATGTTAGAAAGTTCCAAAAAAATCTCAAATAATCTAGAATATTTCTAAAAATTCTCAAAACTCGTTGACACATGAAAAAATCATTGAAAAAAAATTTAGATTGTTTGAAAAAATTCTTAAATGTTTTAGAATGCTCCAAAAAATTCTTAGAATTCGTTGGAACAAATTGAAAACTAATTGGACAAAATTTAAATTGTTTTTAAAAAAATTTGGAACGTTTTAGAAAGTTCCAAAAAATTTTCAAATGTTCTAGAATATTTCCAAAAATTCGGAGAAGTCGTTGGAACAATTTGAAAACTCACTGGAAAAAATTGAGATTGTTTCGAAAAATTCTAAAAGGTTCTAGAATGTTCCAAAAAATTGTAAGAACTCGTTGGAACAAATCAAAAACTCGTTGAAAAAAATTTAGATTGTTTCAAAAAATTTTAAAACATTCTAGAATGTTCCAAAAAAGTATTAGAACTCGTTGGAACAAAATGAAACTGAGTAGAAAAAATTTAGATTGTTTCAAAAAAAAATTGAAACAATTTATAATGTTCCAAAAAATTCTTAGAACTCTTTGGAACAGATTGAAAATTGAAAACTAATTAGGAAAAATTTAGATTGATTCAAAACAATTCTCAAACGATTTAGAATGTTCCAAAAAATTTTTAGAACTCGTTAAAACAGATTGAAAGATCGTAAGAAGAAACTTAGATTGTTTCAAAAAATTCTGAAACATTCTAAAATATTCCAAAATGATTTTGCAGAAAATTCGAAATTTTCCTAAAATTTTTGTGATTCGTAAATTTCACTAGAAAATCACATCTGGTAACTTCTACAATGTTCCAAAAAAATTCCAGAAAGTTCTGGAACATTTTAAATTGTTCTAATATGTTTTAGAATGTTGCTGAAAATTCTAAAATGTAAATTGAAGTAACTTCCATATACTTATAGAGTGTTTCAAAAAAATTCTGGAGCGTTCTAGAATGTTCCAAAAAGATTTTGTAGGAAATTCGAATTTTTTCTAGAATTTCCGGGTTTTGTAAATTTCACTAGAAATTCACAAATTTAAAATCTAGTAACTTTTAGAATGTTCCAAAAAATTCAAGAAAGTTCTGGAATCTTTTAAAGTGTTCCAATATGTTTTAAAATGTTCCTTAAAATTCTTAAATGTAAATTGAAGTAACTTTTATTTACTTCTAGAGTGTTTCAAAAAATTTTGGAACGTTCTAGAATGTTTCAAAGAGATTTTGCAGAAGATTCGAAGTTTTTCCAGAATCTCCGAGATTCATAAATCTTAATAGAAAATCACAAGTTTCAAATTTAGTAACTTCTAGAGTGTTTCAAAAAATTCCAGAAAGTTCTGGAACATTCTAAAGTGTTCCAATATGTTTTAAAATGTTCCTTAAAATTCTAAAATGTAAATTGAAGTAACTTCCAATTACTTCTAGAGTGTTTCAAAAAATTCTGAAACGTTCTAGGATGTTCCAAAAAGATTTTGTAAAATATTCGAAATTATTTTAAAATTCTTGGAATTCGTAAATTTTCCTAGAAAATCACGATTTTTAAATCTAGTAACTTTTAGAATGTTCCAAAAAATTCCAGAAAGTTCTGGAACATTCTAAAGTGTTCCAATATGTTTTAAAATGTTCCTTAAAATTCTAAAATGTAAATTGAAGTAACTTCCAATTACTTCTAGAGTGTTTCAAAAAATGTTGGAACTTTCTAGAATGTTTTAAAAAGATTTTGCAGAAAATTCGAAATTTTTCTAGAATTTTTGGAATTCGTAAATTTCATAAAAAAACATGAGTTTCAAATTTAGTAACTCCGAGAGTATTCCAAAAAATTCTGGAACATTTTAAAGTGTTCTAATATGTTTTAGAATATTCCCAAAAATTTTAAAATGTAAATTGAACAATTTTCCAATTATTTCTAGTGTGTAGCAAAAAATTTTGGAACGTTCCAAAATGTTCCAAAAAGATTTTGCAGAAAATTCGAAATTTTTCCAGAATTTCCGAGATTCGTAAATCTAACTAAAAAATCACAAGTTTCAAATTTAGTAACTTCCAGATTGTTTCAAAAAATTTCAGAAAGTTCTGGAACATTCCAAAGTGTTCTAATATATTTTAGAATATTCCTAAAAATTCTAGAATGTTGTCAAAAATTCTTAAAAGTCGTTGGAACAGATTAAAAATTCATTAGAAAAAATTTGGATTGTTTCAAAAAATTTTGGAACGTTATAGAACGTTCCAAAAAAAATTCTAATATATTTTAGAATGTTTTTTTTCGAATGTTGTTAAAAATTCTCAAAAGTCGTTGAAACAGATTGAAAACTTAATGGAAAAAATTTAGATTGTTTTAAAAAATTCTGGAGCGTTCCAAAAAAAAATCCAAAATATTTTAGAATGTTCCTAAAAATTCTGAGAACTCGTTGGAACGGATCGAAAACATGTTGGAAAAAAATTTGATAGTTCCGAAAAATTTTGGAACGTTCTAGAAAGTTCCAAAAAATTTTAGAATGTTCTTAAAAATTCTTAAAATTCGTTGGAACAAATTGAAAATTCATTGGAAAAAAATTGGATTGTTTTTCTGGAACGTTCTAAAACGTTCCAAGAAAATTCTAAAATATTCTAGAATGTTTCTAAAAAAACTTGGAACTTGTTGGAACAGCTTAAAAACATGTTGAAAAAAAATTAGATTGTTCCAAAAAATTTTGAAACAATTAGATTGTTCCACAAAATTTTCGAATGTTGTTAAAAATTCTCATAAGTCGTTGGAATACATTGAAAACTTATTCAAAAAAATTTAAATTGTTTCAAAAAATTCTGGAACGTTTTAGAACGTTCCAAAAAAATTCTAAAATATTCTAGAATGTCCTTAAAAATTTTGAGAACTCGTTGGAACAGATCAAAAACATGTTAGAAAAGAATTTGATAGTTCCAAAAAATTTTGAAACGTTCTAGAAAGTTCTAAAAAAATTTTAGAATATTCTTGAAAATTCTTAAAATTCGTGGGAACAGATTGAAGACTCATTGGAAAAAACTTAGATTGTTTCAAACAATTCTGGAACGTTCTAGAACTTTCAAAAAAAAATCTAAAAATATTCTAGAATGTTCCTAAAAATTTTGAGAACTCGTTGGAACGGATCGAAAATATGTTGGAAAAAAATTTGATAGTTCCAAAAAAATTTTGGACCGTTCTAGAAAGTTCCGAAAAATTTTAAAATGTTCTCAAAAATTCTTAAAATTCGTTGGATTGAAAACTCATTGGAAAAAATTTGGATTGTTTCAAAAAATTCTGGAACATTCTAGAAGGTTCCAAAAAAATTCTAAAATATTCTAGAATGTTTCTAAAATATTCTAGAATGTTTCTAAAAATACTCAGAACTCGTTGGAACATATTGAAAACATGTTGAAAAAAAATTACATTGTTTTAAAAAATTTTGGAACGTTCTATAATGTTCCAAAAAATTCTCAAATGTTGTCAAAAATGTTTAAAAGTCGTTAGAATAGATTAAAGACTCATTAAAAAAAAAGTTGGAATGTTTTAAAAAATTTTGGAACGTTCTAGAATGTTCCAAAAAAATTTTACTATATTCTAGAATGTTCCTAAAAATTCTCAGAACTCGTTGGAACAGACAGAAAACATGTTGGAAAAAAATTTGATTGTTCTAAAAAATTTTGGAACATTTTTGAAAGTTCCAAAAAATTCTAGACTGTTGTTAAAAATTATTAATAGTTATTGGAACAGATTGAAAATTCATTAAAAAAAATTTGGATTGTTTCAAAAAATTCTGGAATGTTCTAGAACGTTTCATAAAAATTCTAAAATATTCTAGAATCGTTTCAAAAATTCTCAGAGCTCGTTGGAACAGATAGAAAACACGTTGAAAAAAAATTACATTGTTTTAAAAAATTTTGGAACGTTCTAAAATGTTTCAAAAAATTCTTAAATGTTGTCAAAAATTTTTAAATGTCGTTAGAATAGATTGAAGACTCATTAAAAAAAAGATGGAATGTTTTAAAAAATTTTGGAACGTTCTAGAAGGTTCCAAAAATTTTCACTATATTCTAGAATGTTCCTAAAAATTCTCAGAGCTCGTTGGAACAAACAGAAAACATGATGGAAAAAAATTAGATTGTTCCAAAAAGTTTTGGAACGTTCTAGAACCTTTTAAAAATTTCAGAATGTAATTAAAAATTCCTTAAAGTCATTGGAACAGATTGAAAACACATTAAAAAAAAATTAGATTGTTCCAAAAAATTCTGGAACATTGCAAAAAAGGCTTCAACTTGAAATTAAGTTGTTCGGAATGTTTGTAATGTAATAAAAACTCGTTGGAAAAAAATTTAAAGCGCGTTCAAACGAGTTTCTATTGCATTCCAACGAGTTTTTATGTTTCAACGACTTTTAATACATTTTATAATTAGATTTTTCAACGAGTTTTTATTATTTGCCAATCAAAACGTAAGAAAAACTCTTTGGAAAAAAAATTCAATGAGTTTCTATTACATGCTAACGAGTTTTTAGAATGTTCCAACAAAGCCAGTTTAACGAGTTTCAATAATTAGATTTTTTGTTTCCAGAAAAAACAACAACGTACGTTTACACGGTAAGAATTTATTAAAATCTTTACAAAATTCGCTCACTTTTTCCGAAAACTAACATTCTTCAATTGCCTGCACAAACTTTTGAACGAGTACAATTCCTTGAAACAGTCCTTTGCAATTTCGCTCATAAAAGTACTGACATACGGACTAGCAATGAGACGGGCAATTTCTGAGGCCATACACGTTGGTTCAGGTTCCACCAAAATCCCAGTCAGTCTATTTTTAATAATCTTTGTTACAATTCCTCTATTGGTAGCCACTATTGATTTTCCAAGACACAAAACCTTCAAGTATAAATCAGCCTGGATATTTCTGGCACAGCAAATTACTACTGAAGCATTTTGGATCAAAGACTTTTCATGTATTGTTGGTAGAGTCTTCAAAATAGTCATTTGTGAACCACATTTTCTGGTTTTAGCCGAATTAACTACTTGATCATATTGTAAATCCTCTTGAGGACTTTTGCATGTACCAGCAACAACCAAATGATAATTCCTGGATCTCTGAGTATCTCCAATTGAGCTCAGAAGTACTTCAAAAACATCCATTACCAGTTTGAAGTTTGAAGAAGCCTTAAACTTATTAATAGTTAAAAGCATTACGAAATTGTCCTCTAAATCTGGAATAATTCTTTTGATATCAACCTCTGGACCATCCCAGCTTCCAATGTCAATAGACCTATAGACAACCAAAGGTTTTTTCAAAGCAGGAAAAGATCTTGAAAAAATTTCAGCAAACAAACTATTTTCAACTAAAACCTCGTTTGCCATTTTCATAAATTTAGCATGATGAAACGTTGGCATAAAACAAGTATGCTGACACAATTCTTCTTTGGCTCTGAGTCTTCTGAAGTTTTCATAATGAAAAATCTTATATTTGCTCAAACTATGCACAATAAACAAGGCAATTGTATGCACATCAGTGACAATAAGGGTGGGTTTCTGAGTAGGCGGACTCAGAACGATTCTGAGTGCCATCCAGGCGGCCTTAAGCGTCGACATTGTCCGGTGGCACAGGCCCAAAAAGGTGCGTGGGATCCAGGAGCCGCAATATTGCACATCGATTTTGTCCAGAAACTAAAAAAATTGTCAGTTTTTTGGTCTGAAGAGTCTAGCAGGTTCAGAAACGTCGACGAATTTGTAGAGAATTTGATTGGCTCCATTTTAAGCCCAATTTCATTGAAATCGGTTGAAAATTGGCCGAGTTATGAGGCAAAATGTGCTTCGATGTTTGTTCAATTGAAAATTGGTCTGAGGAGTCTACCAAGTGCAGAAACATCGAAATTTCGAATCGTGATTTTGTAGAGAATTTAATTGGCTTCGTTTTAAGTCCAATTTCGTCCAAATCGGTTAGAAATTGGCTGAGTTATAAGGCAAAATGTGCCTCGATGTTTATTCAGGTATTGAATGGAAGTTCTCAGAACTCGTTGGAACGTTCCAAAATGTTTCCAAAAATTCTAGAATGTACCAAAAAATTCTTAAAACTCGTCGAAACAGACTGAAAACTAATTGGAAAACATTTGGATTGTTTCAAAAAAAATTTGAAACCTTTTAAAATGTTCCAAAAAATTCTAAAATGTTCTCGAATATTCCCAAAAATTCTCAAAACTCGTTAGAACAGATTGAAAACTCGTTTGAAAAAAAAAATTAAGATTGTTTCAAAAAATTCTAAAATGTTTCAAAAAATTCTTAGAACTCGTTAAAAGAAATTGGAAAAAATTTAGATTGTTTCAAAAAAATTTTGGAACGTGTAAGAACGTTCCAAAAAATTCTCAAATATCCTAGAATATTTCCAAAAGTTCTCAGAACTCGTTGGAACAAATCGAAAACTCGTTGAAAAAAAATTTAAATTGTTTCAAAAAATTCTAAAATGTTCCAAAAAATTCTTAGAACTCGTTGGAACAGATTGAAAACTAATTGGAAAAAATTTAGATTGTTTCGAAAAAATTTTGGAACGTTTTAGAATGTTCCAAAAAATTCTCAAATGTTCTAGAATATTTCCAAAAATTCTCAAAACTCGTTGAAAAAAATTAAGATCGTTTCAAAAAATTCTAAAACGTTCTAGAATGTTCCAGAAAATTCCTAGAACTCGTTGAAACAGATTGAAAACTGATTGAAAAAAATTTAGATTGTTCCAAAAAAAAATTTGGAACGTTTTAAAATGTTCCAGAAAATTCTCAAATATTCTAGAATATTTCGAAAAATTCTCGAAACTCGTTGGAACAAATCGAAAACTCATTGAAAAAAAAATTTGGATTATTTCAGAAAATTCTGAAACGTTTTAAAATGTTCCAAAAAATTTTTAACACTCGTTGAAACACACTGAAAAGTAATTGGAAAACAATAAGTTTATTTCAAAAAAAGTTTGAAACGTTTTAGAAAGTTCCAAAAATTCTGAAATGTTCTAGAATATTTCCAAAAATTCACAGAACTGGTTGAAACAGATCGAAAACTCGTTGAAACGTTCTAGAATGTTCCAAAAAATTCTTAGAACTCGTTGGAACAAATTGAAAAAAATTTAGATTGTTCCAAGAAAGTTTTAGAACATTTTAAAAAGTTCCAAAAAATTCTCAAATGATCTAAAAAAATTTCAAAAATTCCAAAAACTCGTTGGAACAAATTGAAAACTCGTTGACAAAATTTTTAGATTGTTTCAAAAAATTCTGAAACGTTCTAGAATGTTCCAAAAATTCATAAAACTCGTTGAAACAAATTGAAAACTAATTAATAAAAATTTAGATTGTTTCAAAAAAAATTTGAAACGTTTTAGAATGTTCCAAAAAATTCTCAAATGTTCTAGAATATTCCCAAAAATTCTCAGAACTCGTTGGAGCAGATCGAAAACTCTTTGAAAAAAATTTAGATTGTTTCAAAAAATTCTAGAATGTTCCAAAAAAAACTTTGGATTGTTTCAAAAAATTCTGAAACGTTCTAGAATGTTCCAAAAAGTTCTTAGAACAGATTGAAAACTAATGAGAAAAAATTTAGATTGTTTCAAAAAAAAAAATTGGAACGTTTCAAAATGTTCCAAAAAATTCTCAAATGTTGTAAAATATTTCCAAAAAATTCAGATTGTTTCAAAAAATTCTTAGAACTCGTTAGAACAAATTGAAAACTAATTGGAAAAAATTTAGATTGGTTCAAAAAAAATTCGGAACGTTCTTAGAACTCGTTGGAACAGATTGAAAACTAATTGGGAAAAATTTAGATAGTTTCAAAAAAATTTTAAAATGGTTTAGAATGTCCCAAAAAATTCTCAAATGTTCTAAAATATTTCCAAAAATTTGGAACGTTCTTAGAACTCGTTGGAAAAGATCCAAAACTCGTTAAAAAAAATTTAGATTTTTTCAAAAAATTCTAAAACGTTCTAAAATGTTCCAAAAAATTCTTAAAACTCGTTAAAACAGATTGAAAACTAATTGGGAAAAATTTAGATTGTTTCAAAAAAATTTTGAAACGATTTAGAATGTTCCAAAAAAAAATTTTAGAACTCCTTGAAACAGACTAAAAACTAATTGGGAAAAATTTAGATTGTTTCAAAACAATTTTCAAACGATTTACAATGTTCCAAAAAATTCTTATAACTCATTAGAACAGAATAAAAGATCGTTGGAAGAAACTTTAGATTATTTCAAAAAATTCTGAAACATTCTAGAATGTTCCAAAAAGATTCTGCAGAAAATTCGAAACTTCTAAAATTAGAAAATCACATCTGGTAACTTCCAGAGTGTTCCAAAAAATTCCAGAAAGTTCTGGGACATTCTAAATTGTTCTAATATGTTTTAGAATGTTCCTTAAAATTCTAAAATGTAAATTACATTAACTTTCAATTACTTCTGGAGTGTTTCAAAAAATTCTGGAACGTTCTAGAATGTTCCAAAGAGATTTTGTAGGAAATTCGATTTTTTTCTAGAATTTCCTGGTTTCGTAAATTTCACTAAAAATTCACGAGTTTCAAATCTAGTAACTTCTAGAGTGTTCCAAAAAATTCCAGAAAGTTCTGGAACATTCTAAAGTGTTGTAATAGGTTTTAAAATGTTCCTAAAAATTCTAAAATGTAAATTAAAATAACTTTTAATTACTTCTAGAGTGTTTTAAAAAATTTTGGAACGTTTCAGAATGTTTCAAAAAGATTTTGCAGAAAATTCAAATTTTTCCAGATTTTCCGAGATTTGTAAATCTAATTAGAAAATCACAAGTTTCAAATTTAGTAACTTCTAGAGTATTCCAAAAAATTTCAGAAAGTTTTGGAACATTCTAAAGTGTCCTAATATGTTTTAAAATGTTCCTAAAAATTCTAAAATATAAATTTGAGTAATATCCAGTTACTTCTAGAGTGTTTCAAAAAATTCTAGAACATTCTAGAATGTTCCAAAAAAAAGTTTCAACTCGAAATTGAGCCGTTCGGAATGCTGAATAGAGATCAAACATGTTCTGAAACATTTTAGAATGTTTCAAAGAATTTTGAAATGTTCCAAAAAAATTCTCCAAACCATTGGAACAAATTAAAAATTCGTTGAAAAAAATTTAGATTGTTTCAAAAAATTCTAGAATGTTCCAAAAAAAAAAAGTTTCAACTTGGAATTAAGTTGTTCGAATTGTTGCAAAGAGTTGAAAAATGTTTTGGAACGTTCTGGAATGTTCCAAAAAATATTCTTAATACTGGTTAGAACAGATTGAAAACTCAGTGGAAAAAATTTGGATTGTTTTAAAAAATTCTGGAACGTTCTAGAATGTTCCAAAAAATGTTTAACATATTCTAGAATGTTTCTAAAAATACTCAGAACTTGTTGGAAGAGATTGAAAACATGTTGGAAAAAAATTGGATTATTCCAAAAAATTTTGAAACGTTCTAGAAAGTTCCAAAAAATTTTCGTATGTTGTTGGAAATTTTCAGAAGTCGTTGGAACAGATTAAAAACTTATTGGAAAAAATTTAGAATATTTCAAAAAATTCTAGAACGAACGTTCCAAAAAAATCTAAAATACTCTAGAATGTTCCTAAAAAATTTGAGAACTCGTTGGAACGGATCGAAAACATGTTAGAAAAAAATTTGATAGTTCCAAAAAAATTTGGAACGTTCCAGAAAGTTCCAAAAAAACTTAGAATGTTCTTAAAAATTCTTAAAATTTGTTGGAACAGATTGAAAACTCATTGGAAAAAATTTGGATTGTTTCAAAAAATTCTGGAACGTTCTAGAACGTTCCAAAAAAATTCTTATATATTTTAGAATGTTCCTAAAAAATCTCAAAATCTGATGGAACGGATCAAAAACATTTTAGAAAAAAATTTGATCGTTCCAAAAAATTTTGGAACGTTCTAGAAAGTTCCAAAAAATTTTTAAAATGTTTTTGAAAATTCTTAAAATTCGTTGGAACAGATTGAAAACTCTTTGGAAAAAATTTGGATTGTTTCAAAAAATTCTGGAACGTTTTAAAAAAAATTCTAAAATTTTCTAGAATGTTTCTAAAAATACTTAGAATTCGATGGAACAGATTGAAAACATGTTGAAAAAAAATTAGATTGTTTTAAAAAATTTTGGAACGTTCTAAAATGATCCAAAAAAATTCTCAAATGTTGTTAAAATTTCTTAAAAGTCGTTAGAACAGATAGAAAACTTATTGGAAAAAATTTGGATTGTTTAAAAAAATTCTGGAACGTTCTAGAACGTTCCAAAAAAATTCTAATATATTCTAGAATTTTCCTAAAAATTCTCAGAATTCATTAAAACAGATTGAAAACATATTGGAAAAAAATTAGATTGTTCCAAAAAAAAAATTTAGGAACGTTTTAGAATCTATAATATTCTACAATGTATCTAAAAATTCTGAGAACTAGTGGGAAAGAATCGCACACATGTTAGAAAAAAATTTGGAACGTTCTAGAAAGTTTCAAAAAAATTTCGAATGTTGTTAAAAATTCTCAAAATTCGTTGGAACAGATTGAAAACTCATTGGAAAAAATTTGGATTGTTTCAAAAAATTCTGGAACGTTTTAGAACGTTCCAAAAAAATTCTAAAATATTCTAGAATGTTTCTAAAAATACTCAGAACGCGTTGGAATAGATTGAAAACATGTTGAAAAAAATTAGGATTGTTCCAAAAATTTTTGGAGCGTTCTGGAAAGTTCCAAAAAAATTTTGAATGTTGTTAAAAATTCTCAAAAGTCGTTGGAACAGATTGAAAACTTATTGGAAAAAATTTATATTGTTTCAAAAAATTCTGAAACGTTCCAAAAAATATCTAAAATATTCTAGAATGTTTCTTAAAATTCTGAGAACTTGTTGAAACGGATCGAAAACATGTTAGAAAAAAATTTGTTGGTTCCAAAAAATTTTGGAACGTTCTAGAAAGTTCCGAAAAATTTTAAAATGTTCTTAAAAATTCTTAAAATTTGTTGGAACAGATTGAAGACTCATTGGAAAAAATTTAGATTGTTTCAAAAAATTCTGGAACGTTCTCTAGGACGTTTCAAAAAAGTTCTAAAATCATCTGGAATGTTTCTAAAAATTTTCAGAACTCGTTAGAAGAGATTGGAAAACATATTGGACAAAAATTAGATTGTTCCAAAAAAATTTGAAACGTTCTAGAATGTTTCAAAAAATTCCAGAATGTTGTTAAAAATTCTTAATACTCGTTGGAACAGATTGAAAACTCAGTGGAAAAAATTTGGATTGTTTCAAAAAATATTTTGGAACGTTCTAGAACGTTCCAAAAAAATTCTAAAATATTTTTGAATGTTTCTAGAAATTCTCAAAACTCGTTGCAACAGATTGAAAACATGTTGAAAAAAAATTAGATTGTTTCAAAAAAATTTGGAACGTTTTAGAATGTTCTGAAACATCTTAGAATGTTGTTAAAAATTCTTAAAAGTTGTTGGAAGAGATTGAAAAGTCATTAGAAAAAATTTGAATTGTTTCAAAAAATTCTGGAACATTCTAGAACGTTCCAAAAAAAATCTAAAATATTTTAGAATGTTTCTAAAAATACTCAGAGCTCGTTGGAAGAGATTGAAAACATGTTGGAAAAAAATTGGATTGTTCCAAAAAAAATTGAAACTTTCTAGAAAGTTCCAAAAAATTTTCGAATGTTGTTGGAAATTCTCAAAAGTCTTTGGAACAGATTGAAAATTTATTGGAAAAAAATTTGATAGTTTCAAAAAATTTTGAAACGTTCTAGAAAGTTCCGAAAAATTTTAAAATGTTCTTAAAAATTCTTAAAACTTGTTGGAACAGATTGAAGACTTATTGGAAAAAAATTGGATTGTTTCAAAAAATTCTGGAACGCTCTAGAACGTTCCAAAAAAAATCTAAAATATTTTAGAATGTTTCTAAAAATACTCAGAACTCGTTGGAATAGATTGAAAACATGTTAAAAAAAAATTAGATTGTTTCAAAATATTCTGGAACGTTCCAAAAAAAAAATCCAAAATATTTTAGAATGTTCCTAAAAATTTTGAGAACTCGTTGGAACGGATCGAAAACATGTTGGAAAAAAATTTGATAGTTCCAAAAAATTTTGAAACGTTCTAGAAAGTTCCAAAAATTTTTAAAATGTTCTTAAAAATTCTTAAAATTCGTTGGAACAAATTGAAAACTCATTGGAAAAAATTTGGATTGTTTCAAAAAATTCTGGAATGCTCTAGAATATTTCAAAAAAAAATCTAAAATGTTTCTAAAAATGTTCAGAACTCGTTGGAACAGTTTGGAAAAAATTTAAAACGCGTTGCAACGAGTTTCTATTGCATTCCAACGAGTTTTTGGAATGTTTCAACGACTTTTAATTAGATTTTTCAACGAGTTTTCATTATTTGCCAAAGGTAATGTAATAGAAACTCGTTGGAAAGAATTTAAAACGCGTTTCAACGAGTCTTTAGTAGAATGTTTCAACGAGTTCGTTGAAAAAATAAATAAAATTTCAACGATTATTTTCCAATTCATTCAACGAGTTCAGAATAAATTTTCCTTTGCGTATCAACGAGTTCTTATTAGAATCCAACGAGATTTAATAATTAGAATTTCATGTTTGACTTGGTAGACTCACTCAAAAATTGGAAATTCTCACCTCAAACTCTTCAATCATTTCTTTGGGATTCCCATGGGACACCATTAGGGTCACCTTGTGTCCCATGTCATGGTAGGCAAGGGCTATGTTCAACAAGTACTTGTCCATCGTTTTTTTGGCCAGAGTTTCGTGCAAAAAAACCACATGTTCACGATTTTCCATTATTGTAAAAAAAAATTTAAATTTTTGACAAAATATGACAACGTCGTGTTTTGACAGTGTTGATGTCAATTTTTTTTTTTCTGTTCCAAAGACATTGAAGAGGTACTGGAAATGGCCGAAACGCGGTGCAACACTTTAAAAGATCAGTTGGATCAGATGAAGTACGCCTATGGAACGAAACGATCAGGGAAATTTTCAGATAAAATGTCCGCCCATGGTAGCGGTAAGGGGTTTTTTTATAAAGGGTTTTTTTGAAATTATTATTTTTTTTTTAATAGTTCTTTTAGATGAAATGCCTGAGCAAAAAAGTACTGCTTCGGTACCACCAGTGAGGCAAAAGTCCCGGCAAATCGGTACTGATTCTTCAGGTGCAGCAGTGCGTACCATTAACCATATATTAAATGGAATTACTAATTCTGTAAACCGATTGGTTGAAATTCATTCGCAAAACGCTACTCCAAGGCGTCTAGGGGTGGTACCGCCTCTAGAAATACCCAGTAGCCCGGTACTACCCAAATTAAAACCAATAAGAAGGAATTTAAACAAAAAGAAATCCTCAAGTGGAATCAGAAAAAGGATTCTGAGTAGATTTCACGATGGTACCGCTAATAAAATAGTAGAATTGTACCATAATGAAGCCCTAACAAGACACAGTGACTCAGAAGTTACCTTTAAAAGCAAACGACGTCCAAACGAATGTAGCGCCACCTATGCCCTACCAACTGTAGCTTCGAGAATGAAACAAGTAACCAAAAAGTACCTGCGCACAATCGATTTGCGCACAATACCCTTTTGCCCGGCAATTTCAACAACCCAAAGTCACAATATCGGAATCAACATTCAACAAGTGATGAATATTGTCAAAAATCGACAACCCATTGACGGAATTTCGCCTACGCTTGCGCACAATATCGGTTTGGCGGCTGAGAAACTAAACGCGCGGCCATTTTTAAGCGCCGCCTCTGGTGTCGCGTCAAAAATGCCGTCAAAATGTCCGCTGAGCAGGATAAGGATGGACGCATGCGCACTGCAAGAACAAGCGCGCAATTTACCAGAAAAAATCGAGGAGGTGGACGAGGAGGTCGTAAACGAGTCGCCGCAAACGACTTCGATGTTTATTACAGGTGAGTCGGTTTTAAGTTGCGATGTAAACGCGCCCAATGCAATTTCAATAGTTGAAACGATTGTCGATAGATGGCGCTTCAATGTAATTGACTCGGTTCACACCGTAACCGTACAAAAATAAGATTAAATTCACTTACCTTTGAAAAGTCTGGAAACATAACCTTCAAAAGGCCGGTAATGCAGGCACCTGCAACAATAAATAGAATTCTATTTCAGCTGAGTCACTTGTCATTGTTAAAATGGAATTCTATTTTAGTTGAGTCGTTTGTCATTGTTAAAATGGAATTCTATTTTAGTTGGGTCAGTTTGTTATTCACATTCTCAAAAATCGTGAAATTTTGACAGGTGTCAATTTTTTTTACAAACTTAATTTTGACAACTGTCGAAAATTTTTTCAATTTCAATCAATAAAATTTTATCCACGACCCTAATAACTGATATCTCATTGTCAAAAATCGTCACATTTGACAGGTGTCATTTTTTTTTTTAAATTAAATTTTGACAGCTGTCGAAAATTTTTCAATTTCAATCAACAAAAATTTTATCCACATCTTCAATAATTAACATCCTATTGTCAAAATTATCACATTTTGACAGGGGTTAATTTTTTACAAATTCAATTTTGACAGCTGTCAAAAATTTTCCAATTTCAATCAACAAAATTGACACAAATTTGAAACTCAAAAAAATTGACATCTCATTGGCAAAATCATATGATATTTTGACAGGTATCAGTTTTTTTTACAAAGTCATTAAACATATTCGAATTTTGACCACTGTCGAACAAAATCCAAATTTAATTAACAAAACTGACACAAATTTAGAACTTAATAATTGACATCTTATTGTCAAAATCACATAATAGTTTGACAGGTGTCATTTTTTTTTCCAATTCACTGAAAAAATTGAATTTTGACAGCTGTCGAAAATTTTTCAATTTCAATCAACAAAAATGCCACAAATTGTAAAAATCATTTTGACAGATGTCAATTTTTTTTACAAATTAATTTTTGACAGCTATCGAAAAAAAAAAAAAAATTATCTTCAACTTTAATAATGGACATCATATTGTCAAAATCGTGACATTTTGACAGGAGTTAATTTTTTACAACAAAATTCAATTTTGACAGCTTTCGAAAATTTTTTCATTTCACAAATTTGAAGCTTGATATTGACAACTCATTGTCAGAATTATATGACATTTTGACAGGTGTAAATTTTTTTAAAAACTTTTTGACAACTATCAGAAATTTTTCAATTTCAATCAACAAAAATATTATCTACAGCCCCAATAATTGACATCTTATTGTCAAAAAACATAACATTTGACAGATGTCAATTTTTTCACAAATTCACGCGAATTTTGACAGCTGTAAAAAAAAATTCAAATTTGATTAGCAGAATAAATACAATTTCAAAACTTTAATAGTTGACTTCTTATTGTCTAAATCACGTGATATTTTGACAGGTGCCAATTTCACTAAACAAATTCAATTTTGACAGCTGTCGAAAATTTTTCAATTAAAATCAACAAAAATTTTATTTTGGGCCTCAATCACTGACATCTCATTGTCGAAATTCGTGACATTTGACAGGTGTCAATTTTTTTCTGTCAAAATTTTTTGGAATGATTTTTCTAAATTAATTTGAAATTTCACTTAAAATTTTTTATCTACGACCCCAATAATTGACATCATATTGTCAAAATCTTGACATTTTTGACAGATGTCAACTTCTATCAAATTTTTCGAGCTATTTTTCCAATTTAATTTCAAAATATCACTTACGCAATTTTATTCACGACCCCAATAATTGACAGCTCATTGTCAAAATTATATGACATTTTGACAGGTGTCATTTTTTTCACAAACTCAGTCTTGACAGTTATCGGAAAATTTTCAATTTCAATCAACAAAAATTTTATCTACGGCCCCAATAATTGACATCTCATTGTCAAAAATCATGACATTTGACAGGTGTCAATTTTTTCACACATATTCGAATTTTGACAACTGTCAAAAAAATTCAATTCTAATTAACAGAATTGATACAAATTGAAAACTTTAATAGTTAACATCTTATTGTTTAAATCATGTGATATTTTGACAGGTGTCAATGTTTTTACAACATTGAATCAATTTTGACAGCAATCGAAAAATTTTCAATTAATCAACAAAAATTTTATCTAGGGCCCCATTCATTGACATCTCATTGTCTAAAATTGTGACATTTGACAGGTGTCAATTTCCTTCTGTCAAAATGTTCGGGTTATTTTTCCAAAATTATTTTGAATGTCACTTACAATATTTTATCTACTACCCCAATAATTGACAAAATCCTAAAATTTTTGACAGATGTCAACTTTCTTCTGTCAAATTTTTCGGGCCATTTTTCCAATTTAATTTCAAAATATCACTTATACAATTTTATTCATGACCTCAATAATTGACATGTCATCGCCAAAAATTCTAATATTTGACAGGTGTCAATTTTCTTCTGTCAAATTTTTCAATTAATGAAGTCGCAGATA
Source organism: Ceutorhynchus assimilis (assembly GCA_917834065.1). Classification (NCBI taxonomy): domain Eukaryota; kingdom Metazoa; phylum Arthropoda; class Insecta; order Coleoptera; family Curculionidae; genus Ceutorhynchus; species Ceutorhynchus assimilis. The sequence continues at coordinate 3,589,131 of OU892292.1, read as the reverse complement.
AAATCATTGTTGATTGAAATTGGAATTTTTTCAACATCTGTCAAATTTTTTATTTTTTTTTAAATTTGACACCTGTCAAAATTTCAAGATTTTGACAATATGATGGTAATTATTAAAGTCATGGATGAAATGTTTATTGATTGAAATTGAATTTTTTTGACAGCTGTCAAAATTTACATTTTTAAAAAATTGACACCTGTCAAAATGTCATATAATTTTAATAATAAAATTTCAATGTGTCAATTTTGTTAATTAAAAATTGAATTTTTTTTGACAGTTGGCAAAATTTTGATACATTCAGTGAATTTGTAAAAATATTGATATCTATCAAATGTCACGATTTTTGACAATGAGGAGACGTCAATTATTGAAATTTAAATTTGTGTCAATTTTGTTAATTGAGTATTAAAATTTATAACTGTCAAAAATGAAGTTCCTAGAGAATTTGAAAAAAAAAAAACTGACACCTGTCAAAATATCATATGATGAAATGTCATTCTTATTGACTTTCAAATTTATGTCAATTTTGTTAATTGAAATTGAAAATTTTTTGAAAACTGTCAAAATTTAATTTGTAGAAAAAATGTCATAATAAATTTCAATTTTTTTTTTCTTCTTAAATTGAATTTTTTTTGACAGCTGTCAAAATTTGAATTTTTTCAATGATTTTTCTAACAAATTGACACCTGTCAAATAATGTTACAATTTTGATAATGAGATGTCAATTATTGTGATCGTAAATAAAATTTTGTAGGTGATATTTTGAAATTAATTTAGAAGAATAACTTGAAAATTTTGACAGAAAAAAATTGACACCTGTCAAATGTCAGGATTTTTGACAATATGATGTCAATTATTTGGGTCGTGGATAAAATTTTGTGGATGACATTTGGATATTAATTTAAGAAAATATGTAATTCGAAAATATTGATAGAAAAAAAATGACACCTGTCAAATATCAGGATTTTTGACAATAAGATGTCAACTATTGGAGTTGTGAATAAAATTTTTGTTGATTGAAATTGAAAAATTTTCAAAAGCTGTTAAAAATGAATTTTTAAAAAAATTGACACCTGTCAAAATGTCATATAATTTTGACAATAAGATGTCAATTATTAAAGTTTCAAATTTGTGTCAATTTTGTTAACTTGAATTTTTTTTTTTGACAGCTGTCAAAATTTGAATATGTTCAGTGAAATTGTAAAAAAATTGCTACATGTCAAATGTCATGATTTTTGACAATAATATGTCAACTACTTAACTTCAAATTTGTGTCAATTTTGTTAATTGAGATTGAAAACTTTTCGACTGTCAAAATTGAATTTCCTAAAGAATTTGTAAAAAAACTGATATCTGTCAAAATATATGATTTTGACAATGAGATGTCAATTTTATTGAGCTTCAAATTCATGACAATTTTGTTGATTGAAATATTTTTGACAGGTGTTAAAAATTCTAATTTATTTAATGATTTTTTTTTTTTAAATTGACACCAGTCAAATAATTTTACGATTTTGACAATGAAATGTCAATTATTGGGGTCGAAGATGAAATTTTGCAAGTGACATTTTGCATATTAAATTAGAAGAATAACTTGAAAAAATTTGACAGGTGAAAATTGACACCTGTCAAATGTGAAGATTTTGGACAATGAGATGTCAATTTCTGGGATCGTAGATAAAATTTAATAGGTGATATTTTGCAAATTAAATCAGAAAAATAGTTCGATAAAATTTGACAGAAGATAATTGACACCTGTCAAATGTCAGAATTTTTGACAATATAATATCAATTATTGCCTTCGTAGATATAATTTAATAGATGAAATTTTTAAATTAAATAATAAAATAAATCAAAAAATTTGACAAAAGAAAGTTGACATATCTGTCAAAAATTTTAGGATTCTGTCAATATGATGTCAATTATTGGGATCGTAGATGAAATATTGTGACATTCAAGATTAATTTAGAAAAATAACTCGAATATTTTGACAGAAAAAATCGACACCTGTCAAATGTCACGATTTCTGACTATGAGATGTCAATAATTGGGGCCCTAAATAAAATTTTTGTTGATTTAACAAAATTGACACAAAGTTAAAGCCTTATAATTGAAATTTTATTATCAAAATTATATGATATTTTGACAGGTGTCAATTTTTTAAAAAAAGTAAATTTTAACAGCTGTCAAAAAAATTCAATTTCAATCAATAAACATTTTATCCGCGATTTTAATAATTAACATTATATTGTCAAAATTATGACATTTTGACAGGTGTTAAATTTTAAAAGAAGTAAATTTTGACAGGGGTTAAAAAATTTCCAATTTCAATCAACAAAGATTTTATCTGCGACTTCATCAATTGATATCGTATTGTCCAAAACATGACATTTTGACAGTTGTCAATTTTTGCACAAATTCACTGAACATATCTGAATTTTGATAGCTGTGAAAAATTAACAAAAATATCAATAATTTGAAACTCAATAATGACATCTCATTTTCAAAATCATATGATATTTTGACAGGTGTCAACTTTTTTTAAAATTCACTGAACAAATTCAATTTTAACAGCTGTCAAAGTTAAGTTCGGCAATGAAATATCTGAAGACCCAGTAAAAAAATTGAAATCTGTCAAATGTTATTACATATTTTGATAATTTAATGTCAAATTTGTGTCATTTCGATGAAAAAAAAAATGACATTTTCAGACATCTGTTATAGTTAAATTTGACAGTACGATGTCACATGAGTTTATTAGAAAAATTGATACCTGTCAAATAGTAGTATTTTGACAGATATAATGTCTATAACTCAATTTTGTGGAAATTAAATTGTCGTTTTTGACAGCTGCCAGTTAAGTTTGATAATAAATGACCTTGTAAAAAAATTGAAATCTGTCAATTATTATTTTGACAATTTATTGTCAAATTTGTGACATTTCGATAAAAAAAAATTTGACGTTTTTAGATATTTGTTATAGTTAAATTTGACAGTACGATGTCAAATGAGCTTATCAGAAAAATTGACACCTATCAAATAGTAGTATTTTGACAGATATAGACCATATAATGTTTATAGGTTAATTTTATGGAAATAAAATTGTAACAGCTGTCAAAGTTAAGTTTGAAAAATAAAATATCCGATGATCTTGCTAAAAATTGAAATCTGTCAAATGTTATTTTGACAATTAAATGTCAAATTTGTGTCATTAGGATAAAAAAAAAAAATTGACATTTTTAGATATTTTTTTATAGATGAATTTGACAGTATGATGTCAAATGAGCTTATCAGAAAAATTGACACCTGTCAAATAGTAGTATTTTGACAGATATAATGTCTATGGGTCAATTTTGTGGAAATTAAATTGTTGTTTTTGACAGCTGTCAAAGTTAAATTTGACGATAAAATATCCGATGACCTTGTAAAAAAATTGAAATCTGTCAAATAGTAGTATTTTAACAATTTTTGTGTCATTTCGATTAAAAAAAAAATTGACATTTTTAGACATTTGTTATAAATAAATTTGACAGCATGATGTTGAATGAGTTTATTAGAAAAATTGACATCTGTCAAATATCCTTTCGACATTTTGTGACAGCTGTTATAGTTCAAAATATTCGATTTTGTTATTATTTAAAGTTATTTTGATAGGAAAAAATTGAAATTTTTTCGACAGCTGTCATAATCGAATTTGACAGTTTGTCTAAATGTTATTATTTTGACAGTTAGAAAAGTGTGTAAAAAGTTTTAAAATTAGTGTCATTTCCTCGAATTAGAAAATGTTTGACAGGTGTCACATTTGAATTTGATAGTAAAATGACCGATGACCTCGTAAAAAAAAATTGTCAAATGTTATTATTTTGACAATTCAATCAATGTCAAATTCGGGTCATTTTGATAGAAAAAAATTTGACATTTGTCATATGTAGATGAATTTGACAGTTCCTAGTTTGTATTCGATTCGATATTTGTTTGATATTTCGAACATCAGAAAACTTTGATTTTGTTCTGATGTAAACGCACTCAAGGCGAACCAATGTAATTTTCATAGTTCACTCAATTGGCCACAGATGGCGCTTCGTATTAACCTAATGAAATTGACACGGTTTACACCGCATGTTTCAGGTCCTTCCGGTGACGTCGAAATTAAAACCAAAAAAACAACCACGTGGAAAAATCCCGAAACCGAACAGTGCACCTGCATTCCAGAAAATCCAACCAATCAAAACTCCCTTGTTACCGAAAATAAATCGAAAAAAAGGCTCAGAAAATCGAAATCGATCAGAAATAAGGCCTCAGAAAAACCAGAAGTTCCACTGTATGGACGAGAAAAAGATTTGAGAGAAGTTCTGAGCCATTTGCATTGCGATTTCCAGCAAATGAATCAGAAATATGAGGATTTGTGTCAGAAAAGTCTCATGGATGAAAATGATTCCAGTACTTTGCCTGAGCTGGAAAAACTGGAAACTGAGCTGGATAAAAAAGAAGAGGAAATAGGGATGGTTGTGGCTCTTTGCAAAGAGGTTCAAGCCTTGAAAAGGCAGGTTAAGCAGTTGAAAGATAAACGCAGTCAAGCCAGTTTGGCTTCAAATAATGGCGGCAAATTCAAAGACTACAATCATCCTGAAGCGGCTTTTCATTTAACGAGGCTTCTGAAGCAGATTCAGCATTATCAGATGCGGTACAAATCGAATTTGGAACAAGATTGAAATAAATTTGTTGTTTTGTATTTTTTTTTTTTTTTGGATCAGAAGATTCAGAAAAATACTTGCAGGTATCAGAGCAACTTCAAATTTTCAGGAATTTATAGTTGAAGTCTTGTTTTCACATACAACAAATTTGAAGTTGATCTGAACTATAGAAATATTTGTTTTCGAGGGAAATTTTTCATAAGGGTTTGGCCCATGTTTTTTGGATTTGGACATTTCAAATAGTCGTAACTTGGAAACTATAAGTCGTAGAGAAAAATTTTTCATATTAAAGTTGTAGATCTTGATGAGTACTACAAAATTGCTTTTGTGATTTTTTTCTCTACGACTTATGGTTTTTGAGTTTTTTGATTTTGAAGCTTTTTTTCTGGAAATTTCAATTTTGAGGCTCAATAATTCTGGAACGGTAATAAGTATTGATATTAAAAATAAGGTCATTTTATAGGTAATTTAATCCTCTTTCGAATGAAATATGATTCATTGAAATCGGTCCAGGAGTTCCAGATTTATAGCCGATTTAATGAGGTCATGTCAAATTGGAAAATTCCAAATACAATAATTTATGATTTTTTTCTGGAATTTTTTCCAGGCTTAGGAGGCCTTAAACGGGAAAATGCCAAAAGACATTTTCGCTTTATTTTTGCCCCCTCTATTCAAAAAAAAATGTTTTTCCAAATTTTTGAAGTTTGATTTCCCTAAATTTTCAGTAAGTAATTTTTCATTAGAAAATTTTGAAATATTAGTATGATGAGCTCCTAACTTTCCTCTATTTTTCCAGAAAATTTTAAAATTTTCCCTTTGTCAGTTTTCCAGAAAAAAATTAATTTACAAAAGGCCGCACTCCATTCCTAAAAGCTTGGGCTTCTCATTGATAGATGGCGCTCTACTAAATGGTGACGTCATCATTTGTTTGATGCAAAATTGACAGATTTCTTCAAATTTACAGGCAGTTTTCCAGAAAAAAAAATACAGATATTTGTAGATAATTTTAAAATAAATTAAAAACAAACTTCAAATGTTGTCTGATAGATGGCGCCACGTAAAAATAAACTCATATTTGAAATTACAGATACCTGTAATAATTTTTAAAAAAATTTCAAACTTTACGTGTCATTTTAGAAAAATATTTTTACAATTACAAATTTTTGTTTTGTTTAATAGATGTCGCTAGCCTCACTTTTTTTTTTACCATAATCCTTGATTTCAATTCGCCTATTTTTGAATAATGACGTCATCAATAATTTTGACAATGTTTTTGAGGTTTAATTAACGTCAAAAAAAAAAAAAAAAATGGTTTTTCTCAAATGAGGTCACACAAATTTTATCAAGTGAATCGTAGATAATTTTGTGTACGTTACATTTCGTTTAAAGTTGTAAATTTTTACTTCAGTTTTAATATTCTGATGTGAACGCACCCAAAGCAAACCAATGCAATTTTCTTAGTTGGCTTGATTGTTGATAGATGGCGTTCTGTATCAATTCAATGGAATTGGCTTGGTTTACATGGGAATTTTAATTTATTTTTCTATTTCGTTATTTTTCGTTGGATAAATTTGAAATTTTAGCAGGAGGCACTCCTGACTTTACTCTTTTTTTTTCCAGAAAATTCCATAATTTTCCCTTGAATAGTTTTCCAGAAAAAAAATTAAATGTTAGATGATATATTTATGCCTAATAAACGACGCTTATAAACGTCCTAATTTATATTTTTCAAAATTTTGAAAAAATTGAACTTTTCGAATGATGTTTATAAAAAAAAAATTGAGAATATCAATCTTTTTGGGCGACGTCTATAAACGTTCAAATTTTTAAAATTACGAGAAAAAACGATTTTTTTGAGGCAACGTTCAAATTTTTAAAATTTCGAAAAAAATTGTTTTTACGAGTGACGCCTATGAACGTCCAATTTTCAAGACAATCAAACTCTCTGAGTTACGCTTATAAACGTCCTAATTTCAATTTTTGAAATTTTGAACTTTTTGAGTGATGTTTATAAACGTCGAAATTTCTAAAATTTCGAGAAAATTGATCTTTTCGGGAGACGTCTATCAACGTTCAAATTATTGAAATTTCGAGAAAAAAGTTTTTTGAGCCACGTCACGTTATTCGTTTGAATTGCTAAAAATTCGAAAAAATTTGATTTTCCAAGTGACGCCTATGAACGTCAATGTCCAAATTTTTAAAATTTCGTTTGACACCTATAAACGTCCAAAAATTTCGAGAAAATTGATCTTTTCAAACGACGTCTACAAACGTCCAAAAAAACAAAGTGTTAGTTTGCTGTTTTTTGTTTTGGTGACTGGGTTTACACTGTTAATTGTCAATTTTATTGATTTTTCTGAGCGGGTCCTTTTTTAATATTTAAAATTATTTTTAATTTTGTTGTTTTTCGCAGCAATAATTGGAAATTTTAATATGATACGCCTCTGACGTTTCTTGCTTTGCTCAGAAAATTTCATGAATTTTTCCTGGGGTGATTTTTCACTGGAAAATTATGAAATTTTCCTATAATGAACTTCCCATTTTCCTCTCTCTTCTAGAAAAATTTCAAAATTTTTGTGAATCGTAGATAATTTTGTGTACGTTACATTTCGTTTAAAGTTGTAAATTTTTACTTCAGTTTTAATATTCTGATGTAAACGCACCCAAAGCAAACCAATGCAATTTTCTTAGTTGGCTTGATTGTTGATAGATGGCGCTCTGTATCAATTCAATGGAATTGGCTCGGTTTACATGGGAATTTTATAATTTTAATTTATTTTTCTATTTCGTTATTTTTCGTTGAATAAATTTGAAATTTTAGTAGGAGGCGCACCTGACTTTACTCTTTTTTTTTCCAGAAAATTCCATAATTTTCCCTTGAATAGTTTTCCAGAAAAAAAATTAAATGTTAGATGATATATTTATGCCTAATAAACGACGCTTATAAACGTCCTAATTTATATTTTTCAAAATTTTGAAAAAATTGAACTTTTCGAATGATGTTTATAAAAAAAATTTGAGAATATCAATCTTTTTGGGCGACGTCTATAAACGTTCAAATTTTTAAAATTTCGAGAAAAAACGATTTTTTTGAGGCAACGTTCAAATTTTTAAAATTTCGAAAAAAATTGTTTTTACGAGTGACGCCTATGAACGTCCAATTTTCAATACAATCAAACTCTCTGAGTTACGCTTATAAACGTCCTAATTTCAATTTTTGAAATTTTGAACTTTTTGAGTGATGTTTATAAACGTCGAAATTTCTAAAATTTCGAGAAAATCGATCTTTTCGGGAGACGTCTATCAACGTTCAAATTATTGAAATTTCGAGAAAAAAGTTTTTTGAGCCACGTTACGTCATTCGTTTGAATTGCTAAAAATTCGAAAAAATTTGCTTTTTCAAGTGACGCCTATGAACGTCAATGTCCAAATTTTTAAAATTTCGATTGACACCTATAAACGTCGAAAAATTTCGAGAAAATTGATCTTTTCAAACGACGCCTACAAACGTCCAAAAAAACAAAGTGTTAGTTTGCTGTTTTTTGGTGACTGGGTTTACACTGTCAATTGTCAATTTTATTGATTTTTCTGAGCGGGTCCTTTTTTAATATTTAAAATTATTTTTAATTTTGTTGTTTTTCGCAGGAATAATTGGAAATTTTAATATGATACGCCTCTGACGTTTCTTGTTTTGCTCAGAAAATTTCATGAATTTTTCCTGGGGTGATTTTTCACTGGAAAATTATGAAATTTTCCTATAATGAACTTCCCATTTTCCTCTCTCTTCTAGAAAAATTTCAAAATTTTTGTGAATCGTAGATAATTTTGTGTACGTTACATTTCGTTTAAAGTTGTAAATTTTTACTTCAGTTTTAATATTCTGATGTAAACGCACCCAAAGCAAACCAATGCAATTTTCTTAGTTGGCTTGATTGTTGATAGATGGCGTTCTGTATCAACTCAATGGAATTGGCTCGGTTTACATGGGAATTTTATAATTTTAATTTATTTTTCTATTTCGTTGGATAAATTTGAAATATTAGTAGGAGGCGCACCTGACTTTACTCTTTTTTTTTCCAGAAAATTCCATAATTTTCCCTTGAATAGTTTTCCAGAAAAAAAATTAAATGTTAGATGATATATTTATGCCTAATAAACGACGCTTATAAACGTCCTAATTTATATTTTTCAAAATTTTGAAAAAATTGAACTTTTCGAATGATGTTTATAAAAAAAATTTGAGAATATCAATCTTTTTGGGCGACGTCTATAAACGTTCAAATTTTTAAAATTTCGAGAAAAAACGATTTTTTTGAGGCAACGTTCAAATTTTTAAAATTTCGAAAAAAATTGTTTTTACGAGTGACGTCTATGAACGTCCAATTTTCAAGACAATCAAACTCTCTGAGTTACGCTTATAAACGTCCTAATTTCAATTTTTGAAATTTTGAACTTTTTGAGTGATGTTTATAAACGTCGAAATTTCTAAAATTTCGAGAAAATTGATCTTTTCGGGAGACGTCTATCAACGTTCAAATTATTGAAATTTCGAGAAAAAAGTTTTTTGAGCCACGTCACGTCATTCGTTTGAATTGCTAAAAATTCGAAAAAATTTGCTTTTTCAAGTGACGCCTATGAACGTCAATGTCCAAATTTTTAAAATTTCGTTTGACACCTATAAACGTCCAAAAATTTCGAGAAAATTGATCTTTTCAAACGACGTCTACAAACGTCCAAAAAAACAAAGTGTTAGTTTGCTGTTTTTTGGTGACTGGGTTTACACTGTCAATTGTCAATTTTATTGATTTTTCTGAGCGGGTCCTTTTTTAATATTTAAAATTATTTTTAATTTTGTTGTTTTTCGCAGGAATAATTGGAAATTTTAATATGATACGCCTCTGACGTTTCTTGCTTTGCTCAGAAAATTTCATGAATTTTTCCTGGGGTGATTTTTCACTGGAAAATTATGAAATTTTCCTATAATGAACTTCCCATTTTCTTCTCTCTTCTAGAAAAATTTCAAAATTTTCCCTTTGCCAGTTTTCCAAGAAAAAATTAAAATGTAATATATAGTGTGAATTTTCCTTAATTTTGCTTATAAAAGTCAATTTTCCAGAATTTTTCCTGGGATGATTTTTCACTGGAAAATTATGAAATTTTCTTATAATCAACTTTCCATTTTTCTCTCTTTCCTGGAAAAATTTCAAGATTTTGAAATTTTCCTATAATGATCTTCTCACTTTCCTCTTTTTCCTGTAAAAATTTCCTAATTTTTCCTTTGCCAGTTTTCCAGAAAAAAAAAAATTTATAAAAGGCCGTATCTAAGCTTGGACTTGTCATTGATAGATGGCGCTCTACTGAATAGTGACGTCATCAATAAATAAACTCAATATTTTACAGATTTCTTCATATTTACAAATGGTTTTATGTGTTGTTTGTTAGATGGCGCTTCATAGTTTTCCAGAAAAAAAAAAATTACAAATATCTGTAGATAATTTTGAAATAAAACAAAAAAACTTGAAATGTTGTTTGTTAGATGGCGCCACGTAAAAACAAACCCATATTAAAAAATACAGAGTCCTGTAATAGTTACAAAACTTTTTCAAATAGCTTTGTGAACCGTTTAATAGATGACGTCACTAAATACAATTACAGATTTCTTTGTTTAATAGATGTCGCTAGTGGTTTTCAACAGCCTCCCTTTTTTTACCATAATCCTTGATATCAATTTGCATGTTTGAATAATGTCACGAAATGATGACGTCATCAATAATTTTGACAATGTTTTTGAGGTTTAATTAACGTCAAAAAAAAAAAAAAAAATGGTTTTTCTCAAATAATGAGGTCACACAAATTTTATCAAGTGAATCGTAGATAATTTTGTGTACGTTACATTTCGTTTAAAGTTGTAAATTTTTACTTCAGTTTTAATATTCTGATGTAAACGCACCCAAAGCAAACCAATGCAATTTTCTTAGTTGGCTTGATTGTTGATAGATGGCGCTCTGTATCAATTCAATGGAATTGGCTCGGTTTACATGGGAATTTTATAATTTTAATTTATTTTTCTATTTCGTTGGATAAATTTGAAATATTAGTAGGAGGCGCACCTGACTTTACTCTTTTTTTTTCCAGAAAATTCCATAATTTTCCCTTGAATAGTTTTCCAGAAAAAAAATTAAATGTTAGATGATATATTTATGCCTAATAAACGACGCTTATAAACGTCCTAATTTATATTTTTGAAATTTTGAAAAAATTGAACTTTTCGAATGATGTTTATAAAAAAAATTTGAGAATATCAATCTTTTTGGGCGACGTCTATAAACGTTCAAATTTTTAAAATTTCGAGAAAAAACGATTTTTTTGAGGCAACGTTCAAATTTTTAAAATTTCGAAAAAAATTGTTTTTACGAGTGACGTCTATGAACGTCCAATTTTCAAGACAATCAATCTCTCTGAGTTACGCTTATAAACGTCCTAATTTCAATTTTTGAAATTTTGGAACTTTTTGAGTGATGTTTATAAACGTCGAAATTTCTAAAATTTCTAGAAAATCGATCTTTTCGGGAGACGTCTATCAACGTTCAAATTATTGAAATTTCGAGAAAAAAAGTTTTTTGAGCCACGTCACGTCATTCGTTTGAATTGCTAAAAATTCGAAAAAATTTGCTTTTTCAAGTGACGCCTATGAACGTCAATGTCCAAATTTTTAAAATTTTGATTGACACCTATAAACGTCGAAAAATTTCGAGAAAATTGATCTTTTCAAACGACGCCTACAAACGTCCAAAAAAACAAAGTGTTAGTTTGCTGTTTTTTGTTTTGGTGACTGGGTTTACACTGTCAATTGTCAATTTTATTGATTTTTCTGAGCGGGTCCTTTTTTAATATTTAAAATTATTTTTAATTTTGTTGTTTTTCGCAGGAATAATTGGAAATTTTAATATGATACGCCTCTGACGTTTCTTGCTTTGCTCAGAAAATTTCATGAATTTTTCCTGGGGTGATTTTTCACTGGAAAATTATGAAATTTTCCTATAATGAACTTCCCATTTTCCTCTCTCTTCTAGAAAAAATTCAAAATTTTTGTGAATCGTAGATAATTTTGTGTACGTAACATTTCGTTTAAAGTTGTAAATTTTTACTTCAGTTTTAATATTCTGATGTAAACGCACCCAAAGCAAACCAATGCAATTTTCTTAGTTGGCTTGATTGTTGATAGATGGCGTTCTGTATCAACTCAATGGAATTGGCTTGGTTTACATGGGAATTTTATAATTTTAATTTATTTTTCTATTTCGTTATTTTTCGTTGAATAAATTTGAAATTTTAGTAGGAGGCGCACCTGACTTTACTCTTTTTTTTTCCAGAAAATTCCATAATTTTCCCTTGAATAGTTTTCCAGAAAAAAAATTAAATGTTAGATGATATATTTATGCCTAATAAACGACGCTTATAAACGTCCTAATTTATATTTTTCAAAATTTTGAAAAAATTGAACTTTTCGAATGATGTTTATAAAAAAAAATTGAGAATATCAATCTTTTTGGGCGACGTCTATAAACGTTCAAATTTTTAAAATTTTGAGAAAAAACGATTTTTTTGAGGCAACGTTCAAATTTTTAAAATTTCGAAAAAAATTGTTTTTACGAGTGACGTCTATGAACGTCCAATTTTCAAGACAATCAAACTCTCTGAGTTACGCTTATAAACGTCCTAATTTCAATTTTTGAAATTTTGAACTTTTTGAGTGATGTTTATAAACGTCGAAATTTCTAAAATTTCGAGAAAATTGATCTTTTCGGGAGACGTCTATCAACGTTCAAATTATTGAAATTTCGAGAAAAAAGTTTTTTGAGCCACGTCACGTCATTCGTTTGAATTGCTAAAAATTCGAAAAAATTTGCTTTTTCAAGTGACGCCTATGAACGTCAATGTCCAAATTTTTAAAATTTCGTTTGACACCTATAAATGTCCAAAAATTTCGAGAAAATTGATCTTTTCAAACGACGTCTATAAACGTCCAAAAAAACAAAGTGTTAGTTTGCTGTTTTTTGGTGACTGGGTTTACACTGTCAATTGTCAATTTTATTGATTTTTCTGAGCGGGTCCTTTTTTAATATTTAAAATTATTTTTAATTTTGTTGTTTTTCGCAGGAATAATTGGAAATTTTAATATGATACGCCTCTGACGTTTCTTGCTTTGCTCAGAAAATTTCATGAATTTTTCCTGAGGTGATTTTTCACTGGAAAATTATGAAATTTTCTTATAATGAACTTCCCATTTTCTTTTCTCTTCTAGAAAAATTTGAAAATTTTCCCTTTGCCAGTTTTCCAGAAAAAAATTAAAATGTAAAAGGGTCTAGCCCTTTCTTTGTTTACCTTTTTTGGTCATTGGGGATGATATTAATACCCATAGAATTCTAATAGCGGTTCTACATTGAAAAACTATTATTCTTAGGCTTAAGGCGGGTCTTTATTTTGGTTACAATTATTTCAGGTTTTTCAACTTCATGGACAGTTTAATTATTACCTTTTGCCCTGTCACGTTTCCTCTCTCTCTTTATTATAAAATAATAATTATAAATTGTCTCTTTTTTTTTTTTTCATTGTAACAAAATAGCGGGACGACTTAATCACATATTATTACGATTCCTTATGCGGAAAATCCTATATAGAAATCACCTTTGAACTGGTTTAATTATAAAGGAAAAGGCCTCTTTGAGAAAAGGCAACAACGTTATTTTTAAGGATTTTGTAATTTTTAAGTTTAGAGGAAAAGCGTTTTTGCAATTCAAAATTTTCAAGCCTGTAAAAACTATTTTTGTCCAACATTGCTTCACAAAATCGCTTATAACTTTGATACAAAATTATATTTTTTTTTATTCAAAATTGAACGCTCTTTAAGATTAAATAGGATTCAATTTCATACCTGAAATATTGAGCCTCAAAGCTGAAATTTTGTCTCAAATCTTGAAAATTGATTATCTCGAAAACGAAGCCCTTGGGCTCAATATCTCAAATGAGCTTTTTTGTAGCTCTATCTGAGAGCTACAATTGAGACAAAACTTCATGCCGATAGCTGTTTTGGTTTCCAAGATATGGCCCTTTGAAATATTTGACTCGTCCATAACTCGCTTAATAAACTATGTTTTTTTAATCAGAATTAAATGCTCTAGATTCAGTTCAAAACAAATACATAGGTAATTCTTATCTCTATTTAGTAGGTATTTTCTCATCCATTTACATATTTGATTTTAGCATATTATACCATATACATTTTACACCCACCTGTTGTTTTAAGGCTTTACCATCCATACATGAACCCATAATTTAAAAACACAAAAATGACGGCCTAAAATTACAGAGCACACAGGATTTTGTCGTCATGTAGATTCGAGCCAAAGGCTCAATTACAGTTATTTTGTGTCGATAATTATTCAGACAGTCGTTCACACTTTCGAGAATTTTAATGATAGAGGATACCAGCCAGATATACAGGTACAATTGATTTTGAGCAATTGTATTGTTTTAGGATTTTTCAAAAAATTCATACATACTTGTATTTCTAGGGCTCAGATTGACTTCAGATCTATTTATTGTATTTGAAGAAAATGAATTTCTAAAAGTTTCAAATTACTCAGAAAATTTCATTTGGAATTTTACAAGAATTTTTCCAAAAATGTAAGCGAATAATTATTCAAATAATTAACATTTTGCCTTAAAAATATTTAGAAAAAATTCACCCTATTTCTATATTTCATCCCCAAATATAACTAAAAAAGTCGAACAAACAAAGGGCCAAAAAATTCCGTTTATAGTTTACATTTCCCACCAACCATCTAATTCATTAAGAAACCTTTTAGTCTTAATTTAGATTGATGCGGACACGCGACCTCTGACTTGTGTGTCCGCTTATTAAAATTAGACAAGAAGGGGAGGTAAAAAGGTGAAAATTTGTCCCTAAATGGCGCCACGAGACCCCTAAATATAATCATCGATTTATTTATAGTAAGGTGATATTTTAATAGAAAATTGCATAATTGGTTGGTTGTTACTTAGTCATGTAATTTGAGTGATTTCATAGGGCAATTTTGTTGTTTATTTATTGGCTGATGACAAAATTATTTTGCGTCTCGATTATTCAAGAAATTATAATATAGAACAATGTACCTAATACTTTATTCCAAAAAAAAAAAAAAAAAAAATTGACATCCCAAGATCCACAATAAGACTATTTGTATATTTGGAATTAGTTAATTAATTAATTAATTTATATTTATAAATAAGACATTTTATCGCACTCGCCCTTTAGAAAACTCGCCTCAATATAGGGCTCGTGCGATAAAATGACGTCTTATGAAACTTGTATTTTAATGTACTATTATGAAATGATAAAATCCCAAAATAATGCATTGGACATTTA
This sequence comes from Ceutorhynchus assimilis, assembly GCA_917834065.1. NCBI lineage: Eukaryota > Metazoa > Arthropoda > Insecta > Coleoptera > Curculionidae > Ceutorhynchus > Ceutorhynchus assimilis. The sequence continues at coordinate 3,574,008 of OU892292.1, read as the reverse complement.
TTTTTGATAAAAAATGACATTTCAAAGATTAATTGATAGTAAGTAGGACAAAGAAGGAAATAAAGAAGGATACAATTTTAGTCTAAAACTGGAAATTTTTGGCAGAAAATAAAGAAAACCCAAAGCCTCGTACTTTAAAATCAGTTTTTCTAATTGAAAATGGCCAGGAAAACTGGGAAATTTGAAGAAAAACTGGATAAAAATGTAAACACGTCAATTGAAAATAGCTGACTATCAAAACTGACACATAACATTTATTACTTGAAGTTAGCCATAAGCGATGTTGCCACATCAAAACTTCCAGAAGAAGCATTTCAAATCGGATTTTGCTAATTATGACATTTAAAATGGGAAATTTTTATTAGAAAATGAAGAAAAGTCAAAGCCTCGTATGTAAAATCGTTTTTTTTTCATTTAAAAACCCCAGAAAAGTGGAAAATTCGAGGAAAAATTGGCAAAAAATCACAAGTCCGGCGAAAAACAATGTTGCCATATCACATTTCAAAAACTAAAAATAATATTTTAAATGAGTTTTTTGTTAAAAATTCAATTAAAATTGATTATTAATGATTATAATAATTAAAATTCCCCAAATAAAGTAGCGGAAACTTGTTTTCAGTTTAATTTCAATGAAAATGACATTACAAAACTTACTTATTGATTATTGTGAGTAAGACAAAGACAACAATAAAGTAGTATATGTTTGCAAAAACCACCGTTTTTTGAAAAAAGTAAAAATCTTAAGAAAACCCAATAAAAAACCAATTTTCCAAAATCAATTTGAGAAAACTAAAGTTTTTGAATTGATTGGGCGCTAAAAATCGCGTTTTAAATATTCCCGGTTTTTGATTGGTTCCAAATTATCCGCTGACCAATAGAATTATAGACTGAGCTCCGTAATTAAAATAATTCTAACACTTCGGGCTCACATATAACTCTAGCCCTTCGGGCTCATATTACTCCGGCCCTTAGGGCTGGTATTATTGAGTATCCCAGATTCATAGATTTTTGTCGTGGAGGCACGGGATTTATTGGGCCTTCGTATAACTCCGGCCCTTCGGGCCGGACTCGCATATAACTCCGGCCCTTCGGGCCGGACTCGCATATAACTCCGGCCCTTCGGGCCGGACTCGCATATAACTCCGGCCCTTCGGGCCGGACTCGCATATAACTCCGGCCCTTCGGGCCGGACTCGCATATAACTCCGGCCCTTCGGGCCGGACTCGCATATAACTCCGGCCCTTCGGGCCGGACTCGCATATAACTCCGGCCCTTCGGGCCGGACTCGCATATAACTCCGGCCCTTCGGGCCGGACTCGCATATAACTCCGGCCCTTCGGGCCGGACTCGCATATAACTCCGGCCCTTCGGGCCGGACTCGCATATAACTCCGGCCCTTCGGGCCGGACTCGCATATAACTCCGGCCCTTCGGGCCGGACTCGCATATAACTCCGGCCCTTCGGGCCGGACTCGCATATAACTCCGGCCCTTCGGGCCGAACTCGCATATAACTCCGGCCCTTCGGGCCGGACTCGCATATAACAACAACAATCAACAAAAATTTGAAGCTTAAAATTGACAGTTAATTATCAAAATCATATGACATTTTGACAGGTGTCAACTTTTTTTACAAATTGAATTTTGACAGCTATCAGAAATTTCTCAATTTCAATTTTAAAAAAATATTTACGGCCCAAATAGTTCACATCTCACTGTCAAAAATCGTGACATTTGACAGGTGTCGATTTTATTCTGTCAAATTTTTTCGAGTTATTCTTCCAATTTAATTTGCAAAATGTCACCTACCCCAACAATTACCATCTTATGTCAAAATCGTAACATTATTTGACAGGTGTCAATTTAAAAAAAAAAATCATTGAACAAATTTTTGAAACCTATCGGAAATTTTAGAGTTTCAATCAACAAAAATGAGATAAATTTGAGGCTTGAAATTGACAGCTCATTGTCAAAATTATACGACATTTTGACAGGTGTCAATTTTTTTACAAATTCATTTAACATACAACTGTCAAATTTGGATTTTGACAGTTGATTTCAATCAACAAAAATGACACAAATATGAAGCTCAATAATAAATGTCATCTCATTATCAAAAATCGTGATATTTGACAGGTGTCAATTTTCTTCTGTCAATTTTTTTCAAGTTATTTCTCTAATTTGATTTGCAAAATGTCACCTACAAAATTTCATCTTCGACCGCAATAATTGACATCTCATTGTAAAAAATCGTAACATTTGACAGGTGTCAATTTTCTTCTGTCAAATTTTTTCAAGTTATTCTTCTAACTTAATTTGCAAAATGTCACCTAGAAAATTTTATTTACTACTCCAATAATTGACATTTCATTGTTAAAATCCTGACATTTGACAGGTGTCAATTTTCTTCTGTCAAATTTTTTCGAGTTATTTTTCTAATTTAATTTGCAAAATTTCATCTTCGACCCCAATAATTGACATTTTTCTGTAAAAAATCGTAACATTTGACAGGTGTCAATTTTCTACTGTCAAATTTTTTCAAGTTATTCTTTTGATTTACTTGCAAAATGTCACCCACAAAATTACATCTTCGACCCCAATAATTGATATCTCATTGTCAAAATTGTAACATTATTTGACAAATGTCAATTTTTTAGAAAAATTCATTAAACAAATTCAAATTTTGACAGTTGTCGATTTTTTTTAAATTTCTATCAACAAAAATTTTATCTTCGATCTTATTAATTGGCATCTCATGTTCAAAAATCGTGACATTTGACAGGTGTCATTTTTTTTTCTGTCTAAATTTTCGAGTTATTTTTCTACATTAATTTCAAAATTTCATTCACAAAATTTTATCTACGATTTTAATAATTGACATCTAATTGTCAAAAATCCTGACATTTGACAGATGTTAATTTTTTTATAAATTCAATTTTGACAGCTATCACAAAAATTTCAATTAACAAAATTAAAATTGATACAAATTAAAAGTTCAATAAAATTAACATCTCATTATCAAAATCGTATGACATTTTGACAGGTGTCATTTTTTTACAAATTCAATTTTGACAGCTGTCGAAAAATTTTCAATTTCAATCCACAAAACTGACTCAAATTCGAAACTAAATAGTTCATATTTCATTGTCAAAAATCTTGAAATTTGACTGGTGATAATTTTTTTCACAAGCTCCTTTGACATACAACTGTCAAATTTAGATTTTGACAGTTGATTTCAATCGATGAAAATTACACAAATTTGAAGTTCAATAATAATTGACATCATGACATTTCCTTGTCAAAAATCATGACATTTGACATCTGTCAATTTTCTTCTTTCAAATTTTTTCAATTTATTTTTTTAAATTAATTTGCAAAATCTCACTTATAGAATGCCATTTACAACTTCAATAATTGACATCTTATTGTTAAAATCGTACCATTATTTGACAGGTGTTGACTTTTTAGAAAAATTCATCGAACAAATTCGAATTTTGACAACTGTCAAACATTTTTCAATTTTAATCAACAAAGATGTTATTTACGACTTTATTAATTGACATCTTATTGTCAAAATTATGACATTTTGACAGGAGTCAATTTTTTATCAATTCAATTTCGACAACTGTCGAAAATCTCTCATTTTCAATCAACAAAATTAACACAAATTTGAAGTCCAATAAAATTGACATCTCATCAAAATCATATATTTTGACAGGTGTCAATTTTTACACAAATTTAATTTTGACAGCTGTCGAAAATTTATCAATTTCAATCAACAATAATGTTATTTACAACTTCATTAATTGACATCATATTGTCAAAATCATAACATTTTGATAGGGGTTAATTTTTTACAAATTCAATTTTGACAGCTGTCGAAAATTTCTCATTTTCAACAAAATTAACACAAATTTAAAGCTTAAAATTGACATCTCATTATCATAATCATATGATATTTTGACAAGTGTCAATTTTTTTACAAATTAAATTTTGACAGCTGTCAAAAAAAATCAATTTCAATCAACAAAGATTCTATTCATTACTTTAATAATTGACATCATATTGTCAAAATCGTGACATTTTAACAGGAGTTAATTTTTTACCACGAAATTCATTTTAGATAACTGTCAAAAAAACTCTAGTTCCAATTAACAAAATTGACACAAATTTGAAACTCAATAAAATTGATATCTCATTGTCAAAATCATATGACATTTTGACAGGTGTCAATTTTCACACAAATTTAATTCTGACAGTTGTCGAAAAATTTTCAATTTTAATCAACAAAGATGTTATTTACGACTTTATTAATTGGCATCTTATTGTCAAAAATCGTGACATTTTGACAGGAGTTAATTTTTTACAACGAAATTCAATTTAGATAACTGTCAAAAAATTTCCAGTTCCAATCAACAAAAGTGACACAAATTTGAAACTCAATAAAATTGATATCTCATTGTCAAAATCATAAGACATTTTGACAGGTGTCAATTTTCACACAAATTTAATTCTGACAGTTGTCGAAAATTTTTCAATTTTAATCAACAAAGATGTTATTTACGACTTTATTAATTGACATCTTATTGTCAAAAATCGTGACATTTTGACAGGAGTTAATTTTTTACAACGAAATTCAATTTAGACAGCTGTCAAAAAATTTCCAGTTCCAATCAACAAAAGTGACACAAATTTGAAACTCAATAAAATTGATATCTCATTGTCAAAATCATAAGACATTTTGACAGGTGTCAATTTTCACACAAATTTAATTCTGACAGTTGTCGAAAATTTTTCAATTTTAATCAACAAAGATGTTATTTACGACTTTATTAATTGACATCTTATTGTCAAAAATCGTGACATTTTGACAGGAGTTAATTTTTTACAACGAAATTCATTTTAGATAACTGTCAAAAAATTTCCAGTTCCAATTAACAAAATTGACACAAATTTGAAACTCAATAAAATTGATATCTCATTGTCAAAATCATATGACATTTTGACAGGTGTCAATTTTCACACAAATTTAATTCTGACAGTTGTCGAAAAATTTTCAATTTTAATCAACAAAGATGTTATTTACGACTTTATTAATTGGCATCTTATTGTCAAAAATCGTGACATTTTGACAGGAGTTAATTTTTTACAACGAAATTCAATTTAGATAACTGTCAAAAAATTTCCAGTTCCAATCAACAAAAGTGACACAAATTTGAAACTCAATAAAATTGATATCTCATTGTCAAAATCATAAGACATTTTGACAGGTGTCAATTTTCACACAAATTTAATTCTGACAGTTGTCGAAAATTTTTCAATTTTAATCAACAAAGATGTTATTTACGACTTTATTAATTGACATCTTATTGTCAAAAATCGTGACATTTTGACAGGAGTTAATTTTTTACAACGAAATTCAATTTAGACAGCTGTCAAAAAATTTCCAGTTCCAATCAACAAAAGTGACACAAATTTGAAACTCAATAAAATTGATATCTCATTGTCAAAATCATAAGACATTTTGACAGGTGTCAATTTTCACACAAATTTAATTCTGACAGTTGTCGAAAATTTTTCAATTTTAATCAACAACGATGTTATTTACGACTTTATTAATTGACATCTTATTGTCAAAAATCGTGACATTTTGACAGGAGTTAATTTTTTACAACGAAATTCAATTTAGATAACTGTCAAAAAATTTCCAGTTCCAATCAACAAAAGTGACACAAATTTGAAACTCAATAAAATTGATATCTCATTGTCAAAATCATAAGACATTTTGACAGGTGTCAATTTTCACACAAATTTAATTCTGACAGTTGTCGAAAATTTTTCAATTTTAATCAATAACGATGTTATTTACGACTTTATTAATTGACATCTTATTGTCAAAAATCGTGACATTTTGACAGGAGTTAATTTTTTACAACGAAATTCAATTTAGATAACTGTCAAAAAATTTCCAGTTCCAATCAACAAAAGTGACACAAATTTGAAACTCAATAAAATTGATATCTCATTGTCAAAATCATAAGACATTTTGACAGGTGTCAATTTTCACACAAATTTAATTCTGACAGTTGTCGAAAATTTTTCAATTTTAATCAACAAAGATGTTATTTACGACTTTATTAATTGACATCTTATTGTCAAAAATCGTGACATTTTGACAGGAGTTAATTTTTTACAACGAAATTCAATTTAGACAGCTGTCAAAAAATTTCCAGTTCCAATCAACAAAAGTGACACAAATTTGAAACTCAATAAAATTGATATCTCATTGTCAAAATCATAAGACATTTTGACAGGTGTCAATTTTCACACAAATTTAATTCTGACAGTTGTCGAAAATTTTTCAATTTTAATCAACAAAGATGTTATTTACGACTTTATTAATTGACATCTTATTGTCAAAAAATCGTGACATTTTGACAGGAGTTAATTTTTTACAACGAAATTCAATTTAGACAGCTGTCAAAAAATTTCCAGTTCCAATCAACAAAAGTGACACAAATTTGAAACTCAATAAAATTGATATCTCATTGTCAAAATCATAAGACATTTTGACAGGTGTCAATTTTCACACAAATTTAATTCTGACAGTTGTCGAAAATTTTTCAATTTTAATCAACAAAGATGTTATTTACGACTTTATTAATTGACATCTTATTGTCAAAAATCGTGACATTTTGACAGGAGTTAATTTTTTACAACGAAATTCAATTTAGACAGCTGTCAAAAAATTTCCAGTTCCAATCAACAAAAGTGACACAAATTTGAAACTCAATAAAATTGATATCTCATTGTCAAAATCATAAGACATTTTGACAGGTGTCAATTTTCACACAAATTTAATTCTGACAGTTGTCGAAAATTTTTCAATTTTAATCAACAACGATGTTATTTACGACTTTATTAATTGACATCTTATTGTCAAAAATCGTGACATTTTGACAGGAGTTAATTTTTTACAACGAAATTCAATTTAGATAACTGTCAAAAAATTTCCAGTTCCAATCAACAAAAGTGACACAAATTTGAAACTCAATAAAATTGATATCTCATTGTCAAAATCATAAGACATTTTGACAGGTGTCAATTTTCACACAAATTTAATTCTGACAGTTGTCGAAAATTTTTCAATTTTAATCAATAACGATGTTATTTACGACTTTATTAATTGACATCTTATTGTCAAAAATCGTGACATTTTGACAGGAGTTAATTTTTTACAACGAAATTCAATTTAGATAACTGTCAAAAAATTTCCAGTTCCAATCAACAAAAGTGACACAAATTTGAAACTCAATAAAATTGATATCTCATTGTCAAAATCATAAGACATTTTGACAGGTGTCAATTTTCACACAAATTTAATTCTGACAGTTGTCGAAAATTTTTCAATTTTAATCAACAAAGATGTTATTTACGACTTTATTAATTGACATCTTATTGTCAAAAATCGTGACATTTTGACAGGAGTTAATTTTTTACAACGAAATTCAATTTAGACAGCTGTCAAAAAATTTCCAGTTCCAATCAACAAAAGTGACACAAATTTGAAACTCAATAAAATTGATATCTCATTGTCAAAATCATAAGACATTTTGACAGGTGTCAATTTTTAAACAAATTTAATTTTGACAGCTGTCAAAATTGTTTCAATTTCATTCAACAAAGATGTTATTTACGACTCTAATAATTGACATCTCATTGTCAAAATCATGACATTTTGACAGGGGTTAATTTTTTACAACGAAATTCAATTTAGACAGCTGTCAAAAAATTTCCAGTTCCAATCAACAAAAGTGACACAAATTTGAAACTCAATAAAATTGATATCTCATTGTCAAAATCATAAGACATTTTGACAGGTGTCAATTTTTAAACAAATTTAATTTTGACAGCTGTCAAAATTGTTTCAATTTCATTCAACAAAGATGTTATTTACGACTCTAATAATTGACATCTCATTGTCAAAATCATGACATTTTGACAGGGGTTAATTTTTTACAAATTCAATTTTGAGAGTTGTCGAAAATTTTTCATTTTTAATCAACAAAATTGATACTTATTTGAAACTCAATAAAATTGACATCTCATTGTCAAAATCATATGACATTTTGACAGGTGTCAATTTTTTCATAAATTAAATTTTGACAGCTTTCTAAAAAAGGACTTCAAATTCAAAAGGATACAAGTTAAGTGTTTGGTTTGTTTAAAATTGGCGGAAAGAGACGCAAAATCGCACACTTTTTTCGATTGAAAATTCAAAGACAAACCAATGGAAAATGTCAATTTGTAAGTTGACATATTGTGACAATTGACAAGCGAATTTCTATAGCCATATTTAATGCTTGTTTATGTATTTATATGAATATTTTGATAATTTACAATTCCAATAATTTTTGGTGATCAGAGGCGTTGTTGTCAGGTTTTCTAGTTTAAAGTTTGTTATTTCAAATTTTCATTATTTCCGGCTCTTGATTTGATTCTTTGGCAACATTGCAATAATTCAAAATTTTATTGCCAGATTTTGGGAAAAAATAACTGAACCAGATTACATTGAAGAGAATTCTATTTTAAAAAAACGAACCCGGCCCGAAGGGCCGGAGTTATACGCGAACCCGGCCCGAAGGGCCGGAATTATACGCGAACCCGGCCCGAAGGGCCGGAGTTATACGCGAACCCGGCCCGAAGGGCCGGAGTTATACGCGAACCCGGCCCGAAGGGCCGGAGTTATACGCGAACCCGGCCCGAAGGGCCGGAGTTATACGCGAACCCGGCCCGAAGGGCCGGAGTTATACGCGAACCCGGCCCGAAGGGCCGGAGTTATACGCGAACCCGGCCCGAAGGGCCGGAGTTATACGCGAACCCGGCCCGAAGGGCCGGAGTTATACGCGAACCCGGCCCGAAGGGCCGGAGTTATACACGAGCTCGAAGGACTAGAGTAATAGGAGAGCCCGAAGGGCTAGAGTTATTTTAATCACGGGACTCAGTCTATAATTCTATTGGTCAGCGAATAATTTGGAGCCAATCAAAAACCGAGAATATTTAAAATGCGATTTTTAACGTCCGATCAAAGAGTCGGAAATATTCAAAAACTTTAGTTTTATCAAATTGGCTTTGGAATGTTGGTTTTCTTAAGATTTTTACTTTTTTCAGAAAACAGTGATTTTTGCAAACATATACTACTTTATCATTGTCTTTGTCTTACTCACTATAATCAATAAGGAAACCTTGTAATGTCATTTTCATTGAAATTAAACTAAAAACAAGTTACCTATTCTTTATTTAAGGAATTTTAACTATTATAATCATTAATAATTAATTATTAAATTGAATTTTAAACAAAAAACCCTTTGCAAATGTTATTTTTGTTTTGAGATGTGGCAACGTTGTTTTTAGTTGGTCATTTTAAAGTGACGCCTTGTAATTTTTTGCCAATTTTAAAATGACATAAATAAAAAAATCCCATTTAAAATGTTTTTTTTTTTTAAGTTTTGATGTGGCAACACCGTTTGTACCAACTTTAAATAGGTTTTGTAATAAATGTCATTTGCCAGTTTTACCAGTTGGCAATTTTTAATTGACGTGTTTACATTTCTATTTAGTTTTTCCTTAAATTTTCCGCTTTCAGTCAAGAAAACTGATTTGGAATACGAGGCTTTGAATTTCCTACATTTTATGTTAAAAATTTCCAGTTTTTCAATGGGGTAAGTGACAAAAACTCAAATTTTATTAAGTAGGCTCTGGAATGTCATTTTTAGAGGGTTTTCTTTGAATTTGTCCGCTTTTTCAGGGCTTTTCTGGTCGGAAAAACCGATTTAAAGTACGAAGCTTTGAGTTTTCTTCATTTGCCACCAAAAATTTCCAGTGTTTTAACGGAGTAAGTGAGAAAAACTTTAGTTTTATCAAGTAGGTTTTGGAATGTTTCTATCATTTTTTTTTTTCGAAATTCGTAAAATAAAAAATAAAACTTTTTTGACGTTGACAGCTGTCAATTTTTTTTTGACACAAATCGATAGTTAACGTTGCGAAGCTGCCTTGTACCGGGGTTTGATTTTCGTAGCTTTTATAGTAGAGCGGAGAAAAAGTCGAACATGTGTCAAATTTGACAGATTATGAACGTGGATATTCTCATAAAATTTTAGTGAATTCCGATACATTTTTAAGAAATTACATGAAATTCCGTAGAATTTTATGAAAATTTTGTGGATATTTTAGTGGTAAAATTTTGAGAAATAGTTACGAGCCGCCACTGTGAACAGTTACAAATGCAAAGATCATAAACAAGATAACAAATCTAGCGTAAAAGATTAATTTTATAGTTTATTATGAATTCATTAATCCTTGACCTTAACAACTTACATTACAAAACCATCAATAATTATATTCATAATTTTATTAATAATAATTATTGCAATATATGGGCATTTAATTCTAAGAAAATTTAAACAAAGAAACAAGAAGCAAAAATTGTTTAAATTGTATAACTTTTTTTATTATTAAATCAATATAATGACATTTTGTTTAATTGAATAATATTTATAAATAATAAGCAAGGAAAAAGTAATTACCATAAATAAGTAAAAGAATTTGACATTTCCTACCTATAATAGTTATTGTCAAGGACGTATGTAAGGGGGGAGTTTTGGGGGTTCGAACCTTTCCCATTGAATTGAATAAATTATTTTTTTAACATTTTTGGGCGTGGCACCCGAAAATTTTTCAGTGTTATTCTGAGTCATTTTAAACCCTTTGGGTACCCTACAAAGACTATTGATTTAAATTTAAAAAGGGCACAAAATACACGTGTAACCTTGCCTCAATTATCTGCAACTGTACACGAAAATTACAGTCCTAAACAATTAAAGAATATTTCAAATATTTCTCACGCAGAGTGATATTTAAAAGTTCCCTTGACAAAATGACATTTAAACCAATTAAACAATTATCCAATAATAACGGTTATATTTGTTAATAATAATAATTTTATACTTTTAAATTTCTTCATTAAAATATCCGCCTACAACAAACTGTTCTGTGTCTTTATTTATCTCCTGCCAATTATCTGTGGAGCCATTTCATTTCAATGATGGTGTTTATGGGGACAACTTCAATTATCCAAGTTGAGATGTTTATTGACAATCTTCAGAAAAAATTGTTGGTCTAGATTTCGCAGGTGCAAGCAAGAGAGAAAGTGATCTTGTCTGGGTCCTAAAAAAAAAGTGCAAGTTTTTCGGACACCGAAGATCGAGGTCGAGAAGAGTTATTCGGCCCATCGGAATATTAATCGGTTCGTTTCTTTTTTCGATCGTGAATTCTGAGATTTTTCTCGAAAATGGCCATGATTTTTAAACCAATTGAAATTAGCAAATTGTGGTTTGTTTTAATTTGAAAATCAGGCCCAGATTCGTGTTTTTATTCGTGAAAATGAGGAAAATGATATTGCCTCTTTTATTTCTAATAGATCTAATCCCTCAGGTTCATCACAAGCCAGTGGCGTATTACCCAACATCAAATATTCTACAATCAACTTGCCTAATTTTTCTGGTCAGTACTACGATTGGCTTGAATTTCACGATATTTTTCAGTCGCTTATACATAATAATAGTAGTTTAGGAAATGTAGAAAAATTCTATTACCTAAAATCAGGGCCGTAGCTAGAGTCAAATTTGTGGTAGGGCATGAAAAATTTGACATAGGACATGCACTACTTCCCTCCGCCCCTTAAATTTTTTTTTAGGTAAACAAAATGGTGCCGAACGCAAATTTTTCAATAAACAACATCAAATAATATTTCTGGCGAATAAATAAAATGGCGCGAAATTTTTGAGGGATCTCTTGTACTTGTACTACTTGTAAAATAACTGTATGTCTACCAATCCATTCATTAGCTGTGGTTTAATGGACATAGGAACCGTTCTAGAACTAATAATTTCCAATTGCCCACCTAATTTTCAATAAGTTGAACGTTTATCCTCCTTGGGAAATGAATTGATATTACCGTTCTAGAACGGTTCTTATGTCAGTTGAAACAGATCTTTCATCTTCTCTTAAATTTTCTAGATAAAAAACAGCGTCCGCCAGGCTGTCAAGAATCGATGGCGGAAATACTAGAATCTAGTGAATTATTCTACTTTAATCTGGAAAATTAGATTATCGTATGTATTGTAGATTTCACAGGAATAGATTTAGGGATATATAAGAAGGCCGGCATTGGTTTATAAGTTTAGTTTTCATTTCGACTGTTATACGATTTAAATAGTGATTGTAAAGAGTTTAATTGTTGAGTTAGTAATTAGTGTCCACCAAAATCACCTAAAATCTCATAAATCTAAAATCTTTTAAGTTTTTTTTCAAAATCCTACAAAATCAAGATTCAATTATTGACACATTTTCTGAATTTAACTAAACTTTGAGCGGTTAATTGATGAAAATTTGTATACAAGTTGGTGAAAATTCCAAAAAAATTCATAAGGTCTACTCAAAATCCCTGAAAATCTTTTAGCCTCCGCACTTTAAATAGTCAGGAGTCGACACTGATTGCACCTACACTTGTAATTAATTATATATAATTATTGTTGAAAAAAGGCAACAAAAAGAAAAGTGAATGTTCTTTTGGATAATCAAACAGCAAATTGTTATCATTTCATTCTACCACTAACCGAATAAGGCAAAGCAATCAATTTACGGCCCCATAAGGTATCGAAACGATATTCATTTAGATCATTATGACAGCTCTTTTAAAGGAATTTTCCTGTTGGGCAAAAAATTTATAATTCGCGCTTGTAAATTCTTTCGTCTCTTTTTGGTTTTCAAGTTTTTCTATATTTATTGGCGGTTTCTTGTCTCCATTACCTTTTTAAGCAAAATTGTCCCACAAAATTCCCCTCATCAGGAAACGTCCAAAATTCTTCTAGAATATTTAATGGCAGGATGTATAGAATAAAATCGTTTTTACGGGTGGGTGGATGCGTCAAATTGACCGAGCAGAGACTTTAATTGTCTAATAATAATGTCCTGAGAAATTTTAAAATTTTAATCAAATCCTAACTTTAACGGCAAATTACTCAATAGTCGTTTGAGTTATACATACGAAATTTAGCTCATTTTGTAAAGAATTCATAATCAATTTGGTGTAAAATACTCAAAGATATTTGCAATTATTTATTAGACAATAAAATTCAAAAATAGACATCAAAACATTTCTGTTATTGTTAGACTGCTTATCGATATTATTTCCTTACTATAGTCAGTGGCGGCTCGTGACTATTTCAAGTGAAGAGGCTAATTACAGTATAGGATTTCATAAAGGAATTCCATTAAGATTTCAATTTCAAAATTCCATATTTTGTTTTTTTAACTTTACTAAAATTCCTTAAAATTTTACCACTGAAATTCCACAAAATTTTCATAAAATTCTTTGGAATTTCATGTAATTTCTTAAAAATGTCTCGGAATTCACTAAAATTTTATAAGAATATCCACGTTCATAACCGAAAATTTCCCGAAAATCCAATGAAACTTCAAGGAATTTTCAAAATTTAATTTATTTTCATAATTCGAAATTTCACTGAAATTCTCTTTTAATAGCCAGGAATTTCTGGGAATATTAATGAAATTTCAAGTAATTTCTTAAAAATTCATCGAAATATATTGAAATTTCATGTCATTACGTGGGAATTTTTCAAAATATCACCAAAAGTCCATGTTTTTAGCTGGAAATTCCTCGGCATTACTAAAATTCAGTAAGAACTGAAATTTCATGTTGGGAATTTCATGTAATTGTTTAAAATTCCTCCATGTAATTCATTTAGGATTTTGGGTAATTCGATCGGAATTTCACTGAAATTTCAAGTAATTCGAGAGGAATTAAAATTTAATGTAAATTCTATGAAAATTTCACATCTTATTCCTTTTTCAGAATAACATAATTATTCTACCGAAATTCCATTAAATTGTGGAATTCTGAGATTTTAATAGATTTTTTGGGAATTGCAAAGAATATTTGGGAATTTTAAAGGAAATATTTTTCAGAAATGTCAATGATAACCTATAAATCAAAATTTGATAAAAACATATGGCAACGCTGCTCATGATACAACAAACGTCAAAAAATTGAAATATCAAAGTAGGCCTTGGTTTTTTTTGACAGTCGATATAAAATGGCGTCTTTTTGTTTCAAAGATTACGATCCAAAGAGCCAAAGTGTTAAAATCAGTTGACAATGAACAGACTCGTATAATTCCGGCCCTTCGGGCTCATGATTAAAATAACTTCGGCCTATCGGGTTCGTATAACTCCAGCTTTTCGGGCTCGCATATAACTCCGGCCCCTCGGGCCGGGTTCGCGTATAACTCCGGCCCTTCGGGCCGGGTTCGCGTATAACTCCGGCCCTTCGGGCCGGGTTCGCGTATAACTCCGGCCCTTCGGGCCGGGTTCGCGTATAACTCCGGCCCTTCGGGCCGGGTTCGCGTATAACTCATGATTAAAATAACTTCGGCCTATCGGGTTCGTATAACTCCAGCTTTCCGGGCTCGCATATAACTCCGGCCCTTCGGGCCGGGTTCGCGTATAACTCCGGCCCTTCGGGCCGGGTTCGCGTATAACTCCGGCCCTTCGGGCCGGGTTCGCGTATAACTCCGGCCCTTCGGGCCGGGTTCGCGTATAACTCCGGCCCTTCGGGCCGGGTTCGCGTATAACTCCGGCCCTTCGGGCCGGGTTCGCGTATAACTCCGGCCCTTCGGGCCGGGTTACATCAATTCTTTTCCAATTTTAATGAAAATGGACTATTGAAAATGGAGAAAAAAACAGTTTTGCAACGCAGCATTTCGACTTTGATATATAACGACATTTGACAAACTTGTCAAAATAGTGACAGCTATCAAAACTGATCAAACAACGATTATAAGTTTGATTGTTTAACACCAAATTGATTTTTTTTTTTTTTTTGTCAATTGTCAATTAAACAACTGTCAAAAGTGATTTACAAACTAATGCAATGTTGCCAATAATTACATCAATTATTTTAATGTAAAAAAAATGTATTTCTATCTCTATTTTATACAAGCTGATAGAAAAGACACACAATAGAATTCGCTAAATAATTTAAATCAACTTGTAAAATGACAGAAAATAGTGCAAAGTATTTCGTTTTTTAATCGTCAATGTCACTTGTCACATTTATTAGTACGACATATGACCAGATGTCAACTGTCAAAGTTATTGTTTATTATTGCCACTTTTGGCGTCACTATGTCACATGTAATTCAATGATAGATGTCACTCGATATCGTTAGAATTCACCTTAAAGTGTCTGTTATTCTTGACCTATTTCAGTATAAATGACTAATGACAATTTGCTCTGGAGGGCAAACATTAATTTATAACCAAAAAAAAAAATGACATTATTTTGGCATTTTGCGCTTTAAATTTGACAACAAAATGATTGGTTGCCCTCCAGCGTGACGTCATACCAAAATAGTCACTTATTCGTTTAGTCGAATTGACGTCATTCGTTGGTTACAATTTAGACAAATGAGCGATATGTCAAATGTCATTTTGTCATCTATTGCAACTGTCAAGATATAGATAAAATGTTGTACGTTACCTCAAAATATTACTTCTTCTGTATTATCGACCCAATGTTGTTAGTTCTTTTAGCAGTGCAAAAGTATTACAGAGTTCTGTATTACCGACCCCAATGTTATTCAAAGGCCTGCTTAATTAAGCAAGCGACGTTGCCGCATGATAGAAATAATCTCGAAAGATTTGAAAATATCATCATTTTAAATAGGATTTTGGTCCCAAAACTCTCACTGGCAATTGACGTTTGTTTAATCATTCCGCCTACAATATCGCTATCTCACTTGTTTGAGTTCACTGGCCAATCGAATAAAATGAAATGTCGTACGTCATGTGACAACAAGAGCCGGGAATAATCAAAATTTGCAAGTTTTGAATAAAATTTTGTACGCAACCTGTAATACCGACATCCATCCAAAGCCTACTTGATTCAATCATTGTTGACAATATCAACAACTATTTTTTTTTTAACAGTTGACAGGACTTAATGTGTCACTTTTCGGTAATTTATTGGTAAAGTTTGTCAACCGGTTGAATTTGTCATTTGTCAACTAATGATATAAATAAAACGGTTGACAAATGACGTTTGAATGAATCAATATTATATTGTTTTTGATTGGTAGAATTAGTGCAAAAGAAAATCTTGTTTCTTTTTAGCAGGATGAAAGAAAGAAATGGAAATACACTCGGTGAGCAAAAAAAATGTACCTACCAATCGGAAATGGTAGTATATGTTGACAATTGACAAATGACGTTTCGCATTCGAATATTTTGCCTATACTACCGGACAGTAAATTTCCCGCTTCAAATAATAGAATAAATGACGTTTGACACATGGTCCGTCTCTGTCAAACAAATAATTGTGACCAACCAATGTCATCATCAATTGAAAGTGACAATTGCTGTGTTATCGAACGGCATTTGACACATCTGGAATCTATGACGTCATCAAATTACGTGTCAAATTCAAGCAACAACATCGAAGCAAAAAATAAGTAGACGATTAATTTCAAAATTGACATTAATAGTAGTTGCAGTGGGTGACAGATGACATTTGACGTCCAAAATAATAAACAAATAACGATCAATCAAAAACACATTTCTGATACATTAAATGTTAATTATGTGTCAACGTCAAATTTGACTCTTGATAGGTAGAAATATAATAAATTAACAATGACGTCGAATAATTAACACAGTAGGCCATCGATTAGAAAGAAATGTCAATCAGTTGAGGCCTCAAATCGTGTTTCGTCTCTGTCTGTTTGTATGCAACAAACAAGGACAAACGTACTTTTTTTTTTTCTAGAAATTCATAGACTATTTTCAAGTGCCTAAAATCGATTAAAAAATTTATTTTTAAATATTACATAAAATTGCTGAAAATGACGTTATTTTAATTCAATATGGCGGCGTGGGAATAACACACCTGACAACCATAATAAAGGCAAGTTTACATTCAAATTGCAATTGATTTGAATTGAATGTAAAAGCACTAGTTTGTTATGCCCACGTCGCCATCTTGTATAATCAGCTTAATTGAAAACTATAAAATTCAAGAGCCGGGAATAGGAAAAAAAAATTGAATTTCCCGCTTCGAATAATAATATGACAAATGACGTTTGACTCTGTCAAGCTTGAGCAAAAATACAAATATTGGGTAAATAATTATTATGACATATTACTTTGGCAGTTGGCAGTTGTGTCATCGAATAACTTTTTTTTTGTTTTTTATCTCCAGTATATGACGTCACCAATTACTTTTCAAGTTTAAATTTTTCCATTGATACGTCAAAAATATAATAAACAAACAATGACAAATCGAAATAAAAATTAGACCTTCAATCAAGATTGACATTTGTAATGAATGACAAATGACGTATGACATAAACTAATAAAAGTACCATCGAATTTGACGCTGGCAACGCCGAACGTCTTTTTTGACATATAGTTAAAAAAAAATTGGTACTTCTTATGAATTCGTCGAGGCTAAATCTATATGTCCATGTAGGTTTTTTTTTTAAATTTTGACAGCTGTCAATTTCAAAAAAAATTCTTTTGTTTCTTCCAAAAAACAAAGGTCGTTTTTTAGTGGGTTTTAGGGTGAGATTTATGTAGCAACAGTTGGCACAAAAAATTCAATTTCCCGTTGGGTTTGGAATTTTTGAATTTTCCCGGCTCCTGATTGGTTTGGAGATTCGAATTTTGTTTATTCTCGGCTCTTGATTGGCTTTAAAATAATCTATATCAGTTAACAATGAACGGATTCGACCAATAGAATTATGGACTGGGTCCCGTGATTGAAATAACTCTAGCCCTTCGGGCTCGCGTATAACTCCGGCGCTTTGGGCCAAGTTCACGTATAACTCCGGGTTCCTAAGTAACTCCGGCCCTGACTATAGTATAGTTTGCTTCATTAAGGCCAATTCGATACAAAGTCGATTCAAATTCGATCCGGTGTGTGGGTTGATGCTAACGACACATTCAACGTATTATCAAAGCCTCTAATTGTTTAAAGTCGTAATTTTTCGAGCCTCTTTTGTCGAACATTTTATCTACACCCACACATGTTAAAATTATTCGCAAAATATTGTTTTTAATATATTTACACGCACAAAGCTAATTAAACTTTGTAAGATCCGATGACAATGGGCTTTTCACGTGCATATGAAATTAATTTTATACATTGAATAGTGGGTGTCTTTAAGATTTTGCATTTTATATCAAATCAAACAATTCTCATCCTTAAAACTCACTCTTCAGTAGTCTTGAGACGATGTAAATCAGCTCAAGGGGGGTCAAAATTAATGACCGCTCTTTATTAAGAAGAATGAAAACACACGATTACCGGGTGCATACAACAATTAAAAATTTTTAATTAATTATCACGAGTTTTGGGTTTCACGGTGGTATTGGAATCACTTTGTGATGATAAATTATTTGAATTTTTTTCCAATTTAATTTGCATATCGACTTGATATCGAGCAATGAGTGTAAATTTAAAGATAACCGAATCGAGATGTTTATAGAGTAACAACGATTGCCCATTAGAGATTTGAAGATTTCTATTTTGAATTGCATATAAATTGCTGTGTTTTTTAAGGGGACAAAAATAATTCTTTGCAGTAATTGTAGTAGGAAGAAAACCCTGACTTTATGAGGTTTTTAAAAGATAAATTCTGTTTCACAGTAAAGCACAAAATCACTTGCTGTTTTATTACTGCCATTTAAGTGTAAGCGGTTGCTTTTATTATAAGAATCCGTTATAAAGCTTGTTTTTAAGCTCAACAACAAAGTATTTGGTTTTGATGAAACATGTTGTTATTATTTTAAAGTTTGAAAACTTAAGGGGTAAAATTTTATAAACTAACATATTTTGAGCTCAGCTACAAGTTACAACAAACCGTAACTCGCTAGCTTAAATAGTCCAAAAGTTATGACTATTTTAAAACGAGTGAATCTTACATATTATGCAGTGACGGATACAGGCCCTTTGAAAGAAGGAGAGGCAATTTTTTCAAATGGGATGCCTTATATTTCATTCTATATTCTTGAAGAGCACAATGCCCTGATTCCAAATATATATAGTTTGTCTATATTTAATTGAACAGTTTCTTATAAACTACTCAAAACGAAATAAGGACCACTATTAAGAGCACCTTATTGGTTTTCAATAAATTTTGAAAAACCCTGGTAAAGTGAATATTTCCATTTACAATAAGTATAAATAAACAAATAAAGTGTGCACAAAAAATTTATACTGTGAATGGAAATGAACACTTTACCAGGGTTATTCAAAAGTTAATTAAAATAAAGGTGTTCTCTAAAGTGGTCCTTATTTCGTTTTGACTAGTTTATATTCGGCTCCAATGATATTTCAAAATAGAAAATGCCTACTAATGTACCATTAGCAGATGATTCTTTTAATATAAGTTCAAAAACTGACCTTCTGATAGATGCTTGTTTATTCTAAGAAGTGATTCAGGATGGTCGTATTAATTTAGGAAAAAATGTTCCATCACTCCAAAATACAGTATTTGACTATATTGTAAATGGAAAATTGTGTCAACCTATGGGAAATTTTAGGTGTCATTTTTCGATACAATCTATTAAGGATAAAGAAAATGATTAATTACAAAAATTTTGATCTATTGAAGAACCAATAGGTTTTCAGCTAGAATCCAAGGAGAATGAACTTTGTGAACAATTCTTCAAAAATACAGTTTCTAGAGCAGACAATGGT
The DNA here is from genome assembly GCA_917834065.1 of Ceutorhynchus assimilis. NCBI lineage: Eukaryota > Metazoa > Arthropoda > Insecta > Coleoptera > Curculionidae > Ceutorhynchus > Ceutorhynchus assimilis. The sequence continues at coordinate 3,554,170 of OU892292.1, read as the reverse complement.
TAATTTGTTGTTACTAGTTTCGGAAATAGGAAATTTAAAAACCATTTGCTGCAGCTGGAACCCGGCCCGAAGGGCCGGAGTTATATGCGAACCCGGCCCGAAGGGCCGGAGTTATAGGGGAACCCGGCCCGAAGGGCCGGAGTTATATGCGAACCCGGCCCGAAGGGCCGGAGTTATAGGGGAACCCGGCCCGAAGGGCCGGAGTTATATGCGAACCCGGCCCGAAGGGCCGGAGTTATAGGGGAACCCGGCCCGAAGGGCCGGAGTTATATGCGAACCCGACCCGAAGGGCCGGAGTTATACGTGAGTCCGAAGGGCCAGAGTTATACGTGAGCCCGAAGGGGCGGAGTTATAGGAACCGACCAGCCGGAATTATTTTAATCACGAGCCCGAAAGGCCGAAATTATACGAGTCCGTTCATTGTCAACCGATTTTAATACTTTAGCCCTTTGGGCTCGTAACCTTCGAGACGCCATTTTGTATCAATTGTCAAAAAAAAACAAGGCTTAAATTTGAAATTTCAATTTTTTGACGTTTGTTGTATCATGAGCAGTGTTGCCATATGTTTTTTTTTTCAGATCTAGAAATAGAATATCTATTATGAAAAATTCCCTTTCCCCGAAGCAAAAAGTTTCTTATGGGGGGAACGGCAAAACAAAGTCTTATACGAGGGCGGTTAAAGAGCTAAAACTGGCCCTGACATTAGAGAGAATTGAAACTCGAAATGTCAACTAAAAATCACATTTTGAATATTCCCGATTTTTGATTGCCTTCAAATTATCCACCCAAATTATTCACTAATTAATAGAATTATAAACTGGGCCTCGTAATTAAAATAACTTTAGCCCTTCGGGCTCGCGTATAACTCCGGCCCTTCGGGCCGGATTCGCGTATAACTCCGGCCCTTCGGGCCGGATTCGCGTATAACTCCGGCCCTTCGGGCCGGATTCGCGTATAACTCCGGCCCTTCGGGCCGGATTCGCGTATAACTCCGGCCCTTCGGGCCGGATTCGCGTATAACTCCGGCCCTTCGGGCCGGATTCGCGTATAATTCCGGCCCTTCGGGCCGGATTCGCGTATAACTCCGGCCCTTCGGGCCGGAGTTCTATTCGGGCTCGTATTACTGAGTATTCCAAAGGAGTATGTAATGAAATTTTATTTTCAAATATTACAAAGGGCCATATTTTGGAAACCAGTGAAGCTATCGGCATGAATCTTTTGCTCAATTGTAGCTCTTGAGAAGGGCTATTAAAAAGGTTATTTGAGACTCTAAGCTTCGAGAAAATCAACTTTGAATCTTTTGTGAAATTTGAAACAAAGTTTTGACTTTGAGCCTCAATATCTCCAGAAGTATTTAAGATAGAGAATTAAATCTGATTCTATTTTGAAGATAATTTAATTCTGATTCAGAATATATAATTTTACATCATAAGATGTGCAGTTATAACCGAATAATGAGCGATTTTGTAAGACAATGTTAAATTTATTGAAATTTTCTGGGCCCAAAATGTGGAAAAATGGTTTTAATTTTTTCACAAGCCCTAAAACCCAAAAAACCAAGTTGCGGAAATGCTTTTCTACTAATTTTCATCTCTTCTTTTGATTGGTAAAGTCAAAAATTGCAAAATGCAAAAATTTAAAAATTCGAATTTTTCCAAAGGGGTATGTATGGAAATTTGATTTTCAAATATTTCAAAGGGCCCTATTTTGGAAACCAGTAAAGCTATCGGCATGAATCTTTTGCTCAATTGTAGCTCTTGAGAAGGGCTATAAAAAAGGTTATTTGAGACTCTAAGCCCAAGGGCTTTGTTTTCTAGAAAATCAGCTTTAAATATTTTGTGAAATTTGAGACAAAGTTTTGACTTTGAGCCTCAATATCTCCAGAAGTATTTAAGATAGAGATTTGAATCTTATTTTATCTTGAAGATAATTTAATTTTGATTTAGAATATGTAATTTTACATCATAATATGTGCAGTTATAGCGATTTTGTAAGACAATGTCAGATTTATTGAAATTTTCTGGGCCCAAAATGTGGAAAAACGGTTTTAATTTTTTCACAAGCCCTAAAACCCAAAAAACAAAGTTGTGTAAATGTTTTTCCACTAAGTATTTTTGGTTTTGATGAAACATGTGTAAGTAAATTCATTTTTTCGCTGATGCATTACAAGGTTCCTATATTAAAAATTTCAAGAAAGCTTCCTCATAAAAATCGAACAACAGTTACCCTTATCACAGGTAAAAAGCTTTCATGACTAGAATAGGCGATATGACCTTTTATTTCAATAATTAATATATTATTAATAAAAAATTTAAATAATTTCCAAGAATTCTCGTGAAATTACATGAAATTCACGCGGAATAATTCGTGGAATAACTAGAAATTCCATAAAACTTCCATATACTTGAAATTTCATTGAAATTCCGAAAAAATCCTGTAAAATTACTCCAAATTCCAAAAAATTCTTCTAAAATTTTTTTAGGTAATTTTACTTAAATAAAATTACTTGAACTTCTTTTGAAATTATTTAGAATTCCAACAAAATTTGAAGAAATTCCTATGAAGTAAATCAAAATTCTCGTAAAATTCTAGTGTGCAACTTATGAACATCCTATAATAAAAATTTCAGTGAAATTTTGGAAAATTCTTGTAAAATTAGTAGAAATTCTCATGAAATATTAGAAAATTCCTTGAAACATTCTACGAACATTCTCGGAACATTCTATAAACATTCTCCGATATCTTGTCCAAATACAAAACCCACATTTTGTAATTAAAAAAAAAAAATCATAATTATTTACGGTTATCAAAGACCGTTGACCAATAATTATTGAGAAAAATACTATTTGTAGGTCAATCTTGGGAAGCTTGGCCGTCCGACTCGCCGGATCTCGATCCGCTAGACAATAAATGCCGCCGGGTCGTTATTTAAAGCCCGTTTTTTTCTCTTATAGTATTTATAGCGTGTCAATGTGTATAAAAAGCGTGGGCCGGTAATTTTTTTTTGCCGGAACCTTTGTACCAACACAATATGGGCGTAAGGGAATATTATTTGTATTTTTCTTAGAAAACTTTTACAAAATTAGAATTTATTTAACCGGAAAAGAGGCCAAAAAGCGACAAAACGGCCAGTTGCACGCATCCAAATCTAGCGTGACCGATGCCCGGACATAAATCAGCCTTTTAGCACGAGCTTTTTAATTAGAACTAATGGGTTTTGGGTTTTAGTCAAACGCCATCTGGTGGATGAAGAATTAACGATTGATATCTTTATATTTGGACGGTAATTTAATCTAATATTGCGTGCGGGTTGTGTCAAATATTAGGGTAAAAACTAAAAGTCTATATATATTTTTTTTTTTTTGGAATTCTGACAAAATTAAGAGCAATTGTCAATATTATTATTATCAAAATTATAAATCTATAAAATGAGCTAAATTTCATATCAATAGCTCAAATAATTATTGAGCTAACTTCAATCAAAATTCAAAACAAACTTTGAAGCTCAATAACTAAATAACCAAAAGAACTACACTCACCAAACTTAGCTCAACTCATGCTCTTTAAGCTCATATATAATAATACATATAAGCTGTAAAGTTTATTATTTTATCTCCTGCTACACACAGGCAATAATAATAATAATAATAATATTAAACCATCTCGGCGGCGAAATAGACAAAAGTCGTAAAGTGCAATTATTTATCTGTTTCACCTATTGCATGCAAATATCACAATAAGTCAAGTTTTAAAGTATAGAAACCGCCAGTGAGCCGTATATGGGCGTCCGTATAACCGAGCGAGCAAAACTTCATAAATTCATGTTTTTCAAAGCCCACAACGTATTTCTTATGGTAAAAGGCATGTGGCGATAACGTATCGATTAATTTGTTTTAATATCGATTAAAACTGCGCTTTTTTTTTTTATCGATTTCAAATTGGGAAAACTTTTGACAGTTGTCAATTGTTCGATATTTGAAGAATTTAGAAAAAAATTAACAGCTACCACGTTTAATTATTGTGACAGTTGAATAATTGACAATTTGATCGATTTTCATTGTAAATACATTGATTGAACAAATTTTGAAAACTGTCAAAATTTATTTCTATAGTTCAATATTTGAAAAGACAACTATATTATTTTGACAATTGTAAAAATAATTGAAAATTTGACCGATTTTCATCAAAAATAAATCGTTATTTTTTAATTGGGCAAATTTTGACAGCTGTCATTTTTTTTTTATAGTTCAATGTCCATGGAGCCTAAAAAAAAAAATTGACAGCTACCATACTCAATTATTTTGACAGTCGTAAATATTTTAAAGTTGAAAGGAAACTAGATAATTTAATCGATTTTCAGTGAAAATAAATCGTGACACTTTAATTGAATGAATTTTGACAGCTGTCATAATTTATTTCTATAGTTTAATGTCCAAAGAACTTGAAAAAAAAATGACAGCTATCATATTTGATTATTTTGACAATTGTAAAAATATTTGAAAATTTGACCGATTTTCATCAAAAATAAATTGTTATTTTTTGATTGGGCAAATTTTGACAGCTGTCATTTTTTTTTTATAGTTCAATGTCCATGGAGCCTAAAAAAAAAAATTGACAGCTACCATACTCAATTATTTTGACAGTCGTAAATATTTTAAAGTTGAAAGGAAACTAGATAATTTAATCGATTTTCAGTGAAAATAAATCGTGACACTTTAATTGAATGAATTTTGACAGCTGTCATAATTTATTTCTATAGTTTAATGTCCAAAGAACTTGAAAAAAAAAATGACAGCTATCATATTTGATTATTTTGACAATTGTAAAAATATTTGAAAATTTGACCGATTTTCATCAAAAATAAATTGTTATTTTTTGATTGGGCAAATTTTGACAGCTGTCATTTTTTTTTATAGTTCAATGTCCATGGAGCCTAAAAAAAAAAATTGACAGCTACCATACTCGATTATTTTGACAATCGTAAATATTTTAAAGTTGAAAGGAAACAAGATAATTTATTCGATTTTCAGTGAAAATAAATCGTGACACTTTAATTGAATGAATTTTGACAGCTGTCATTGTTTTTTTATAGTTCAATGTCCATGGAGCCTAAAAAAAAAAATTGACAGCTACCATACTCGATTATTTTGACAATCGTAAATATTTTAAAGTTGAAAGGAAACAAGATAATTTATTCGATTTTCAGTGAAAATAAATCGTGACACTTTAATTGAATGAATTTTGACAGCTGTCATTTTTTTTTATAGTTCAATGTCCATGGAGCCTAAAAAAAAAAATTGACAGCTACCATACTCAATTATTTTGACAGTCGTAAATATTTTAAAGTTGAAAGGAAACTAGATAATTTAATCGATTTTCAGTGAAAATAAATCGTGACACTTTAATTGAATGAATTTTGACAGCTGTCATTGTTTTTTTATAGTTCAATGTCCATGGAGCCTAAAAAAAAAATTGACAGCTACCATACTCGATTATTTTGACAATCGTAAATATTTTAAAGTTGAAAGGAAACAAGATAATTTATTCGATTTTCAGTGAAAATAAATCGTGACACTTTAATTGAATGAATTTTGACAGCTGTCATTTTTTTTTATAGTTCAATGTCCATGGAGCCTAAAAAAAAAAATTGACAGCTACCATACTCAATTATTTTGACAGTCGTAAATATTTTAAAGTTGAAAGGAAACTAGATAATTTAATCGATTTTCAGTGAAAATAAATCGTGACACTTTAATTGAATAAATTTTGACAGCTGTCATAATTTATTTCTATAGTTTAATGTCCAAAGAACTTGAAAAAAAAATGACAGCTATCATATTTAATTATTTTGACAATTGTAAAAATAATTGAAAATTTGACCGATTTTCATCAAAAATAAATCGTTATTTTTTGATTGGGCAAATTTTGACAGCTGTCATTTTTTTTTTATAGTTCAATGTCCATGGAGCCTAAAAAAAAAAATTGACAGCTACCATACTCAATTATTTTGACAGTCGTAAATATTTTAAAGTTGAAAAGAAACTAGATAATTTAATCGATTTTCAGTGAAAATAAATCGTGACACTTTAATTGAATGAATTTTGACAGCTGTCATAATTTATTTCAATAGTTTAATGTCCAAAGAACTTGAAAAAAAATTGACAGCTATCATATTTGATTATTTTGACAATTGTAAAAATAATTGAAAATTTGACCGATTTTCATCAAAAATAAATCGTTATTTTTTTGATAGGGCAAATTTTGACAGCTGTCATTTGTTTTTATAGTTCAATGTCCATGGAGCCTAAAAAAAAAAATTGACAGCTACCATACTCAATTATTTTGACAATCGTAAATATTTTAAAGTTGAAAGGAAACTAGATAATTTAATCGATTTTCAGTGAAAATAAATCGTGACACTTTAATTGAATGAATTTTGACAGCTGTCATAATTTATTTCTATAGTTTAATGTCCAAAGAACTTGAAAAAAAATTGACAGCTATCATATTTGATTATTTTGACAATTGTAAAAATAATTGAAAATTTGACCGATTTTCATCAAAAATAAATCGCTATTTTTTAATTGGGCAAATTTTGACAGCTGTCATTTTTTTTTATAGTTCAATGTCCATGGAGCCTAAAAAAAAAAATTGACAACTACCATACTCAATTATTTTGACAGTCGTAAATATTTTAAAGTTGAAAGGAAACTAGATAATTTAATCGATTTTCAGTAAAAATAAATCGTGACACTTTAATTGAATGAATTTTGACAGCTGTCATAATTTATTTCTATAGTTTAATGTCCAAAGAACTTGAAAAAAAAATGACAGCTATCATATTTGATTATTGTGACAGTTGTAAAAATAATTGATAATTTGACCGATTTTCATCAAAAATAAATCGTTATTTTTTTGATAGGGCAAATTTTGACAGCTGTCATTTGTTTTTATAGTTCAATGTCCATGGAGCCTAAAAAAAAAAATTGACAGCTACCATACTCAATTATTTTGACAATCGTAAATATTTTAAAGTTGAAAGGAAACAAGATAATTTATTCGATTTTCAGTGAAAATAAATCGTGACACTTTAATTGAATGAATTTTGACAGCTGTCATAATTTATTTCTATAGTTTAATGTCCAAAGAACTTGAAAAAAAAAATGACAGCTATCATATTTAATTATTGTGACAGTTGTAAAAATAATTGAAAATTTGACCGATTTTCATCAAAAATAAATCGTTATTTTTTTGATTGGGCAAATTTTGACAGCTGTCATTTTTTTTTTATAGTTCAATGTCCATGGAGCCTAAAAAAAAAAATTGACAGCTACCATACTCAATTATTTTGACAGTCGTAAATATTTTAAAGTTGAAAAGAAACTAGATAATTTAATCGATTTTCAGTGAAAATAAATCGTGACACTTTAATTGAATGAATTTTGACAGCTGTCATAATTTATTTCTATAGTTTAATGTCCAAAGAACTTGAAAAATAATTGACAGCTATCATATTTGATTATTTTGACAATTGTAAAAATAATTGAAAATTTGACCGATTTTCATCAAAAATAAATCGTTATTTTTTGATTGGGCAAATTTTGACAGCTGTCATTTTTTTTTTATAGTTCAATGTCCATGGAGCCTAAAAAAAAAAATTGACAGCTACCATACTCAATTATTTTGACAGTCGTAAATATTTTAAAGTTGAAAAGAAACTAGATAATTTAATCGATTTTCAGTGAAAATAAATCGTGACACTTTAATTGAATGAATTTTGACAGCTGTCATAATTTATTTCTATAGTTTAATGTCCAAAGAACTTGAAAAATAATTGACAGCTATCATATTTGATTATTTTGACAATTGTAAAAATAATTGAAAATTTGACCGATTTTCATCAAAAATAAATCGTTATTTTTTGATTGGGCAAATTTTGACAGCTGTCATTTTTTTTTATAGTTCAATATCCATGGAGCCTAAAAAAAAAATTGACAGCTACCATACTCAATTATTTTGACAGTCGTAAATATTTTAAAGTTGAAAGGAAACAAGATAATTTAATCGATTTTCAGTGAAAATAAATCGTGACACTTTAATTGAATGAATTTTGACAGCTGTCATAATTTATTTCTATAGTTTAATGTCCAAAGAACTTGAAAAAAAATTGACAGCTATCATATTTGATTATTTTGACAATTGTAAAAATAATTGAAAATTTGACCGATTTTCATCAAAAATAAATTGTTGTTTTTTGATTGGGCAAATTTTGACAGCTGTCATTTTTTTTTATAGTTCAATGTCCATGGAGCCTAAAAAAAAAATTGACAGCTACCATACTCAATTATTTTGACAGTCGTAAATATTTTAAAGTTGAAAGGAAACTAGATAATTTAATCGATTTTCAGTGAAAATAAATCGTGACACTTTAATTGAATGAATTTTGACAGCTGTCATAATTTATTTCTATAGTTTAATGTCCAAAGAACTTGAAAAAAAATTGACAGCTACCATACTCAATTATTTTGACAGTCGTAAATATTTTAAAGTTGAAAAGAAACTAGATAATTTAATCGATTTTCAGTGAAAATAAATCGTGACACTTTAATTGAATGAATTTTGACAGCTGTCATAATTTATTTCAATAGTTTAATGTCCAAAGAACTTGAAAAAAAATTGACAGCTATCATATTTGATTATTTTGACAATTGTAAAAATAATTGAAAATTTGACCGATTTTCATCAAAAATAAATCGTTATTTTTTGATTGGGCAAATTTTGACACCTGTCATTTTTTTTTATAGTTCAATGTCCATGGAGCCTAAAAAAAAAAATTGACAGCTACCATACTCAATTATTTTGACAGTCGTAAATATTTTAAAGTTGAAAAGAAACTAGATAATTTAATCGATTTTCAGTGAAAATAAATCGTGACACTTTAATTGAATGAATTTTGACAGCTGTCATAATTTATTTCTATAGTTTAATGTCCAAAGAACTTGAAAAAAAATTGACAGCTACCATACTCAATTATTTTGACAGTCGTAAATATTTTAAAGTTGAAAAGAAACTAGATAATTTAATCGATTTTCAGTGAAAATAAATCGTGACACTTTAATTGAATGAATTTTGACAGCTGTCATAATTTATTTCTATAATTTAATGTCCAAAGAACTTGAAAAAAAATTGACAGCTATCATATTTGATTATTTTGACAATTGTAAAAATAATTGAAAATTTGACCGATTTTCATCAAAAATAAATTGTTGTTTTTTGATTGGGCAAATTTTGACAGCTGTCATTTTTTTTTTATAGTTCAATGTCCATGGAGCCTAAAAAAAAAATTGACAGCTACCATACTCAATTATTTTGACAGTCGTAAATATTTTAAAGTTGAAAGGAAACTAGATAATTTAATCGATTTTCAGTGAAAATAAATCGTGACACTTTAATTGAATGAATTTTGACAGCTGTCATAATTTATTTCTATAGTTTAATGTCCAAAGAACTTGAAAAAAAAATGACAGCTATCATATTTGATTATTTTGACAATTGTAAAAATAATTGAAAATTTGACCGATTTTCATCAAAAATAAATCGTTATTTTTTGATTGGGCAAATTTTGACAGCTGTCATTTTTTTTTTATAGTTCAATGTCCATGGAGCCTAAAAAAAAAAATTGACAGCTACCATACTCAATTATTTTGACAGTCGTAAATATTTTAAAGTTGAAAGGAAACTAGATAATTTAATCGATTTTCAGTGAAAATAAATCGTGACACTTTAATTGAATGAATTTTGACAACTGTCAAAATTTATTCCTGTAGTTCAATGTCCAAGGGACTTGGAAAAAAATTGACAGCTATCACACTCAATTATTTTGACAGTTGTAAATGTTTTAAAGTTGAAAGTAAAATTGGTAGTTTGACCAATTTTTACTGAAAATAAATCATAGTATTTTGATTAGACAAATTTTGACAGCTGTCAAAATTTATTTTTATAGTTCAATATCCAAAGAACCTGGAAAAAAATTGACAGCTATCATATTTGATTATTTTGACAATTGTAAATGTTTTAAGGTTAAACGAAAAAATTGATAATTTAACCAATTTTCAGTAAAAATGAAGCGTAATATTTTGATTGAGTGAATTTTGACAGCTGTCATAATTTATTTCTATAGTTCAATGGCCGAGTTCGTTTTTGTCATCTTTTTCGTCGATTTGCTTTGATAACTTTGACACTTGATTATTTTGACAATTGTAAATGGTTTAAAGTCAAAAAAAATATTAATTATTAAACAGATTTTCATTAAAAATAAATCATAGCTCTTTGATTGTCAAATTTTGACAGCTATTAAAATTTATTTTCATAGTTTGATGACTAAAGGGCTTAAAAAAAATTTGACAATTTTGACACTTGTTTAATTTGACAGTTGTTAATGTTTTAAGTCAAAAAAATATAAACTATTTGACAAATTTTCATTGAAAATAAATCGTAGCATTTTTTGATTAGATAAATTTTGACACCTGTCAAAATTTACTTGTATAGTTCAATGTCCAAGAAACTTGGAAAAAAATTGACAGCTATCACACTCGATTATTTTGACAGTTGTGAATGTTTTAAAGTTAAAAGGAAAATTAATAATTTGATCGATTTTCAGTGAAAATTAATCGTGACATTTTAATTAAATGAATTTTGACAGCTACCAAAATTTATTTGTGTAGTTCAATGTCCAAGGAACCTGAAAAAAATTGACAGCTATCATACTTGATTATTTTGACAGTTGTAAATGTTTTAAAGTTAAAAAAAAATTGATAATTTAATCATTATAAATCATAACATTTTAATTGAGTGAATTTTGACAGCTGTCAAAATTTATTTGTATAGTTCAATGTCCAAGGAGTGTTGAAGAAATTGACAGCTATCATACTCGATTATTTTGACAGTTGTCAATGTTTGAGGGTTAAAGGGAAAATTGGTAATTTAACCAATTTTCAGTGAAAATAAATCGTAATATTTTGATTGAGTGAATTTTGACAGCTGTCAAAATTTGTTCAATCAAAAAGTTACGATTTATTTTCAATAAAAATCAATCAAATTATCAATATTTTTTCTACTTTAAAATATCTACAATTGTCAAAATAATGAAGTGTCAAAGCTGTCAATTTTTTTCCAAACTCCTCGAACATAAAACTATAGAAACAAATTTTGACAGCTGTTATAATTCATTTAATCAAAGTGTCACGATTTATTTTCAGTGAAAATCGGTTAAATTGTCAATTTTCTCTTCAACTTTAAAACATTTACAACTGTCAAAATAATCAAGTGTGATATCTGTCAATTTTTTTTCAGGCTCCTTGGACATTGAACTATAGAAATAAATTTTGACAGCTGTCAAAATTACTGAATCAAAATACCACCATTCATTTTGACTGAAAATTGATTAAATTATTATTTTTTCTTTCAACTTTATAACATTTACAACTGTCAAAATAATCGAGTGTGATAGCTGTCAATTTTATTTCAAGTTCTTTGCACATTGAACTAGATAAATAAATTTTGATAGCTGTCAAAATTCACTCAATCAAAATGTCACAAATTATTTTCACTGAAAAATGGTGAAATTATCAATTTTCTCTTCAACTTTTTAAAACATTAACAACTGTCAAAATAATCGAGTGTGAGAGCTGTCAATTTTTTTCCAGGTTCCTTGGACATTAAACTATAGAAATAAATTTTGACAGCTGTCAAAATTACTGAATCAAAATACCATCATTCATTTTGACTGAAAATTGATCAAATTATTATTTTTCCTTTCAACTTTAAAACATTAACAACTGTCAAAATAATCGAGTGTGATAGCTGTCAATTTTTTTCCAGGCTCTTTGCACATTGAACTATAAAAATAAATTTTGATAGCTGTCAAAATTCACTCAATCAAAATGTCACAAATTATTTTCACTGAAAAATGGTGAAATTATCAATTTTCTCTTCAACTTTTTAAAACATTAACAACTGTCAAAATAATTGAGTGTGAGAGCTGTCAATTTTTTTCCAGGTTCCTTGGATATTAAACTATAGAAATAAATTTTGACAGCTGTCAAAATTACTGAATCAAAATACCATCATTCATTTTGACTGAAAATTGATTAAATTATTATTTTTCCTTTCAACTTTAAAACATTAACAACTGTCAAAATAATCGAGTGTGAGAGCTGTCAATTTTTTTCCAGGTTCCTTGGACATTAAACTATAGAAATAAATTTTGACAGCTGTCAAAATTACTGAATCAAAATACCATCATTCATTTTGACTGAAAATTGATTAAATTATTATTTTTTCTTTCAACTTTAAAACATTTACAACTGTCAAAATAATCGAGTGTGATAGCTGTCAATTTTTTTCCAGGCTCTTTGCACATTGAACTATAAAAATAAATTTTGATAGCTGTCAAAATTCACTCAATCAAAATGTCACAAATTATTTTCACTGAAAAATGGTGAAATTATCAATTTTCTCTTCAACTTTTTAAAACATTAACAACTGTCAAAATAATCGAGTGTGAGAGCTGTCAATTTTTTTCCAGGTTCCTTGGACATTAAACTATAGAAATAAATTTTGACAGCTGTCAAAATTACTGAATCAAAATACCATCATTCATTTTGACTGAAAATTGATTAAATTATTATTTTTCCTTTCAACTTTAAAACATTTACAACTGTCAAAATAATCGAGTGTGATAGCTGTCAATTTTTTTCCAGGTTTCTAAGACATTGAACTATAAAAATAAATTTTGACAGCTGTCAAAATTCACTCAATCAAAATGTCACGATTTATTTTCATTAAAAATCGGTTAAATTATTAATTTTCTTTTCAAAAATATTGATAATTTGATTTTTATTGAAAATAAATCGTAACTTTTTGATTGGGCAAATTTTGACAGCTGTCAAAATTTATTTCTATAGTTTAATGTCTTAGGAACCTGGAAAAAAATTGACAGTTATGTCACTTGATAATTTTGACAATTATAGATGTTTTAAAGTAAAAAAAAAAAATTAATAATTTGATTGATTTTCATATAGTTCTATAGTTCAATGTTCCAGGAACCTGGAAAAAAATTGACAGCTATTGCACTCGATTATTTTGACAGTCGTCAATAAAATATTCATATTCAAATTGCTCAATGACAGTTATGTCTATATCAAATCTAATTGTTTAGTGAGTAAATTTTGGTATCGATAATTCAAAAAATAATATCGATACCAGTGGGACATTGCTTGGTAAATCCTAGACAAACACTATTAATGTAAATGCTACAATAACAAAATCCTTTTTAATTTTCGAATATCATTGACAGGTCGATAAACACTCGAAAATCGACCATATTTCGAGTACTTTTCCTGTGAGGTCTTTGAAAAAGGGATTTTTCTGGTCCGACGTCCGGCTATATAGAAATTAAATGACGCGCAACCTAAAATGCACGTCTAATTTGTTGTTTCCTTTGGTTAATTGCGAACTGATTGGCCCATTGTATTGTTCGGAAATTATAATATGAATGTGAGCAAAAGGGTGACCATAGAGTAATCTAGCGGAAAATCGTCCGTTTGACTAGATAAATAATTATTTGGTTGGAGGTTTTTACGACGAGCGGAAGTTTCAAACAAATTTAAATTTTTTTGATTACGTAACTTTTTTTGTTAGGGAATTTGTATTGATTGATTGTTTGTATTTTTGTTAATTAATACTGATTTATAAAGGATTTAAATGGCTTCAATTTGAGCCTAATTACGTCAAGATCGGATTGAAATTGACTGAGTTGTGAAGCAAAATGTCATTTTTTCGAAAAATTATTTTCCTAGAACAATTAAGTAAACAAATATGAACTTTTTATATCAAATTTTTGACAGCTGTCAAATGTCAATTTTTAATATAAAAATATTCAATAATTTATTGAGACCTCCATCGATGTACCATATTAAATAATCTTGTCGGCTTATATATTAGGCCGGATTCGCACCGATAATCCGACATGTTTACAAGCCAGAAATTCTAATTTTCGCCCAATTTACGGTCGATAATATAATCCGCTGCAATTTATTAGTGTAAATCGGACTTTACTTTGTATGTATTGTAAGAGGAAAGAGCAAAATTTTGTTAATTATTTAATTGATTTATCACTTCAATAATGATAATTGCTCCAATAAATTAATTAATTTGATAATAATTATTTAATTAGGCATACGTTTTCAAGTTATAAAGTTATGAAAACCGCCCATAAAATGGGGAATTTTACCATGAAAACACATAAAACCGCAAAAACCCAGATTTTATAACTTTTCAAGAGAGTTTTTCTCGGTAGCAATTTGAAATTTCGTTTTGCGAATTCTAAAATTGTTTATTATATACACACGGTTGTTGCATACTAATACAATATTTGGGCGTGTGAAAAATGAATTTTTTTATTATCAAATTGACATAAATTGTTTAAAAAGAATTTAATTCTCTTTAAAATGAGCTACGAGCCCGAAGGGCTGAAGTGGTACGAGCCCGAAGGGCCGGAGTAATACGAGCCCCAAGGGCCGGAGTTATTTTAATCATTGGGCCCAGTCTATAATTCTATTGGTCAGCGAATAATTTGGAGCCAATCAAAAATCGAGAATATTCAAAATGTGTACCCGAAAAAAGTTAGCCTCCCCATCTTTCTTGATTTTGAATTTTTTACTAAAAATCAGTTAAATTATTAATTTTCCTTTCAACTGTAGATATTCAATGTATTTTCAATGAAAATCGATCAAATTATTAATTATTTTTACAACTGTCAAAATAATTCACAGGCTGTCAATTTTTTTCTATACTCTATTCAATCAATTTATGGAATGACAAACAAGAAAACCTTCAAAAAGATTCGTTATTATTGGTCATTTATCAGTTTGTTTTACACTGTAGAGTAAATGTTATGTTATGTAAAATTTTGAAATAAATAAATGGCATAAATCAATGCTCAATGTAAAACTGACCTTCATTTTTGAGTTTATCATAATTCGTAGGTTCGTTGGATGAGGTTTAAGTTCTTTGACAGTTGTCAAAAATTCAATGTGCAAAGAGCCTGGAAAAAAATTGACAGCTATCACACTCGATTATTCTGACAGTTGTAAATGTTTTAAAGTTAAAAGAAAATTAATAATTTGATCAATTTTCAGTCAAAATGAATGGTGGTATTTTGATTGAGTGTATTTTGACAGCTGTCAAAATTTATTTTTATAATTTAATGTCCAAGAAACCTGGAAAAAAATTGACAGCTTTGACACTTGATTATTTTGACAGTTGTAAATGTTTTAAAGTTGAAAGGAAAATTGATAATTTTACCAATTTTTAGTGAAAATAAATCGTGGCATTTTGAATGACTGGATTTTGACAGCTGTCAAAATTTATTTTTATAATTTAATGTCCAAGGAACCTGAAGAAAAATTAACAGCTTTGACATTTGATTATTTTGACAGTTGTAAATGTTTTAAAATTGAAAGGAAAGTTGTTAATTTGACCGATTTTCAGTGAAAATAAATCGTGACATTTTGATTGAATGAATTATAACAGCTGTCAAAATTTATTTCTATAGTTTTATGTTCGAGGAGTTTGGAAAAAAATTGACAGTTTTGACACTTCATTATTTTGACAATTGTAGATATTTTAAAGTGGAAAAAATATTGATAATTTGATTTTTATTGAACTTTTTGATTGAACAAATTTTGACAGCTATCAAAATTCACTCAATCAAAATGTCACAGTTTATTTTCACTGAAAATCAGTCAAATTATCAATTTTCCTTTCAATTTTAAACCATTAACAACTGTCAAAATAATCGAATATGATAGCTGCCAATTTTTTTCCACACTCCTTGGACATTGAACTATAGAAATAAATTATGACAGTTGTCAAAATTCACTCAATTAAAATACCACAATTTATTTTTAGTAAAAATTAGTTGAAATATCAATTTTTCTTTCAACTTTAAAACATTTACAACTGTCAAAATAATTGAGTATGATAACTGTCAATTTTTTCCAAGTTCCTTGGACATTGAACTATCGAAATAAATTTTGACAGCTGTCAAAATTCACTCAATTAAAATGTCATGATTTATTTTCACTGAAAATTAATTAAATTATCAATTTTCCTTTCAAGTTTAAATCATCTACGACTGTCAAAATAATCGAGTATGATAGCTGTCAATTTTTTTCTAGGTTCCTTAGACATTAAACTATAGAAATATATTATGACAGCTGTCAAAATTCGCTTAATTAAAATGTCACGATTTATTTTCACTGAAAATCGATTAAATTATCAATTTTCCTTTCAACTTTAAAACATTTACGACTGTCAAAATAATCGAGCATGATAGCTGTCAATTTTTTTCAGTGTTCTTTGAACATTGAACTATCGAAATAAATTATGACAGTTGTCAAAATTCACCTAATTTAAATGTTACGATTTATTTTCATTGAAAATCGATTAAATTATCAATTTACCTTTCAATTTTTAAATATTTACAACTGTCAAAATAATCAAATATGATAGCTGTCAATTTTTTTCCAGGCCCCTTGGACATTGAACTATAGGAATAAATTTTGACAGCTGTCAAAATTCACTCAATTAAAATGTCATGATTTATTTTCACTGAAAATTAATTAAATTATCAATTTTCCTTTCAACTTTAAAACATTTACAACTGTCAAAATAATCAAATATGATAGCTGTCAATTTTTTTCCAGGCCCCTTGGACATTGAACTATCGAAATAAATTTTGACAGCTGTCAAAATTCACCTAATTTAAATGTTACGATTTATTTTCATTGAAAATCTATTAAATTATCAATTTTCCTTCCAACTTTAAAACATTTACAACTGTCAAAATAATCGAGTATGATAGCTGTCAATTTTTTTCCAGGCTCCTTGGACATTGAGCTATAAAAATAAATTTTGACAGCTGTCAAAATTCACTCAATTAAAATGTCATGATTTATTTTCACTGAAAATTAATTAAATTATCAATTTTCCTTTCAACTTTAAAACATTTACAACTGTCAAAATAATCGAGTATGATAGCTGTCAATTTTTTTCAGTGTTCCTTAAACATTGAACTATCGAAATAAATTATGACAGTTGTCAAAATTCACCTAATTTAAATGTTACGATTTATTTTCATTGAAAATCGATTAAATTATCAATTTACCTTTCAATTTTAAAACATTTACAACTGTCAAAATAATCAAATATGATAGCTGTCAATTTTTTTCCAGGCCCCTTGGACATTGAACTATCGAAATAAATTTTGACAGCTGTCAAAATTTACTTAATTAAAATGTTACGATTTATTTTCTCTGAAAATTGATTAAATTATCAATTTTCCTTCCAACTTTAAAACATTTACAACTGTCAAAATAATCAAATATGATAGCTGTCAATTTTTTTCCAGGCTCTTTGCACATTGAACTATAGAAATATATTATGACAGCTGTCAAAATTCATTCAATTAGGATGTCACGATTTATTTTCTCTGAAAATTGATTAAATTATCAATTTTCCTTCCAACTTTAAAACATTTACAACTGTCAAAATAATCGAGTATGATAGCTGTCAATTTTTTTCAGTGTTCTTTGAACATTGAACTATCGAAATAAATTATGACAGTTGTCAAAATTCACCTAATTTAAATGTTACGATTTATTTTCATTGAAAATCGATTAAATTATCAATTTACCTTTTAATTTTAAAACATTTACAACTGTCAAAATAATCAAATATGATAGCTGTCAATTTTTTTCCAGGCCCCTTGGACATTGAACTATAGGAATAAATTTTGACAGCTGTCAAAATTCACCTAATTTAAATGTTACGATTTATTTTCATTGAAAATCTATTAAATTATCAATTTTCCTTCCAACTTTAAAACATTTACAACTGTCAAAATAATCGAGTATGATAGCTGTCAATTTTTTTCAGTGTTCCTTGAACATTGAACTATAGGAATAAATTTTGACAGCTGTCAAAATTCACTCAATTAAAATGTCATGATTTATTTTCCCTAAAAATTAATTAAATTATCAATTTTCGTTTCAACTTTAAAACATTTACAACTGTCAAAATAATCAAATATGATAGCTGTCAATTTTTTTCCAGGCTCTTTGCACATTGAACTATAGAAATATATTATGACAGCTGTCAAAATTCATTCAATTAGGATGTCACGATTTATTTTCTCTGAAAATTGATTAAATTATCAATTTTCCTTCCAACTTTAAAACATTTACAACTGTCAAAATAATCGAGTATGATAGCTGTCAATTTTTTTCAGTGTTCTTTGAACATTGAACTATCGAAATAAATTATGACAGTTGTCAAAATTCACCTAATTTAAATGTTACGATTTATTTTCATTGAAAATCGATTAAATTATCAATTTACCTTTTAATTTTAAAACATTTACAACTGTCAAAATAATCAAATATGATAGCTGTCAATTTTTTTCCAGGCCCCTTGGACATTGAACTATAGGAATAAATTTTGACAGCTGTCAAAATTCACCTAATTTAAATGTTACGATTTATTTTCATTGAAAATCTATTAAATTATCAATTTTCCTTCCAACTTTAAAACATTTACAACTGTCAAAATAATCGAGTATGATAGCTGTCAATTTTTTTCAGTGTTCCTTGAACATTGAACTATAGGAATAAATTTTGACAGCTGTCAAAATTCACTCAATTAAAATGTCATGATTTATTTTCCCTGAAAATTAATTAAATTATCAATTTTCGTTTCAACTTTAAAACATTTACAACTGTCAAAATAATCGAGTATGATAGCTGTCAATTTTTGTCCAGACCCCTTGGACATTGAGCTATAGAAATAAATTTTGACAGCTGTCAAAATTCACTCAATTAAAATGTCATGATTTATTTTCCCTGAAAATTAATTAAATTATCAATTTTCCTTCCAACTTTAAAACATTTACAACTGTCAAAATAATCGAGTATGATAGCTGTCAATTTTTTTCAGTGTTCCTTAAACATTGAACTATCGAAATAAATTATGACAGTTGTCAAAATTCACCTAATTTAAATGTTACGATTTATTTTCATTGAAAATCGATTAAATTATCAATTTACCTTTCAATTTTAAAACATTTACAACTGTCAAAATAATCAAATATGATAGCTGTCAATTTTTTTCCAGGCCCCTTGGACATTGAGCTATCGAAATAAATTTTGACAGCTGTCAAAATTCACCTAATTTAAATGTTACGATTTATTTTCACTGAAAATCGATTAAATTATCAATTTACCTTTCAATTTTAAAACATTTACAACTGTCAAAATAATCAAATATGATAGCTGTCAATTTTTTTCCAGGCCCCTTGGACATTGAACTATAGGAATAAATTTTGACAGCTGTCAAAATTCACTCAATTAAAATGTCATGATTTATTTTCACTGAAAATTAATTAAATTATCAATTTTCCTTTCAACTTTAAAACATTTACAACTGTCAAAATAATCAAATATGATAGCTGTCAATTTTTGTCCAGGCCCCTTGGACATTGAACTATAGGAATAAATTTTGACAGCTGTCAAAATTCACCTAATTTAAATGTTACGATTTATTTTCATTGAAAATCTATTAAATTATCAATTTTCCTTCCAACTTTAAAACATTTACAACTGTCAAAATAATCGAGTATGATAGCTGTCAATTTTTTTCCAGGCTCCTTGGACATTGAGCTATAGAAATAAATTTTGACAGCTGTCAAAATTCACTCAATTAAAATGTCATGATTTATTTTCCCTGAAAATTAATTAAATTATCAATTTTCCTTTCAACTTTAAAACATTTACAACTATCAAAATAATCAAATATGATAGCTGTCAATTTTTTTCCAGGCCCCTTGGACATTGAGCTATCGAAATAAATTTTGACAGCTGTCAAAATTCACCTAATTTAAATGTTACGATTTATTTTCACTGAAAATCGATTAAATTATCAATTTTCCTTTCAACTTTAAAACATTTACGACTGTCAAAATAATCGAGTATGATAGCTGTCAATTTTTTTCTAGGTTCCTTAGACATTAAACTATAGAAATTTATTATGACAGCTGTCAAAATTCGCTTAATTTAAATGTTACGATTTATTTTCATTGAAAATCGATTAAATTATCAATTTACCTTTCAATTTTAAAACATTTACAATTGTCAAAATTATCAAATATGATAGCTGTCAATTTTTGTCCAGGCCCCTTGGACATTGAATTATCGAAATAAATTTTGACAGCTGTCAAAATTCACCTAATTTAAATGTTACGATTTATTTTCATCGAAAATCTATTAAATTATCAATTTTCCTTCCAACTTTAAAACATTTACAACTGTCAAAATAATCGAGTATGATAGCTGTCAATTTTTTTCCAGGCTCCTTGGACATTGAGCTATAGAAATAAATTTTGACAGCTGTCAAAATTCACTCAATTAAAATGTCATGATTTATTTTCCCTGAAAATTAATTAAATTATCAATTTTCCTTTCAACTTTAAAACATTTACAACTGTCAAAATAATCAAATATGATAGCTGTCAATTTTTGTCCAGGCCTCTTGGACATTGAACTATCGAAATAAATTTTGACAGCTGTCAAAATTCACCTAATTTAAATGTTACGATTTATTTTCATTGAAAATCTATTAAATTATCAATTTTCCTTCCAACTTTAAAACATTTACAACTGTCAAAATAATCGAGTATGATAGCTGTCAATTTTTGTCCAGGCCTCTTGGACATTGAACTATCGAAATAAATTTTGACAGCTGTCAAAATTCACCTAATTTAAATGTTACGATTTATTTTCATTGAAAATCTATTAAATTATCAATTTTCCTTCCAACTTTAAAACATTTACAACTGTCAAAATAATCGAGTATGATAGCTGTCAATTTTTTTCCAGGCCCCTTGGACATTGAACTATAGGAATAAATTTTGACAGCTGTCAAAATTCACTCAATTAAAATGTCATGATTTATTTTCACTGAAAATCGATTAAATTATCAATTTTCCTTTCAACTTTAAAACATTTACAACTGTCAAAATAATCGAGTATGATAGCTGTCAATTTTTTTCCAGGCCCCTTGGACATTGAGCTATCGAAATAAATTTTGACAGCTGTCAAAATTCACCTAATTTAAATGTTACGATTTATTTTCACTGAAAATCGATTAAATTATCAATTTTCCTTTCAACTTTAAAACATTTACGACTGTCAAAATAATCGAGTATGATAGCTGTCAATTTTTTTCTAGGCTCCTTAGACATTAAACTATAGAAATTTATTATGACAGCTGTCAAAATTCGCTTAATTTAAATGTTACGATTTATTTTCATTGAAAATCGATTAAATTATCAATTTACCTTTCAATTTTAAAACATTTACAATTGTCAAAATTATCAAATATGATAGCTGTCAATTTTTGTCCAGGCCCCTTGGACATTGAATTATCGAAATAAATTTTGACAGCTGTCAAAATTCACCTAATTTAAATGTTACGATTTATTTTCACTGAAAATCGATTAAATTATCAATTTTCCTTTCAACTTTAAAACATTTACGACTGTCAAAATAATCGAGCATGATAGCTGTCAATTTTTTTCAGTGTTCTTTGAACATTGAACTATCGAAATAAATTATGACAGTTGTCAAAATTCACCCAATTTAAATGTTACGATTTATTTTCATTGAAAATCGATTAAATTATCAATTTACCTTTCAATTTTTAAATATTTACAACTGTCAAAATAATCAAATATGATAGCTGTCAATTTTTTTCCAGGCCCCTTGGACATTGAACTATAGGAATAAATTTTGACAGCTGTCAAAATTCACTCAATTAAAATGTCATGATTTATTTTCACTGAAAATTAATTAAATTATCAATTTTCCTTTCAACTTTAAAACATTTACAACTGTCAAAATAATCAAATATGATAGCTGTCAATTTTTTTCCAGGCCCCTTGGACATTGAACTATCGAAATAAATTTTGACAGCTGTCAAAATTCACCTAATTTAAATGTTACGATTTATTTTCATTGAAAATCTATTAAATTATCAATTTTCCTTCCAACTTTAAAACATTTACAACTGTCAAAATAATCGAGTATGATAGCTGTCAATTTTTTTCCAGGCTCCTTGGACATTGAGCTATAAAAATAAATTTTGACAGCTGTCAAAATTCACTCAATTAAAATGTCATGATTTATTTTCACTGAAAATTAATTAAATTATCAATTTTCCTTTCAACTTTAAAACATTTACAACTGTCAAAATAATCGAGTATGATAGCTGTCAATTTTTTTCAGTGTTCCTTAAACATTGAACTATCGAAATAAATTATGACAGTTGTCAAAATTCACCTAATTTAAATGTTACGATTTATTTTCATTGAAAATCGATTAAATTATCAATTTACCTTTCAATTTTAAAACATTTACAACTGTCAAAATAATCAAATATGATAGCTGTCAATTTTTTTCCAGGCCCCTTGGACATTGAACTATCGAAATAAATTTTGACAGCTGTCAAAATTTACTTAATTAAAATGTTACGATTTATTTTCTCTGAAAATTGATTAAATTATCAATTTTCCTTCCAACTTTAAAACATTTACAACTGTCAAAATAATCAAATATGATAGCTGTCAATTTTTTTCCAGGCTCTTTGCACATTGAACTATAGAAATATATTATGACAGCTGTCAAAATTCATTCAATTAGGATGTCACGATTTATTTTCTCTGAAAATTGATTAAATTATCAATTTTCCTTCCAACTTTAAAACATTTACAACTGTCAAAATAATCGAGTATGATAGCTGTCAATTTTTTTCAGTGTTCTTTGAACATTGAACTATCGAAATAAATTATGACAGTTGTCAAAATTCACCTAATTTAAATGTTACGATTTATTTTCATTGAAAATCGATTAAATTATCAATTTACCTTTTAATTTTAAAACATTTACAACTGTCAAAATAATCAAATATGATAGCTGTCAATTTTTTTCCAGGCCCCTTGGACATTGAACTATAGGAATAAATTTTGACAGCTGTCAAAATTCACTCAATTAAAATGTCATGATTTATTTTCCCTAAAAATTAATTAAATTATCAATTTTCGTTTCAACTTTAAAACATTTACAACTGTCAAAATAATCAAATATGATAGCTGTCAATTTTTTTCCAGGCTCTCTGCACATTGAACTATAGAAATATATTATGACAGCTGTCAAAATTCATTCAATTAAAATGTCATGATTTATTTTCCCTGAAAATTAATTAAATTATCAATTTTCGTTTCAACTTTAAAACATTTACAACTGTCAAAATAATCGAGTATGATAGCTGTCAATTTTTGTCCAGACCCCTTGGACATTGAGCTATAGAAATAAATTTTGACAGCTGTCAAAATTCACTCAATTAAAATGTCATGATTTATTTTCCCTGAAAATTAATTAAATTATCAATTTTCCTTCCAACTTTAAAACATTTACAACTGTCAAAATAATCGAGTATGATAGCTGTCAATTTTTGTCCAGACCCCTTGGACATTGAACTATCGAAATAAATTATGACAGTTGTCAAAATTCACCTAATTTAAATGTTACGATTTATTTTCATTGAAAATCGATTAAATTATCAATTTTCCTTTCAACTTTAAAACATTTACGACTGTCAAAATAATCGAGTATGATAGCTGTCAATTTTTTTCAGTGTTCTTTGAACATTGAACTATCGAAATAAATTATGACAGTTGTCAAAATTCACCTAATTTAAATGTTACGATTTATTTTCATTGAAAATCGATTAAATTATCAATTTACCTTTCAATTTTTAAATATTTACAACTGTCAAAATAATCAAATATGATAGCTGTCAATTTTTTTCCAGGCCCCTTGGACATTGAACTATAGGAATAAATTTTGACAGCTGTCAAAATTCACTCAATTAAAATGTCATGATTTATTTTCACTGAAAATTAATTAAATTATCAATTTTCCTTTCAACTTTAAAACATTTACAACTGTCAAAATAATCAAATATGATAGCTGTCAATTTTTGTCCAGGCCCCTTGGACATTGAACTATAGGAATAAATTTTGACAGCTGTCAAAATTCACCTAATTTAAATGTTACGATTTATTTTCATTGAAAATCTATTAAATTATCAATTTTCCTTCCAACTTTAAAACATTTACAACTGTCAAAATAATCGAGTATGATAGCTGTCAATTTTTTTCAGTGTTCCTTGAACATTGAACTATAGGAATAAATTTTGACAGCTGTCAAAATTCACTCAATTAAAATGTCATGATTTATTTTCCCTGAAAATTAATTAAATTATCAATTTTCGTTTCAACTTTAAAACATTTACAACTGTCAAAATAATCGAGTATGATAGCTGTCAATTTTTGTCCAGACCCCTTGGACATTGAGCTATAGAAATAAATTTTGACAGCTGTCAAAATTCACTCAATTAAAATGTCATGATTTATTTTCCCTGAAAATTAATTAAATTATCAATTTTCCTTCCAACTTTAAAACATTTACAACTGTCAAAATAATCGAGTATGATAGCTGTCAATTTTTTTCAGTGTTCCTTAAACATTGAACTATCGAAATAAATTATGACAGTTGTCAAAATTCACCTAATTTAAATGTTACGATTTATTTTCATTGAAAATCGATTAAATTATCAATTTTCCTTTCAACTTTAAAACATTTACGACTGTCAAAATAATCGAGTATGATAGCTGTCAATTTTTTTCTAGGTTCCTTAGACATTAAACTATAGAAATTTATTATGACAGCTGTCAAAATTCGCTTAATTTAAATGTTACGATTTATTTTCATTGAAAATCGATTAAATTATCAATTTACCTTTCAATTTTAAAACATTTACAATTGTCAAAATTATCAAATATGATAGCTGTCAATTTTTGTCCAGGCCCCTTGGACATTGAATTATCGAAATAAATTTTGACAGCTGTCAAAATTCACCTAATTTAAATGTTACGATTTATTTTCACTGAAAATCGATTAAATTATCAATTTTCCTTTCAACTTTAAAACATTTACGACTGTCAAAATAATCGAGCATGATAGCTGTCAATTTTTTTCAGTGTTCTTTGAACATTGAACTATCGAAATAAATTATGACAGTTGTCAAAATTCACCTAATTTAAATGTTACGATTTATTTTCATTGAAAATCGATTAAATTATCAATTTACCTTTCAATTTTAAAACATTTACAACTGTCAAAATAATCAAATATGATAGCTGTCAATTTTTTTCCAGGCCCCTTGGACATTGAACTATAGGAATAAATTTTGACAGCTGTCAAAATT
This sequence comes from Ceutorhynchus assimilis, assembly GCA_917834065.1. Classification (NCBI taxonomy): domain Eukaryota; kingdom Metazoa; phylum Arthropoda; class Insecta; order Coleoptera; family Curculionidae; genus Ceutorhynchus; species Ceutorhynchus assimilis. The sequence goes on along the minus strand of OU892292.1, from coordinate 3,528,727 downwards.
CACTCAATTAAAATGTCATGATTTATTTTCACTGAAAATTAATTAAATTATCAATTTTCCTTTCAACTTTAAAACATTTACAACTATCAAAATAATCAAATATGATAGCTGTCAATTTTTTTCCAGGCCCCTTGGACATTGAGCTATCGAAATAAATTTTGACAGCTGTCAAAATTCACCTAATTTAAATGTTACGATTTATTTTCACTGAAAATCGATTAAATTATCAATTTTCCTTTCAACTTTAAAACATTTACGACTGTCAAAATAATCGAGTATGATAGCTGTCAATTTTTTTCTAGGTTCCTTAGACATTAAACTATAGAAATTTATTATGACAGCTGTCAAAATTCGCTTAATTTAAATGTTACGATTTATTTTCATTGAAAATCGATTAAATTATCAATTTACCTTTCAATTTTAAAACATTTACAATTGTCAAAATTATCAAATATGATAGCTGTCAATTTTTGTCCAGGCCCCTTGGACATTGAATTATCGAAATAAATTTTGACAGCTGTCAAAATTCACCTAATTTAAATGTTACGATTTATTTTCATCGAAAATCTATTAAATTATCAATTTTCCTTCCAACTTTAAAACATTTACAACTGTCAAAATAATCGAGTATGATAGCTGTCAATTTTTTTCCAGGCTCCTTGGACATTGAGCTATAGAAATAAATTTTGACAGCTGTCAAAATTGACTCAATTAAAATGTCATGATTTATTTTCCCTGAAAATTAATTAAATTATCAATTTTCCTTTCAACTTTAAAACATTTACAACTGTCAAAATAATCAAATATGATAGCTGTCAATTTTTGTCCAGGCCTCTTGGACATTGAACTATCGAAATAAATTTTGACAGCTGTCAAAATTCACCTAATTTAAATGTTACGATTTATTTTCATTGAAAATCTATTAAATTATCAATTTTCCTTCCAACTTTAAAACATTTACAACTGTCAAAATAATCGAGTATGATAGCTGTCAATTTTTGTCCAGGCCTCTTGGACATTGAACTATCGAAATAAATTTTGACAGCTGTCAAAATTCACCTAATTTAAATGTTACGATTTATTTTCATTGAAAATCTATTAAATTATCAATTTTCCTTCCAACTTTAAAACATTTACAACTGTCAAAATAATCGAGTATGATAGCTGTCAATTTTTTTCCAGGCCCCTTGGACATTGAACTATAGGAATAAATTTTGACAGCTGTCAAAATTCACTCAATTAAAATGTCATGATTTATTTTCACTGAAAATCGATTAAATTATCAATTTTCCTTTCAACTTTAAAACATTTACAACTGTCAAAATAATCGAGTATGATAGCTGTCAATTTTTTTCCAGGCCCCTTGGACATTGAGCTATCGAAATAAATTTTGACAGCTGTCAAAATTCACCTAATTTAAATGTTACGATTTATTTTCACTGAAAATCGATTAAATTATCAATTTTCCTTTCAACTTTAAAACATTTACGACTGTCAAAATAATCGAGTATGATAGCTGTCAATTTTTTTCTAGGTTCCTTAGACATTAAACTATAGAAATTTATTATGACAGCTGTCAAAATTCGCTTAATTTAAATGTTACGATTTATTTTCATTGAAAATCGATTAAATTATCAATTTACCTTTCAATTTTAAAACATTTACAATTGTCAAAATTATCAAATATGATAGCTGTCAATTTTTGTCCAGGCCCCTTGGACATTGAATTATCGAAATAAATTTTGACAGCTGTCAAAATTCACCTAATTTAAATGTTACGATTTATTTTCACTGAAAATCGATTAAATTATCAATTTTCCTTTCAACTTTAAAACATTTACGACTGTCAAAATAATCGAGTATGATAGCTGTCAATTTTTTTCTAGGTTCCTTAGACATTAAACTATAGAAATTTATTATGACAGCTGTCAAAATTCGCTTAATTTAAATGTTACGATTTATTTTCATTGAAAATCGATTAAATTATCAATTTACCTTTCAATTTTAAAACATTTACAATTGTCAAAATTATCAAATATGATAGCTGTCAATTTTTGTCCAGGCCCCTTGGACATTGAATTATCGAAATAAATTTTGACAGCTGTCAAAATTCACCTAATTTAAATGTTACGATTTATTTTCACTGAAAATCGATTAAATTATCAATTTTCCTTTCAACTTTAAAACATTTACGACTGTCAAAATAATCGAGTATGATAGCTGTCAATTTTTTTCCAGGCCCCTTGGACATTGAACTATAGGAATAAATTTTGACAGCTGTCAAAATTCACTCAATTAAAATGTCATGATTTATTTTCACTGAAAATCGATTAAATTATCAATTTTCCTTTCAACTTTAAAACATTTACAACTGTCAAAATAATCGAGTATGATAGCTGTCAATTTTTTTCCAGGCCCCTTGGACATTGAGCTATCGAAATAAATTTTGACAGCTGTCAAAATTCACCTAATTTAAATGTTACGATTTATTTTCACTGAAAATCGATTAAATTATCAATTTTCCTTTCAACTTTAAAACATTTACGACTGTCAAAATAATCGAGTATGATAGCTGTCAATTTTTTTCTAGGTTCCTTAGACATTAAACTATAGAAATTTATTATGACAGCTGTCAAAATTCGCTTAATTTAAATGTTACGATTTATTTTCATTGAAAATCGATTAAATTATCAATTTACCTTTCAATTTTAAAACATTTACAATTGTCAAAATTATCAAATATGATAGCTGTCAATTTTTGTCCAGGCCCCTTGGACATTGAATTATCGAAATAAATTTTGACAGCTGTCAAAATTCACCTAATTTAAATGTTACGATTTATTTTCACTGAAAATCGATTAAATTATCAATTTTCCTTTCAACTTTAAAACATTTACAACTGTCAAAATAATCGAGTATGATAGCTGTCAATTTTTTTCCAGGCCCCTTGGACATTGAGCTATCGAAATAAATTTTGACAGCTGTCAAAATTCACCTAATTTAAATGTTACGATTTATTTTCACTGAAAATCTATTAAATTATCAATTTTCCTTCCAACTTTAAAACATTTACAACTGTCAAAATAATCGAGTATGATAGCTGTCAATTTTTTTCCAGGCCCCTTGGACATTGAACTATAGGAATAAATTTTGACAGCTGTCAAAATTCACTCAATTAAAATGTCATGATTTATTTTCACTGAAAATCGATTAAATTATCAATTTTCCTTTCAACTTTAAAACATTTACAACTGTCAAAATAATCGAGTATGATAGCTGTCAATTTTTTTCCAGGCCCCTTGGACATTGAGCTATCGAAATAAATTTTGACAGCTGTCAAAATTCACCTAATTTAAATGTTACGATTTATTTTCACTGAAAATCGATTAAATTATCAATTTTCCTTTCAACTTTAAAACATTTACGACTGTCAAAATAATCGAGTATGATAGCTGTCAATTTTTTTCTAGGTTCCTTAGACATTAAACTATAGAAATTTATTATGACAGCTGTCAAAATTCGCTTAATTTAAATGTTACGATTTATTTTCATTGAAAATCGATTAAATTATCAATTTACCTTTCAATTTTAAAACATTTACAATTGTCAAAATTATCAAATATGATAGCTGTCAATTTTTGTCCAGGCCCCTTGGACATTGAATTATCGAAATAAATTTTGACAGCTGTCAAAATTCACCTAATTTAAATGTTACGATTTATTTTCACTGAAAATCGATTAAATTATCAATTTTCCTTTCAACTTTAAAACATTTACAACTGTCAAAATAATCGAGTATGATAGCTGTCAATTTTTTTCCAGGCCCCTTGGACATTGAGCTATCGAAATAAATTTTGACAGCTGTCAAAATTCACCTAATTTAAATGTTACGATTTATTTTCACTGAAAATCGATTAAATTATCAATTTTCCTTTCAACTTTAAAACATTTACGACTGTCAAAATAATCGAGTATGATAGCTGTCAATTTTTTTCTAGGTTCCTTAGACATTAAACTATAGAAATTTATTATGACAGCTGTCAAAATTCGCTTAATTTAAATGTTACGATTTATTTTCATTGAAAATCGATTAAATTATCAATTTACCTTTCAATTTTAAAACATTTACAATTGTCAAAATTATCAAATATGATAGCTGTCAATTTTTGTCCAGGCCCCTTGGACATTGAACTATCGAAATAAATTATGACAGTTGTCAAAATTCACCTAATTTAAATGTTACGATTTATTTTCATTGAAAATCGATTAAATTATCAATTTACCTTTCAATTTTTAAATATTTACAACTGTCAAAATAATCAAATATGATAGCTGTCAATTTTTTTCCAGGCCCCTTGGACATTGAACTATAGGAATAAATTTTGACAGCTGTCAAAATTCACTCAATTAAAATGTCATGATTTATTTTCACTGAAAATTAATTAAATTATCAATTTTCCTTTCAACTTTAAAACATTTACAACTGTCAAAATAATCAAATATGATAGCTGTCAATTTTTTTCCAGGCCCCTTGGACATTGAACTATCGAAATAAATTTTGACAGCTGTCAAAATTCACCTAATTTAAATGTTACGATTTATTTTCATTGAAAATCTATTAAATTATCAATTTTCCTTCCAACTTTAAAACATTTACAACTGTCAAAATAATCGAGTATGATAGCTGTCAATTTTTTTCCAGGCTCCTTGGACATTGAGCTATAAAAATAAATTTTGACAGCTGTCAAAATTCACTCAATTAAAATGTCATGATTTATTTTCACTGAAAATTAATTAAATTATCAATTTTCCTTTCAACTTTAAAACATTTACAACTGTCAAAATAATCGAGTATGATAGCTGTCAATTTTTTTCAGTGTTCCTTAAACATTGAACTATCGAAATAAATTATGACAGTTGTCAAAATTCACCTAATTTAAATGTTACGATTTATTTTCATTGAAAATCGATTAAATTATCAATTTACCTTTCAATTTTAAAACATTTACAACTGTCAAAATAATCAAATATGATAGCTGTCAATTTTTTTCCAGGCCCCTTGGACATTGAACTATCGAAATAAATTTTGACAGCTGTCAAAATTTACTTAATTAAAATGTTACGATTTATTTTCTCTGAAAATTGATTAAATTATCAATTTTCCTTCCAACTTTAAAACATTTACAACTGTCAAAATAATCAAATATGATAGCTGTCAATTTTTTTCCAGGCTCTTTGCACATTGAACTATAGAAATATATTATGACAGCTGTCAAAATTCATTCAATTAGGATGTCACGATTTATTTTCTCTGAAAATTGATTAAATTATCAATTTTCCTTCCAACTTTAAAACATTTACAACTGTCAAAATAATCGAGTATGATAGCTGTCAATTTTTTTCAGTGTTCTTTGAACATTGAACTATCGAAATAAATTATGACAGTTGTCAAAATTCACCTAATTTAAATGTTACGATTTATTTTCATTGAAAATCGATTAAATTATCAATTTACCTTTTAATTTTAAAACATTTACAACTGTCAAAATAATCAAATATGATAGCTGTCAATTTTTTTCCAGGCCCCTTGGACATTGAACTATAGGAATAAATTTTGACAGCTGTCAAAATTCACCTAATTTAAATGTTACGATTTATTTTCATTGAAAATCTATTAAATTATCAATTTTCCTTCCAACTTTAAAACATTTACAACTGTCAAAATAATCGAGTATGATAGCTGTCAATTTTTTTCAGTGTTCCTTGAACATTGAACTATAGGAATAAATTTTGACAGCTGTCAAAATTCACTCAATTAAAATGTCATGATTTATTTTCCCTAAAAATTAATTAAATTATCAATTTTCGTTTCAACTTTAAAACATTTACAACTGTCAAAATAATCAAATATGATAGCTGTCAATTTTTTTCCAGGCTCTTTGCACATTGAACTATAGAAATATATTATGACAGCTGTCAAAATTCATTCAATTAGGATGTCACGATTTATTTTCTCTGAAAATTGATTAAATTATCAATTTTCCTTCCAACTTTAAAACATTTACAACTGTCAAAATAATCGAGTATGATAGCTGTCAATTTTTTTCAGTGTTCTTTGAACATTGAACTATCGAAATAAATTATGACAGTTGTCAAAATTCACCTAATTTAAATGTTACGATTTATTTTCATTGAAAATCGATTAAATTATCAATTTACCTTTTAATTTTAAAACATTTACAACTGTCAAAATAATCAAATATGATAGCTGTCAATTTTTTTCCAGGCCCCTTGGACATTGAACTATAGGAATAAATTTTGACAGCTGTCAAAATTCACCTAATTTAAATGTTACGATTTATTTTCATTGAAAATCTATTAAATTATCAATTTTCCTTCCAACTTTAAAACATTTACAACTGTCAAAATAATCGAGTATGATAGCTGTCAATTTTTTTCAGTGTTCCTTGAACATTGAACTATAGGAATAAATTTTGACAGCTGTCAAAATTCACTCAATTAAAATGTCATGATTTATTTTCCCTGAAAATTAATTAAATTATCAATTTTCGTTTCAACTTTAAAACATTTACAACTGTCAAAATAATCGAGTATGATAGCTGTCAATTTTTTTCAGTGTTCCTTAAACATTGAACTATCGAAATAAATTATGACAGTTGTCAAAATTCACCTAATTTAAATGTTACGATTTATTTTCATTGAAAATCGATTAAATTATCAATTTACCTTTCAATTTTAAAACATTTACAACTGTCAAAATAATCAAATATGATAGCTGTCAATTTTTTTCCAGGCCCCTTGGACATTGAACTATAGGAATAAATTTTGACAGCTGTCAAAATTCACTCAATTAAAATGTCATGATTTATTTTCACTGAAAATTAATTAAATTATCAATTTTCCTTTCAACTTTAAAACATTTACAACTGTCAAAATAATCAAATATGATAGCTGTCAATTTTTGTCCAGGCCCCTTGGACATTGAACTATAGGAATAAATTTTGACAGCTGTCAAAATTCACCTAATTTAAATGTTACGATTTATTTTCATTGAAAATCTATTAAATTATCAATTTTCCTTCCAACTTTAAAACATTTACAACTGTCAAAATAATCGAGTATGATAGCTGTCAATTTTTTTCCAGGCTCCTTGGACATTGAGCTATAGAAATAAATTTTGACAGCTGTCAAAATTCACTCAATTAAAATGTCATGATTTATTTTCCCTGAAAATTAATTAAATTATCAATTTTCCTTTCAACTTTAAAACATTTACAACTATCAAAATAATCAAATATGATAGCTGTCAATTTTTTTCCAGGCCCCTTGGACATTGAGCTATCGAAATAAATTTTGACAGCTGTCAAAATTCACCTAATTTAAATGTTACGATTTATTTTCACTGAAAATCGATTAAATTATCAATTTTCCTTTCAACTTTAAAACATTTACGACTGTCAAAATAATCGAGTATGATAGCTGTCAATTTTTTTCTAGGTTCCTTAGACATTAAACTATAGAAATTTATTATGACAGCTGTCAAAATTCGCTTAATTTAAATGTTACGATTTATTTTCATTGAAAATCGATTAAATTATCAATTTACCTTTCAATTTTAAAACATTTACAATTGTCAAAATTATCAAATATGATAGCTGTCAATTTTTGTCCAGGCCCCTTGGACATTGAATTATCGAAATAAATTTTGACAGCTGTCAAAATTCACCTAATTTAAATGTTACGATTTATTTTCATCGAAAATCTATTAAATTATCAATTTTCCTTCCAACTTTAAAACATTTACAACTGTCAAAATAATCGAGTATGATAGCTGTCAATTTTTTTCCAGGCTCCTTGGACATTGAGCTATAGAAATAAATTTTGACAGCTGTCAAAATTCACTCAATTAAAATGTCATGATTTATTTTCCCTGAAAATTAATTAAATTATCAATTTTCCTTTCAACTTTAAAACATTTACAACTGTCAAAATAATCAAATATGATAGCTGTCAATTTTTGTCCAGGCCTCTTGGACATTGAACTATCGAAATAAATTTTGACAGCTGTCAAAATTCACCTAATTTAAATGTTACGATTTATTTTCATTGAAAATCTATTAAATTATCAATTTTCCTTCCAACTTTAAAACATTTACAACTGTCAAAATAATCGAGTATGATAGCTGTCAATTTTTGTCCAGGCCTCTTGGACATTGAACTATCGAAATAAATTTTGACAGCTGTCAAAATTCACCTAATTTAAATGTTACGATTTATTTTCATTGAAAATCTATTAAATTATCAATTTTCCTTCCAACTTTAAAACATTTACAACTGTCAAAATAATCGAGTATGATAGCTGTCAATTTTTTTCCAGGCCCCTTGGACATTGAACTATAGGAATAAATTTTGACAGCTGTCAAAATTCACTCAATTAAAATGTCATGATTTATTTTCACTGAAAATCGATTAAATTATCAATTTTCCTTTCAACTTTAAAACATTTACAACTGTCAAAATAATCGAGTATGATAGCTGTCAATTTTTTTCCAGGCCCCTTGGACATTGAGCTATCGAAATAAATTTTGACAGCTGTCAAAATTCACCTAATTTAAATGTTACGATTTATTTTCACTGAAAATCGATTAAATTATCAATTTTCCTTTCAACTTTAAAACATTTACGACTGTCAAAATAATCGAGTATGATAGCTGTCAATTTTTTTCTAGGTTCCTTAGACATTAAACTATAGAAATTTATTATGACAGCTGTCAAAATTCGCTTACTTTAAATGTTACGATTTATTTTCATTGAAAATCGATTAAATTATCAATTTACCTTTCAATTTTAAAACATTTACAATTGTCAAAATTATCAAATATGATAGCTGTCAATTTTTGTCCAGGCCCCTTGGACATTGAATTATCGAAATAAATTTTGACAGCTGTCAAAATTCACCTAATTTAAATGTTACGATTTATTTTCACTGAAAATCGATTAAATTATCAATTTTCCTTTCAACTTTAAAACATTTACGACTGTCAAAATAATCGAGTATGATAGCTGTCAATTTTTTTCTAGGTTCCTTAGACATTAAACTATAGAAATTTATTATGACAGCTGTCAAAATTCGCTTAATTTAAATGTTACGATTTATTTTCATTGAAAATCGATTAAATTATCAATTTACCTTTCAATTTTAAAACATTTACAATTGTCAAAATTATCAAATATGATAGCTGTCAATTTTTGTCCAGGCCCCTTGGACATTGAATTATCGAAATAAATTTTGACAGCTGTCAAAATTCACCTAATTTAAATGTTACGATTTATTTTCACTGAAAATCGATTAAATTATCAATTTTCCTTTCAACTTTAAAACATTTACGACTGTCAAAATAATCGAGTATGATAGCTGTCAATTTTTTTCTAGGTTCCTTAGACATTAAACTATAGAAATTTATTATGACAGCTGTCAAAATTCACCTAATTTAAATGTTACGATTTATTTTCATCGAAAATCTATTAAATTATCAATTTTCCTTCCAACTTTAAAACATTTACAACTGTCAAAATAATCGAGTATGATAGCTGTCAATTTTTTTCCAGGCTCCTTGGACATTGAGCTATAGAAATAAATTTTGACAGCTGTCAAAATTCACTCAATTAAAATGTCATGATTTATTTTCCCTGAAAATTAATTAAATTATCAATTTTCCTTTCAACTTTAAAACATTTACAACTGTCAAAATAATCAAATATGATAGCTGTCAATTTTTGTCCAGGCCTCTTGGACATTGAACTATCGAAATAAATTTTGACAGCTGTCAAAATTCACCTAATTTAAATGTTACGATTTATTTTCATTGAAAATCTATTAAATTATCAATTTTCCTTCCAACTTTAAAACATTTACAACTGTCAAAATAATCGAGTATGATAGCTGTCAATTTTTTTCCAGGCCCCTTGGACATTGAACTATAGAAATAAATTATGACAGCTGTCAAAATTCGCTTAATTAAAATGTTACGATTTATTTTTACTGGAATTTGGTTAAATTATCAATTTTCCTTCCAACTTTAAAACATTTACAACTGTCAAAATAATCGAGTATGATAGCTGTCAATTTTTTTCCAGGTTTCTTGGACATTGAACTATAGAAATAAATTATGACAGCTCTCAAAATTCGCTTAATTAAAATGTTACGATTTATTTTTACTGGAATTTGGTTAAATTATCAATTTTCCTTCCAACTTTAAAACATTTACAACTGTCAAAATAATCGAGTATGATAGCTGTCAATTTTTTTCCAGGTTTCTTGGACATTGAACTATAGAAATAAATTATGACAGCTGTCAAAATTCGCTTAATTAAAATGTTACGATTTATTTTTACTGGAATTTGGTTAAATTATCAATTTTCCTGCCAACTTTAAAACATTTACAACTGTCAAAATAATCGAGTATGTTAGCTGTCAATTTTTTTCCAGGTTTTTTGGACATTGAACTATAGAAATAAATTATGACAGCTGTCAAAATTCATTCAATTAAAATGTCACGATTTATTTTCTCTGAAAATTGATTAAATTATTGATTTTCTTTTCAACTTTAAAACATTTACGACTGTCAAAATAATCGAGTATGATAGCTGTCAATTTTTTTCTAGGTTCCTTAGACATTAAACTATAGAAATATATTATGACAGCTGTCAAAATTCACCTAATTTAAATGTTACGATTTATTTTCATTGAAAATCGATTAAATTAGCAATTTACCTTTCAATTTTAAAACATTTATAACTGTCAAAATAATCAAATATGATAGCTGTCAATTTTTTTCCAGGCCCTTTGGACATTGAACTATAGGAATAAATTTTGACAGCTGTCAAAATTTACTCAATTAAAATGTTACGATTTATTTTTACTGGAATTTGGTTAAATTATCAATTTTCCTTCCAACTTTAAAACATTTACAACTGTCAAAATAATCGAGTATGATAGCTGTCAATTTTTTTCCAGGTTTCTTGGACATTGAACTATAGAAATAAATTATGACAGCTGTCAAAATTCGCTTAATTAAAATGTTACGATTTATTTTTACTGGAATTTGGTTAAATTATCAATTTTCCTTCCAACTTTAAACCATTAACAACTGTCAAAATAATCGAATATGATAGCTGCCAATTTTTTTCCACACTCCTTGGACATTGAACTATAGAAATAAATTATGACAGTTGTCAAAATTCACCTAATTTAAATGTTACGATTTATTTTCATTGAAAATCGATTAAATTATCAATTTTCCTTTCAACTTTAAAACATTTACAACTGTCAAAATAATCGAGCATGATAGCTGTCAATTTTTTTCAGTGTTCTTTGAACATTGAACTATCGAAATAAATTATGACAGTTGTCAAAATTCACCTAATTTAAATGTTACGATTTATTTTCATTGAAAATCAATTAAATTATCAATTTACCTTTCAATTTTAAAACATTTACAACTGTCAAAATAATCAAATATGATAGCTGTCAATTTTTTTCTAGGTTCCTTAGACATTAAACTATAGAAATATATTATGACAGCTGTCAAAATTCGCTTAATTAAAATGTCACGATTTATTTTCACTGAAAATCGATTAAATTATCAATTTTCCTTCCAACTTTAAAACATTTACAACTGTCAAAATAATCGAGTATGATAGCTGTCAATTTTTTTCCAGGTTTTTTGGACATTGAACTATAGAAATAAATTATGACAGCTGTTAAAATTCATTCAATTAAAATGTCACGATTTATTTTCTCTGAAAATTGATTAAATCATTAATTTTCTTTTCAACTTTAAAACATTTACGGCTGTCAAAATAATCGAGTATGATAGCTGTCAATTTTTTTCTAGGTTCCTTAGACATTAAACTATAGAAATATATTATGACAGCTGTCAAAATTCACCTAATTTAAATGTTACGATTTATTTTCATTGAAAATCGATTAAATTAGCAATTTACCTTTCAATTTTAAAACATTTACAACTGTCAAAATAATCAAATATGATAGCTGTCAATTTTTTTCCAGGCCCTTTGGACATTGAGCTATAAAAATAAATTTTGACAGCTGTCAAAATTTACTCAATTAAAATGTTACGATTTATTTTTACTGGAATTTGGTTAAATTATCAATTTTCCTTCCAACTTTAAAACATTTACAACTGTCAAAATAATCGAGTATGATAGCTGTCAATTTTTTTCCAGGTTTCTTGGACATTGAACTCTAGAAATAAATTATGACAGCTGTCAAAATTCGCTTGATTAAAATGTTACGATTTATTTTTACTGGAATTTGGTTAAATTATCAATTTTCCTTCCAATTTTAAAACATTTACGGCTGTCAAAATAATCGAGTATGATAGCTGTCAATTTTTTTCTAGGTTCCTTAGACATTAAACTATAGAAATATATTATGACAGCTGTCAAAATTCGCTTAATTAAAATGTCACGATTTATTTTTACTGGAATTTGGTTAAATTATCAATTATCCTTCCAATTTTAAAACATTTACAACTGTCAAAATAATCGAGTATGATAGCTGTCAATTTTTTTCTAGGTTCCTTAGACATTAAACTATAGAAATATATTATGACAGCTGTCAAAATTCGCTTAATTAAAATGTCACGATTTATTTTCACTGAAAATCGATTAAATTATCAATTTTTCTTTCAACTTTAAAATATTTACGACTGTCAAAATAATCGAGCATGATAGTTGTCAATTTTTTTCCAAGTCCCTTGGACATTGAACTATACAAATAAATTTTGACAGTTGTCAAAATTTACTCAATTAAAATACCACGGTATATTTTTACTGGAATTTTTTATTGCAAATGTCGTTAATTATTTTAAATCAAATTGTAATAAATTATATATCGTTTCAAAGAGCATAAAATTCTCTATAAGATGAGCCAAATTTGATATCAATAGCTCAATTATTTATTGAGCTATTGAGCTTCAAAGTTTGATATCAAAAGACAAAAAAACATCCTTGACGGTAAAGATAATCTCGATTAAAAGGAAATAAATAAAATAGCTCGTTCTAGTTTTCAAACTATGAAATATTGGGGCGCAATAATAATTAGCCTTGGTGGAAAAAAGATGCAATCAAATTGACTAATGTTTTTGTCCTTGTTCAGACAAAATTATTACACTTCTATATATAAATCAAGAAAATATTTGTCCCCATATAAAACCAATATTTTCCCATAGAAAAAAGAGAAAAAAATATTACACTTCTTGTTGCAGAAAATTACTATTATATTTTCCCATGTAAAAAGAGGAAAAATCAATATTGTGGGCGAAATGTTGTAATGGGGAACTTTCCAAACGCCCACTGGCCCTTTTTGCCGTGGCGCGTGAAATATCGCCAACTTTGTGTACGATGATAATAAATAATAATTAACGAATTGTGTTTAGCGTGTTTCGAATCGATTCTAATAATCGTAGAGTTTTTGTTTTAAAAATATTAAACATTTCGTAATAAGGTAATAGTCAACTTTGAAGCTCAATTGCTCAATAACCCTTTGAGCTATCGACATCAAATTTAGCTCAATTTGTAGAGAATTTAAAGCTCTTTAAATTCATATATAATTGTTCATGAGCAATTGCTTATTATTAAGTCAAAATTTAAAACAAATTGTTGAACAAAATCCTATTATATTTATCAGCCAGTTTATTCAAAAGTTGTATAAACAGGGCCTTAATAAAACCGCTAATCACCTCAACTATGAATATTTATTACGACATAAAGTTGGTAAGTTGTACATATTTTGTTTAAAACCTTCTTGTTAGGCCGTTAAACTGTTATGTAAATATACAGTGGGCGTTTAGGTCAAAAATGTTAACTCAAGATTTTCCCTATTTTGTTTTGCTACAAAATTTTTTGCCCTTGAAAGGTTTTTCTTTGGTTCTTATGATGGTTGTCGGGTCGACCCAAATACCAATAGTCCAACGGCGAGATTTCGTAATGGCCTTTTATATATATATATATATATATATATAGACAATACATCATGTCTGGGTAAGATAAATCGTATAGCTAACGCGCTCATGTGGAAAACGGTTTTAGTTTACAATTATTATTGAATAAAATTCCCATATAAAGTACCTTCACCTTTAAAATAATAATTCCTTTGATTAATTACTCAAAAAAACAACTAGATTATTAATAATATATACTGTGGGCACAATTATTATAATAATAATTCAAAACCTATTAAAATTAAATAAATAATAATGACAATTTAGCGTCAATTACAAATCAAATGTGTAACATGTATGATTTAATAATAATAATACGGCCCTCTTAAGTAAATTATAATAATCGCCCGACGTGCAAATTACTAGAATTTAATTTTGATACGTTGAAATTATAATTTTCTGACAATATGTAACAAATCTATTGAATTATTTAATAATTTAACCGCAATTTTTTTTTTTTTTTTTTTGACTTTAACCTTGCATCATAAGGAAACCAGATTTTGCATTCATGGTCATAAGATTTTGTTACAATTCAATGGTAAATAGAAGCTTTTCTACAAAAATATAGATCTAGATTACAATGTAAAAGAATGAAAATTTCAATATTGTAATCCAAAGTGTTGTTATCTTGTATCTAGAATCTATGTATTGGCAAATAGAAACATTCGAAAAGTATCTTGTTTTTTTTTTTTATGACTAATGTATTTTAAGGTTATTTGGGTTGCAAAACATTGAATTTTGATATTTATTATGACTATCAACGTACCTATGTGAAAGTATTTTGATTTTAATTTGAAATATTTATGAGTTTTTTGATGTTGGGAACCGGCCCTAATATTAATGAGCGAGTGACGTTGTCACATAATATGATAAAAATAATCTCGAAAAATTTCAAAAATATTTACCATTTTAATTAAAGGGAATTTTTGGGTCCGAATTATTAAGCAAAAATTCTATAAACTGGAAGTTGGTTACAAGGCGGTGTTGCCACCTGAAAAAATTAATTAATAATAATTTTAATTCTATAAAAAGCTATTTTTCAATGATTTTTCTTGCCCTATAATTTTTGACAGAAAATGAAGAAAACTCAAAGCTTTGCACTTTTAATTGGTTTTTCCAATTGAAAACAGGCCTGGAAAAGTGGAAAAATCAACGAAAAACCAGAAAAAAAAACACTCAATATAACCGACTGTCAAAATTGGCAAATGACATTTCATTACAATTTCCAAGGCCTCCTTGATCAAAAGCGACGTTGACAAATTTCAAATAGGAAAAAATTACATTTTAAATGTTTTTTTTTTTTTTTGGTTTAAATTTAATTAATTGATTAATTAATAATGTTTACAAAATTAAAAATTTCCAAAATAATACATTGGAAACCAATGACAATGACATTCCAAGGCCTGCTTGATAGTTAGACAAAGAAAGAGATAAAATAGGAAACAATTTAAGTCTAAAACTAGAAATTTTTAGTAGAAAATGAAAAAAAAACCCAAAGGGTTTTCCCGACCGAAAAAGCCCTAGAAAAACGGAAAATCTAAAGAAAAACCTCTAAAAATGACATTCCAAAGCCTACTAATAAAATTTGAGTTTTTTTCGCTTACCTCATTAGAAAACTGGAAATTTTTAGTAGAAAATGAAGAAAACTCAAAGCCTCGTACTTTGAACGAGTTTTCCCGATCAAAAACGGCCTGAAAAGTGGAAAATTCGAGGAAAAACTGGATAAAATGTCAATTAATAAATAGCCGACAATCAAAATTGGCAAATGACATTTATTACTTGAAGTTAGCCAAAAGCAATGTTGCCACATCGAAACTTCTAGAAAATGGGATTTTGTTAATTATAACATTTAAAATAGGAAATTTTTACTAGAAAATGAAGAAAACTCAAAGCCTCGTATATAAAATCGTTTTTTTTTTTCCATTTAAAAATCCCGGAAAAGTGGAAAATTCGAGGAAAAGTTGGCAATTACAAAACTTATTTGTTGATTATTGTGAGTAAGACAAAGACAACAATAAAGTAGTATATGTTTGCAAAAACCACCGTTTTCTGAAAAAAGTAAAAATCTTAAGAAAACCAACATTCCAAAATCAATTTGATAAAACTGAAGTTTTTGAATTGATTGGGCGCTAGAAATCGCATTTTGAATATTCCCGATTTTTGATTGGTTCCAAATTATCCGCTGACCAATAGAATTATAGACTGAGCCCCGTGATTAAAATAATTGTAGCCCTTCGGGCTCGCATATAACTCCGGCCCTTCGGGCTCGCATATAACTCCGGCCCTTCGGGCTCGCATATAACTCCGGCCCTTCGGGCTCGCATATAACTCCGGCCCTTCGGGCTCGCATATAACTCCGGCCCTTCGGGGCTCGCATATAACTCCGGCCCTTCGGGCTCGCATATAACTCCGGCCCTTCGGGCTCGCATATAACTCCGGCCCTTCGGGCTCGCATATAACTCCGGCCCTTCGGGCTCGCATATAACTCCGGCCCTTCGGGCTCGCATATAACTCCGGCCCTTCGGGCTCGCATATAACTCCGGCCCTTCGGGCCGGAGTTTTCTTTTTAATTCCGAGCCCGAAGGGCGACGGTTTTATAAACATTCGTGCGTATTACCAGACAAAAACCCTTATACTTATAGAAAATGCCATGTTGCCAATAATTACATTGATTCTATTCCAATTTCAATAAAAATGGATTATTGAAAATGGAAAAAAAAAAACAGTGTTGCAAACGCCGCATTTCGACTTTGGCATATAACGACATTTGAAAAACTTGTCAAAATAGTGACAGCTGTCAAGATTCATCAAACAACGATTATACGTTTGAATCTTGATTGTTTAACAACAAATTGATTTTTTATTTTAGATTGTATAACTCATGTCAATTGTCAAATGACAATCAATTTTAACTGTCCAAAAGTCATACTTATACAAATAATGCAATGTTGCCAATAATTACATTGATTCTTTTCCAATTTCAATAAAAATGGACTATTGAAAATGAAAAAAAAAACAGTGTTGCAACGTCGCATTTCGACTTTGGCATATAACGACATTTGACAAACTTGTCAAAATAATGACAGCTGTCAAGACTCATCAAACAACGATTATACGTTTGAATCTTGATTGTTTAACAACAAATTAATTTTTTATTTTAGATTGTATAACTCATGTCAATTGTCAAATGACAGTCAATTTTAACTGTCAAAAGTCATACCTAAAAAAATAATGCAATGTTGCCAATAATTACATTGATTATTTTCCAATTTCAATAGAAATGGACTATTGAAAATGGAGAAAAAAAAACCAGTGTTGCAACGTCGCATTTCGACTTTGGCATATAACGACATTTGACAAACTTGTCAAAATAGTGACAGCTATCACGACTCATCAAAACAACGATTATAATAACGTATGTCAATTGTCAATTAAACAACTGTCAAAAGTGATTTACAAACTAATGCAATGTTGCCAATAGTTGCATCGATTATATTGGTGCAAAAAAAAAATGTACCTATTTGTATCTCTGTTTTATACAAGTTGATAGAAAAGACACACAATAGAATTCGCTAAATAATTTAAATCAACTTGTAAAATGACAGGAAACAGTGCAAAACATTTCGATTTTTAACTGTCAATGTCACTTGTTACATTTATTAGTGCGACAGATGACCAGATGTCAACTGTCAAAGTTATTTGTTTATTATTTTCAATTTTGACGTCAATATATCACATGTCATTTAATGACAGATGTCAATCGATATCGTTAGAGTTAACCTTATAAAGTGTCTGTTATTCTTGACCATTTCAATATAAATAACTAATGACAATTGGCTCTAGAGGGCAAACATTAATTTATAACCAAAAAAAAAAAAGACATTATTTTGACAGTTTTCGCTTTAAATTTGACAACAAAATTACCCTCCAGCGTGACGTCATACCAAAATGGCCACTTATTCGTTTAGTCAAATTGACGTTATTGGTTGGTTACAATTTAAACAAATGAGCGATGATGTGTCAAATGTCATTTTGTCATCCAACTGCAACTGTCAAAGTTGTAATGTCAATCTCGACGCCTACTTTTCAATATTGGTGACTAGATTGATGATGGATCAGATGTAGATAAAATATTGTACGTTACCTCAAAATATTACAGAGTTCTGTATTATCGACCCAATGTTGTCAGCCCTTTTGACAGTGCAAAAGTATTACAGAGTTCTGTATTACCGACCTCAATGTTATTCAAAAACCTGCTCTAAATTTTAAATATTCCCGGTTCTTGATTGGCTTTAAAATAATCTATAATCTCGGCCCTTCGAGCTCGAGATTTGAAAAAAAAAACATATGGCAACATTGCTCATGATACAACAAACGTCAAAAAATTGAAATTTCAAACTTTCGGTTTTTTTTGACAATTGATAGAAAATGACGTCTTTTTGTTTCAAAGATTACGGCCCGAAGGGCCGGAGTATTGAAATTAATTAACAATAAACGGGTTCGTTCGGATAAAACTTTTTTTGCACGACATTTTGGCAATATTCTCACCTGTCAAATTTGACACATGTTCGACTTTTTCCCAGCTCTACTATAAAAGCTACGAAAATCAAACCCCGGTACAAGGCAGTTTCACGACGCCAACTATCGATTTGTGTCAAAAAAAATTGACAGCTGTCAACGTCAAAAAAAAAATTTGTTTCTATTTTGCGAATTTCGAGAAAAAAAGTGGTAGAAAACGATTCCCGGACTCCATAAATCGAGATTTGATAAAAACATATGGCAACGCTGCTCATGATATAACAAACGTTAAAAAATTGAAATATCAAAGTAGGCCTTGGTTTTTTTGACAATTGATACAAAATGACATTTTTTTGTTTTAAAGATTACGGCCCGAAGGGCCGGAGTATTGAAATTAGTTAACAATAAACGGGTTCGTTCGGATAAAACTTTTGTCGCACAACACTTTGGCAATATCGACTGATGTCACCTGTCAAATTTGACACATGCTCGACTTTTTCCCCGCTCTACTATAAAAGCTACGAAAATCAAACCCCGCTACAAGGCAGTTTCACGACGCCAATTATCGATTTGTGTCAAAAAAAATTGACAGCTGTCAACGTCAAAAAAAAATTTTATTTTGCGAATTTCGAGAAAAAAAGTGGTAAAAAACCCTGGACCCCAAAAACCTTAAATAAAAATTAAACAAAAAAAAAACAACGAAAATGACATTCCAAAACCTACTTGATAAAATTAAAGTTTTTCTCACTTACCCCTTGGAAAAACTGGAAATTATTGGCACAAAATGAAGAAAACTCAAAGCCTCGTACTTTAAACGAGTTTTCCTGATTAAAAAGGGCCTGGAAAAGTGGAAAATTTTGAGGAAAAACTGGATAAAAATCACAAAATTTTACTTGAAAATGACTGATTAAAAGCGACGTTGCCACATGACATTTCAAATAGGAAAAATAACATTTTGAAATGAGCATTTTTGTCTATAATTTGTTCGAATATAAATGAGTAAGACAAAGAAGGAGATAAAGTAGTATACTTTTTAAGACGTAAATTCGTTGTTTTCTGATTGAAAAATCCTTAAAAATCATTCCAAGGCCAACTTAATTATCATAGTGATTATAGTAAGTAAGACAAAGATAACAATAAAGTAGTATACTCTATTGCAAAAAACAACTCAAACTATTAAATCAATTTAACACTATTTCATAGAGCATTGAAACCTCTAGTCTAGTACAATAATATACCAATAATTTACAATAATAATTTTTTCCTAATAAGGAAAAACCAACATTTTTTCTATATACAAAAAGGTCAACAATTTACGTAAACAATATTATTTATTTATGGCGACCACTTAATACAATTATTACATTATTTCCTTTCTTCAAAAACCATCATAAAGATAATTTTATATAGGGACTCTTGGCCCACGCACATCTCAAAAGAAACGAGGTCCAATGAATAAATTTGAATATATGAAATAATCTAAATCATATCGTTGACAATGGAGAAAGAGAGGGTTTTATTGGACGAATAAATCAGAATCCAATTACGTGATTTTGAACCTTCCATTTGTCTATTTTGGTATAGGAATCATTAGGATAAGATTTCATATACTTAATATGGTAGGCAAGCTTATGGTATATCAATTTACCAAGTTATTATTTATTGCATTTGGAAAATGTTTGGTTTTGGGTTACTAGTTTTTGATCAAATTACTAGAAAATTGGAAATTTTGGCATTAGAAGAGGATTGTTTTCTATGGGAAAAACTTATGTAAAAATTAAGTTGAGAAAGATCCAAAAAAAATTCTAAATTCTTTTCGATACATCAAATATATAGTATAATGACAAAACTATTTTGCATAATGGCTGTCCAGTGGGCTGAAAACCCATTAAACCTGCCATAAATCATCTCAAATGATGAATGATTCCATTTCAACGAAGAATCATTCAATAATAATTAATTTTTTAAAAAAAAGTTCAGTAGCCTTTTGCCCAATAATTTCCGTCACAAAATATGACCCAGAGCGACTGCCGGACTACTTTTTCTTATTAAATAAAAAGAGAAAATCAAATTTAATTATTAATGAATAAAAAGAAGACAAAAATATTAATATTAAAACAAAAAAAAATAAATAATTCGGGGTGTGGGCGGGGTGCATTTGCACGATCATAATAATTACAAGCGGGCCGTCCGTGTAGGCGGTCTCGATTCTATTGTGTGCTTTGCTTTTATCCCATTCAAAAAGATTTACATTTTCTTGGAGCGTTTTCGCATTGGAAACGGTATTATTATAATGGCTTGACAGTATTTTTTTTTTTTTTAAAAGTCAATTCATCAATGTCAATTGTTCTCATTTTTCAATTGTCATTAGTGTTAATAATAATTGTGTCAATTGTGATTAATGCCAATAAGTGTTTTTTTTTTTTTTCAATTATTGTCATTAGTGTCAATTATTGTCATTTCACAATTGTCAATTGTCATTCATTCAATATCGGTTGTTATCAATGTCTTTTATTATTTGTGTCAATTGTGATTAGTGTCAATTTTTATTTAATTAACGTCAAAATCTATCAGTGTCAATTAGTTTAATCGAAATGCCATCAATGTCAATTGTCATTATATATGTCGATTTTGGAACATCTAATGGTTCAATATCATGTGTCAATTAGTATCAATTTTAAATTATTGTTAATTGTGATAAGTGTTAATTTTCATTTGTCAATAAATGTCAACTGTCATATTTGTAAATTGTCATTCCATTTTTTGTCAAACTGGTGCAATCTACATATATGTATATAAAATACAAAAAAAATGTTTCTATGTATGTATAGGTGTCAACTGTCAAATTGTGACAGGTGCAGATTTTTGAACCATGTTTTTGCAACTAATTTTGTTGAAATTTTGCATACACTTTAAATTCGAGTGATAATACATTTTAGAACCACTTAAGTGTTAAATGTCAAATTATGACAGGTGTGGATTTTTAAATAATTTCTTTGTAACGGATTTTACTGAAACTTTGCCTAAACTTTAAGTTTGAGTGATAATACATTTTAGAATACTCAATAGCTATCAAAATGTAATTTTTAACAAATGTCAGCTGTCAATTATTTAAAAACTTTGAAGCTCAATTGTTCAAAAAGTATTTGAGCTATCAAGCTCAATTTTACACAGATTTATAGAGAATTTCATGTTCTTTTCAATAGAAATTACTCTTTAACCTTGTCACAAGTGGTTGATTACAAAATCACCCACCATAGCGCACTTTGTTTATAAATAATTATTTATATTTGACACTTATTTAATTAATTATTTTGTTATTGTCGTGCAGCTAAAAGCCATTATAACTCAAAAATGTTGAGCAACGTATTGGCCATTAATTATTTTGCTCAGAAAAATTGTCTGCTACAAGCGATAATGATATATTCCAAAGAGAAAATATTACATTACAAGACAAGAGCCGTAATTCATTATTTCATTTTGCCTCGTGTGCAGTAGGTAATTTAATTACGTTTATAATAATGTCCTTAGGGGGTGTCAAAATAGCAATTTTTACAATAATTTATTTGACATTAAATTGACAGGTTTGTAGAAATTAGTTTCAATGGAATTTTTTGAGAAAATTGTTCTAACTCAAAAGGGTTCTAAATTTTTCTAGAATTTTTCTCAAAATCTTTTAAATATCTCAACTTTCTAAATTATTGCTGAAACTTTAAAAGTGTTCTGAACCATCTTAGAGTGTTCTTGAATGTTCTAAATTTGTTTTAAATTGTTCTAGAGCATCTTAGAACTTGAATGCTGTTTAAATTTCAACTTTGGAACATTCTAAGATGCTTATGAACATTTCAAAATGTTGCTAAAAAGTTCTTAGAATGTTTCCAAAATTTGTTTAATAAACGATTTATTGAAAAAAGTGCCCCCTTAAAAAACCAAAGATTTTTTACTTTACCTTCTCGGTGCAGGCTGAATTTAAAGAGCCTGATTTAGTTTAACGAAACAATAAATAATGCCAATTATGGTACCGCTCCAACGGCCGAAAAAAGAGAGATTTTTCCTCTTGAAAATGTAAAAATAATTAAACACTTTATTTATTGGAAAGTTACACACACACCATAAACACAACTAGGCTCCAAATTTAAGGAGTGAAAAATACTGGAAATTCAAAAATTATGTAAAATTACAAAAATGATTATTGAAAAATTACGGTAAAATACGGAAACTACAAAAAAATAACAAAATTGCAAAAATCATCGAAATTTGAAAAAAATTACAGCATCTACAATTATTGGAAAATTAAGATGAGAATTGCAAAATTACGAAAAAAAAAACCGGGAATGGAAATACCTATGTAATGTAAATTATTTTAAAAAATTACAGAAATTTTAAAAACTACGTGAAATTACAAAAATAATTAGCAAATTACGGAAATTACGAAAAAATTACAAAAAATCACGGGAATTTCAAAAATTATTAAAATTTCGAAAACATTGGAAAATAACGTATTACGAAAAAATAACAAAAATTACGAGAATTGCAAAAATCACGGAAAATTCAAATAATAAGGAGAATTATATTTGAGTATTACAAAAGCAATGGAAAAATTTGGCAATTTCAAATATTACGTAAAACTGCAAAAGTCATTGATAAATTACGTAAATTATAAGAATTAAAAATAACGAATATTGCAAAAAATCACGGAAATTTCAAAAAAATACGGGCATTACAATTATATTGAAAAAAATTACGCGAATTTTTTTGAACTTGTTAACTTCTTCTAAACTTTTTGAACATTTTCAAATCCTTTTATTTTGAAGATTGAAATTTTTTTTAATTTTTTTTATTTTTTCAAAGTTTTAAATTTTTTTGAACCTGTCAAATTCTGAATTTTTTCAAATCCTTCCATTTTGAAAATTGAATTTTTTTGAATTTTTATATTGATTTTGTTCGAGTTTTGAATTTTTTTAAACTTGTAAGTTTTGCAAAATTTTTTGAATTTACCGTTTTTTGAATTTTTTCAAATCTTGTAATTTTATACTTCACAGTTTATCAAGTTTTATTTATTTTTTTTTTGAATTTTTTGAACTCGATGATTGTCTAAAAACTTTTGATTTTTTTTTTGATTTCGTCAATTTTTCAAAATTATGAATTTTTGCAAAGTTTTGAATTTTTTTGAACTTGGAAATTCTTTTGAATATTTTAAATTTTCAAATATAGTTAAATTTTTTTTTTTTTTTTTTTTGAATTTTTCAAGTTTTTAAAATTTATCAAATTTTTTTTTAATTGAATTTGAATTTTGAATTTTTTCAAATTTTTATTTGAATTTTTCTAAAAGTTTTGATTTTTAACTTGTCAAGTTCTTTTGAAATTTTTAAGCATTTTAAATTTTTTAGAAATTTTTGAATTTACCATGTTTTTTAAATATTTTTTAAATCTTCATATTTTACATTTTACAATTTATTCAAGTTTTTATTTTGGTTTTTTGAATTTTTTGAACTCATGATTTTCTAAAAAAAATTGAATTTTTGAATTTTTTTGATTGTTTAAAAATATCTAAGAATTGACTGAGAACCGTCTTAAAAAAAAATCTGGAAATCTTCTTGAATTGACTTAAAATGTTTAAATAAATAGCGTCTAAAAACTGTCTGAAAAATGTGTAATATTGTCTGAAATGTGTTTGAAAAATGTCTGAAAATGGTTTGAAAAACCGTCTAAATAACGAATATTGCAAAAAAAATCACGGAAATTTCAAAAAAATACGGGAATTACAATTATTGAAAAATTAGGAGAATTATTATAAAATTACAGAAATTTCAATAATTATGTAAAATTACGAAAATTATTGGAAAATTACGTAATAATATGGAAAAATATTAACAAAAATAACAAAAATTTCAAATCACGGAAAATACATTAATTATTAAAAAAAATTGAGAGAAGAATTATAATATTAGAAAAAAAATCAAGTATTACGGAAAACAATGAAAAATATTGAAAAAAATTACGCGAATTTTTTTGAAAAACTTTTTGAACATTTTCAAATCCTTTTATTTTGAAGATTGAAATTTTTTTTAATTTTTTTTTATTTTTTCAAAGTTTTAAATTTTTTTGAACCTGTCAAATTCTGAATTTTTTCAAATCCTTTCATTTTGAAAATTGAATTTTTTTTAATTTTTATATTGATTTTTTTATTTGATTTTTCAAGTTTTGAATTTTTCAAGTTTTGAATTTTTTTGATTGTTTAAAAATAT
Source organism: Ceutorhynchus assimilis (assembly GCA_917834065.1). Classification (NCBI taxonomy): domain Eukaryota; kingdom Metazoa; phylum Arthropoda; class Insecta; order Coleoptera; family Curculionidae; genus Ceutorhynchus; species Ceutorhynchus assimilis. The sequence continues at coordinate 3,503,913 of OU892292.1, read as the reverse complement.
CTAAGAATTTACGGTTTTTCAAACCATTTTCAGACATTTTTCAAACACATTTCAGACAATATTACACATTTTTCAGACATTTTCTAGACGCTATTTATTTAAACATTTTAAGTCAATTCTAGAAGATTTCCAGATTTTTTTTTAAGACGGTTCTCAGTCAATTCTTAGATATTTTTAAACAATCAAAAAAAATTCAAAAATTCAATTTTTTTTAGAAAATCATGAGTTCAAAAAATTCAAAAAACCAAAATAAAAACTTGAATAAATTGTAAAATGTAAAATATGAAGATTTAAAAAATATTTATAAAACATGGTAAATTCAAAAATTTCTAAAAAATTTAAAATGCTTAAAAATTTCAAAAGAACTTGACAAGTTATAAATCAAAACTTTGAGAAAAATTCAAAATAAAAATTCGAAAAAATTCAAAATTCAAATTCAATTAAAAAAGATTTAATAAATTTTAAAAACTTGAAAAATTCAAAAAAAATAAAATAAAAATTTAACTATATTTGAAAATTTAAAATATTCAAAAGAATTTCCAAGTTCAAAAAAATTCAAAACTTTGCAAAAATTCATAATTTTGAAAAAATTGACGAAATCAAAAAAAAAAATCAAAAGTTTTTAGATAATCATCGTGTTCAAAAAATTCAAAAAAAATAAATAAAACTTGATAAACTGTGAAGTATAAAATTACAAAATATGAAAAAATTCAAAAAACCGTAAATTCAAAAAATTTTGCAAAACTTACAAGTTTAAAAAAATTCAAAACTCGAACAAAATCAATATAAAAATTCAAAAAAATTCAATTTTCAAAATGGAAGGATTTGAAAAAATTCAGAATTTGACAGGTTCAAAAAAATTTAAAACTTTGAAGAAATAAAAAAAATTTAAAAAAATTTGTAAGATTATGATTATTCACTTTTTCGTCAATTTGCATTTCAACAGGAATTAGTAATGTTACTTTACTAAACTAGTAACATAATGTGACAAGTTATTGAAATAAAAATAAGTGAATTGTTACGGAACTTATAGGTGGACCTCTGCGGGACGAGCGCAGCGAGTTCCGCAGCCATTTACTTACCAATATGTTGGTTAATAATTATGATACTAACCTAATTCATTCAAATGTGAATTATTCTCATTAGTTTAAAAAATACACGTTTTAAAGTGAGTGTCTTATTTAAACAGTTCAACGGTATATTGGTGAGTAGATGGCTGCGGAACTCGCTGCGCTCGTCCCGCAGAGGTCCACCCATAAGTTCCGCAACAATCCACTTATTTGTACTTGAACAATAACTTATTATATAAAGTCAAAATTTGTAAGATTATGATTATTCACTTTTCGTCAATTTGCCTTTCAACAGGAATTAGTAATGTTACTTTACCAAACTAGTAACATAATGTGACAAATTATTCAAGTACAAATGAGTGAATTGTTGCGGAACTTATGGGTGGACCTCTGCGGGACGAGCGCAGCGAGTTCCGCAGCCATCTATTCACCAATTTGTTGGTTAATAATTATAATACTAACCTAATTCATTCAAATATGAATTATTCTCATTAGTTTAAAAAATACACGTTTTAAGTGAGTGTCTTATTTAAACAGTTCAACAGTATATTGGTGAGTAGATGGCTGCGGAACTCGCTGCGCTCGTCCCGCAGAGGTCCACCTATAAGTTCCGCAATAATCTACTCATTTGTACTTGAACAATAACTTATTATATAAAGTTAAAATTTGTAAGATTATGATTATTCACTTTTCGTCAATTTGCATTTCAACAGGAATTAGTAATGTTACTTTACTAAACTAGTAACATAATGTGACAAGTTATTGAAATAAAAATAAGTGAATTGTTACGGAACTTATAGGTGAACCTCTGCGGGACGAGCGCAGCGAGTTCCGCAGCCATCTACTCACCAATTTGTTGGTTAATAATTATAATACTAACCTAATTCATTCAAATGTGAATTATTCTCATAAGTTTAAAAAATACACGTTTTAAGTGAGTGTCTTATTTAAACAGTTCAACGGTATATTGGTGAGTAGATGGCTGCGGAACTCGCTGCGCTCGTCCCGCAGAGGTCCACCCATAAGTTCCGCAACAATCCACTTATTTGTACTAGAACAATAACTTATTATATAAAGTCAAAATTTGTAAGATTATGATTATTCACTTTTCGTCAGTTTGCCTTTCAACAGGAATTAGTAATGTTACTTTACCAAACTAGTAACATAATGTGACAAATTATTCAAGTACAAATGAGTGAATTGTTGCGGAACTTATGGGTGGACCTCTGCGGGACGAGCGCAGCGAGTTCCGCAGCCATCTACTTCACCAATTTGTTGGTTAATAATTATAATACTAACCCTAATTCATTCAAATGTGAATTTTTTCCATA
>OU892292.1:3366627-3501012 GCA_917834065.1 Ceutorhynchus assimilis | reverse complement strand
ACTTTCCACTCCCCTTAGTTTTTGAGTAAAAAAATTGTTTGTAAAGTCTTACTTTACAAAACATCATTATTTTTAAAAAATCGTAACTCCATTAATAATAACTCAATGGCTTTGAATTTTTGGTATTTTTTACATTGAACCCTTAGGAAAAAGTCCCCAAAATTTCAACTTTCCACTCCCATTAGTTTTTGAGTAAAAAAATTGTTTGTAAAGTTTTACTTTACAAAACATCATTATTTTCAAAAATCGTAACTCCATTAATAATAACTCAATGGCTTTGAATTTTTGGTATTTTTTACATTGAACCCCTTAGGAAAAAGTCCCCAAAATTTCAACTTTCCACTCCCATTAGTTTTTGAGTAAAAAAATTGTTTGTAAAGTCTTACTTTACAAAACATCATTATATTTAAAAAATCGTAACTCCATTAATAATAACTCAATGGCTTTGAGTTTTTGGTATTTTTTACATTGAGCCCTTAGGAAAAAGACCCCAAAATTTCAACTTTCCACTCCCCTTAGTTTTTGAGTAAAAAAATTGTTTGTAAAGTCTTACTTTACAAAACATCATTATTTTTAAAAAATCGTAACTCCATTAATAATAACTCAATGGCTTTGAATTTTTGGTATTTTTTACATTGAACCCTTAGGAAAAAGTCCCCAAAATTTCAACTTTCCACTCCCATTAGTTTTTGAGTAAAAAAATTGTTTGTAAAGTTTTACTTTACAAAACATCATTATTTTCAAAAAATCGTAACTCCATTAATAATAACTCAATGGCTTTGAATTTTTGGTATTTTTTACATTGAACCCTTAGGAAAAAGTCCCCAAAATTTCAACTTTCCACTCCCATTAGTTTTTGAGTAAAAAAATTGTTTGTAAAGTCTTACTTTACAAAACATCATTATATTTAAAAAATCGTAACTCCATTAATAATAACTCAATGGCTTTGAGTTTTTGGTATTTTTTACATTGAGCCCTTAGGAAAAAGACCCCAAAATTTCAACTTTCCACTCCCATTAGTTTTTGAGTAAAAAAATTGTTTGTAAAGTCTTACTTTACAAAACATCATTATATTTAAAAAATCGTAACTCCATTAATAATAACTCAATGGCTTTGAGTTTTTGGTATTTTTTACATTGAGCCCTTAGGAAAAAGACCCCAAAATTTCAACTTTCCACTCCCATTAGTTTTTGAGTAAAAAAATTGTTTGTAAAGTCTTACTTTACAAAACATCATTATATTTAAAAAATCGTAACTCCATTAATAATAACTCAATGGCTTTGAGTTTTTGGTATTTTTTACATTGAGCCCTTAGGAAAAAGACCCCAAAATTTCAACTTTCCACTCCCATTAGTTTTTGAGTAAAAAAATTGTTTGTAAAGTCTTACTTTACAAAACATCATTATATTTAAAAAATCGTAACTCCATTAATAATAACTCAATGGCTTTGAGTTTTTGGTATTTTTTACATTGAGCCCTTAGGAAAAAGACCCCAAAATTTCAACTTTCCACTCCCATTAGTTTTTGAGTAAAAAAATTGTTTGTAAAGTCTTACTTTACAAAACATCATTATATTTAAAAAATCGTAACTCCATTAATAATAACTCAATGGCTTTGAGTTTTTGGTATTTTTTACATTGAGCCCTTAGGAAAAAGACCCCAAAATTTCAACTTTCCACTCCCATTAGTTTTTGAGTAAAAAAATTGTTTGTAAAGTCTTACTTTACAAAACATCATTATATTTAAAAAATCGTAACTCCATTAATAATAACTCAATGGCTTTGAGTTTTTGGTATTTTTTACATTGAGCCCTTAGGAAAAAGACCCCAAAATTTCAACTTTCCACTCCCATTAGTTTTTGAGTAAAAAAATTGTTTGTAAAGTCTTACTTTACAAAACATCATTATATTTAAAAAATCGTAACTCCATTAATAATAACTCAATGGCTTTGAGTTTTTGGTATTTTTTACATTGAGCCCTTAGGAAAAAGACCCCAAAATTTCAACTTTCCACTCCCATTAGTTTTTGAGTAAAAAAATTGTTTGTAAAGTCTTACTTTACAAAACATCATTATATTTAAAAAATCGTAACTCCATTAATAATAACTCAATGGCTTTGAGTTTTTGGTATTTTTTACATTGAGCCCTTAGGAAAAAGACCCCAAAATTTCAACTTTCCACTCCCATTAGTTTTTGAGTAAAAAAATTGTTTGTAAAGTCTTACTTTACAAAACATCATTATATTTAAAAAATCGTAACTCCATTAATAATAACTCAATGGCTTTGAGTTTTTGGTATTTTTTACATTGAGCCCTTAGGAAAAAGACCCCAAAATTTCAACTTTCCACTCCCATTAGTTTTTGAGTAAAAAAATTGTTTGTAAAGTCTTACTTTACAAAACATCATTATATTTAAAAAATCGTAACTCCATTAATAATAACTCAATGGCTTTGAGTTTTTGGTATTTTTTACATTGAGCCCTTAGGAAAAAGACCCCAAAATTTCAACTTTCCACTCCCATTAGTTTTTGAGTAAAAAAATTGTTTGTAAAGTCTTACTTTACAAAACATCATTATATTTAAAAAATCGTAACTCCATTAATAATAACTCAATGGCTTTGAGTTTTTGGTATTTTTTACATTGAGCCCTTAGGAAAAAGACCCCAAAATTTCAACTTTCCACTCCCATTAGTTTTTGAGTAAAAAAATTGTTTGTAAAGTCTTACTTTACAAAACATCATTATATTTAAAAAATCGTAACTCCATTAATAATAACTCAATGGCTTTGAGTTTTTGGTATTTTTTACATTGAGCCCTTAGGAAAAAGACCCCAAAATTTCAACTTTCCACTCCCATTAGTTTTTGAGTAAAAAAATTGTTTGTAAAGTCTTACTTTACAAAACATCATTATATTTAAAAAATCGTAACTCCATTAATAATAACTCAATGGCTTTGAGTTTTTGGTATTTTTTACATTGAGCCCTTAGGAAAAAGACCCCAAAATTTCAACTTTCCACTCCCATTAGTTTTTGAGTAAAAAAATTGTTTGTAAAGTCTTACTTTACAAAACATCATTATATTTAAAAAATCGTAACTCCATTAATAATAACTCAATGGCTTTGAGTTTTTGGTATTTTTTACATTGAGCCCTTAGGAAAAAGACCCCAAAATTTCAACTTTCCACTCCCATTAGTTTTTGAGTAAAAAAATTGTTTGTAAAGTCTTACTTTACAAAACATCATTATATTTAAAAAATCGTAACTCCATTAATAATAACTCAATGGCTTTGAGTTTTTGGTATTTTTTACATTGAGCCCTTAGGAAAAAGACCCCAAAATTTCAACTTTCCACTCCCATTAGTTTTTGAGTAAAAAAATTGTTTGTAAAGTCTTACTTTACAAAACATCATTATATTTAAAAAATCGTAACTCCATTAATAATAACTCAATGGCTTTGAGTTTTTGGTATTTTTTACATTGAGCCCTTAGGAAAAAGACCCCAAAATTTCAACTTTCCACTCCCATTAGTTTTTGAGTAAAAAAATTGTTTGTAAAGTCTTACTTTACAAAACATCATTATATTTAAAAAATCGTAACTCCATTAATAATAACTCAATGGCTTTGAGTTTTTGGTATTTTTTACATTGAGCCCTTAGGAAAAAGACCCCAAAATTTCAACTTTCCACTCCCATTAGTTTTTGAGTAAAAAAATTGTTTGTAAAGTCTTACTTTACAAAACATCATTATATTTAAAAAATCGTAACTCCATTAATAATAACTCAATGGCTTTGAGTTTTTGGTATTTTTTACATTGAGCCCTTAGGAAAAAGACCCCAAAATTTCAACTTTCCACTCCCATTAGTTTTTGAGTAAAAAAATTGTTTGTAAAGTCTTACTTTACAAAACATCATTATATTTAAAAAATCGTAACTCCATTAATAATAACTCAATGGCTTTGAGTTTTTGGTATTTTTTACATTGAGCCCTTAGGAAAAAGACCCCAAAATTTCAACTTTCCACTCCCATTAGTTTTTGAGTAAAAAAATTGTTTGTAAAGTTTTACTTTACAAAACATCATTATTTTCAAAAAATCGTAACTCCATTAATAATAACTCAATGGCTTTGAATTTTTGGTATTTTTTACATTGAACCCTTAGGAAAAAGTCCCCAAAATTTCAACTTTCCACTCCCATTAGTTTTTGAGTAAAAAAATTGTTTGTAAAGTTTTACTTTACAAAACATCATTATTTTCAAAAAATCGTAACTCCATTAATAATAACTCAATGGCTTTGAATTTTTGGTATTTTTTACATTGAACCCTTAGGAAAAAGTCCCCAAAATTTCAACTTTCCACTCCCATTAGTTTTTGAGTAAAAAAATTGTTTGTAAAGTCTTACTTTACAAAACATCATTATATTTAAAAAATCGTAACTCCATTAATAATAACTCAATGGCTTTGAGTTTTTGGTATTTTTTACATTGAGCCCTTAGGAAAAAGACCCCAAAATTTCAACTTTCCACTCCCCTTAGTTTTTGAGTAAAAAAATCGTTTGTAAAGTCTTACTTTACAAAACATCATTATTTTTAAAAAATCGTAACTCCATTAATAATAACTCAATGGCTTTGAATTTTTGGTATTTTTTACATTGAACCCTTAGGAAAAAGTCCCCAAAATTTCAACTTTCCACTCCCATTAGTTTTTGAGTAAAAAAATTGTTTGTAAAGTCTTACTTTACAAAACATCATTATATTTAAAAAATCGTAACTCCATTAATAATAACTCAATGGCTTTGAGTTTTTGGTATTTTTTACATTGAGCCCTTAGGAAAAAGACCCCAAAATTTCAACTTTCCACTCCCATTAGTTTTTGAGTAAAAAAATTGTTTGTAAAGTCTTACTTTACAAAACATCATTATATTTAAAAAATCGTAACTCCATTAATAATAACTCAATGGCTTTGAGTTTTTGGTATTTTTTACATTGAGCCCTTAGGAAAAAGACCCCAAAATTTCAACTTTCCACTCCCCTTAGTTTTTGAGTAAAAAAATCGTTTGTAAAGTCTTACTTTACAAAACATCATTATTTTTAAAAAATCGTAACTCCATTAATAATAACTCAATGGCTTTGAGTTTTTGGTATTTTTTACATTGAACCCTTAGGAACAAGACCCCAAAATTTCAACTTTCCACTCCCCTTAGTTTTTGAGTAAAAAAATTGTTTGTAAAGTCTTACTTTACAAAACATCATTATTTTTAAAAAATCGTAACTCCATTAATAATAACTCAATGGCTTTGAATTTTTGGTATTTTTTACATTGAACCCTTAGGAACAAGACCCCAAAATTTCAACTTTCCACTCCCCTTAGTTTTTGAGTAAAAAAATTGTTTGTAAAGTCTTACTTTACAAAACATCATTATTTTTAAAAAATCGTAACTCCATTAATAATAACTCAATGGCTTTGAATTTTTGGTATTTTTTACATTGAACCCTTAGGAAAAAGTCCCCAAAATTTCAACTTTCCACTCCCATTAGTTTTTGAGTAAAAAAATTGTTTGTAAAGTTTTACTTTACAAAACATCATTATTTTCAAAAAATCGTAACTCCATTAATAATAACTCAATGGCTTTGAATTTTTGGTATTTTTTACATTGAACCCTTAGGAAAAAGTCCCCAAAATTTCAACTTTCCACTCCCATTAGTTTTTGAGTAAAAAAATTGTTTGTAAAGTCTTACTTTACAAAACATCATTATATTTAAAAAATCGTAACTCCATTAATAATAACTCAATGGCTTTGAGTTTTTGGTATTTTTTACATTGAGCCCTTAGGAAAAAGACCCCAAAATTTCAACTTTCCACTCCCCTTAGTTTTTGAGTAAAAAAATTGTTTGTAAAGTCTTACTTTACAAAACATCATTATTTTTAAAAAATCGTAACTCCATTAATAATAACTCAATGGCTTTGAATTTTTGGTATTTTTTACATTGAACCCTTAGGAAAAAGTCCCCAAAATTTCAACTTTCCACTCCCATTAGTTTTTGAGTAAAAAAATTGTTTGTAAAGTTTTACTTTACAAAACATCATTATTTTCAAAAAATCGTAACTCCATTAATAATAACTCAATGGCTTTGAATTTTTGGTATTTTTTACATTGAACCCTTAGGAAAAAGTCCCCAAAATTTCAACTTTCCACTCCCATTAGTTTTTGAGTAAAAAAATTGTTTGTAAAGTCTTACTTTACAAAACATCATTATATTTAAAAAATCGTAACTCCATTAATAATAACTCAATGGCTTTGAGTTTTTGGTATTTTTTACATTGAACCCTTAGGAAAAAGACCCCAAAATTTCAACTTTCCACTCCCCTTAGTTTTTGAGTAAAAAAATTGTTTGTAAAGTCTTACTTTACAAAACATCATTATTTTTAAAAAATCGTAACTCCATTAATAATAACTCAATGGCTTTGAGTTTTTGGTATTTTTTACATTGAGCCCTTAGGAAAAAGACCCCAAAATTTCAACTTTCCACTCCCCTTAGTTTTTGAGTAAAAAAATTGTTTGTAAAGTCTTACTTTACAAAACATCATTATTTTTAAAAAATCGTAACTCCATTAATAATAACTCAATGGCTTTGAATTTTTGGTATTTTTTACATTGAACCCTTAGGAAAAAGTCCCCAAAATTTCAACTTTCCACTCCCATTAGTTTTTGAGTAAAAAAATTGTTTGTAAAGTTTTACTTTACAAAACATCATTATTTTCAAAAAATCGTAACTCCATTAATAATAACTCAATGGCTTTGAATTTTTGGTATTTTTTACATTGAACCCTTAGGAAAAAGTCCCCAAAATTTCAACTTTCCACTCCCATTAGTTTTTGAGTAAAAAAATTGTTTGTAAAGTTTTACTTTACAAAACATCATTATTTTCAAAAAATCGTAACTCCATTAATAATAACTCAATGGCTTTGAATTTTTGGTATTTTTTACATTGAACCCTTAGGAAAAAGTCCCCAAAATTTCAACTTTCCACTCCCATTAGTTTTTGAGTAAAAAAATTGTTTGTAAAGTTTTACTTTACAAAACATCATTATTTTCAAAAAATCGTAACTCCATTAATAATAACTCAATGGCTTTGAATTTTTGGTATTTTTTACATTGAACCCTTAGGAAAAAGTCCCCAAAATTTCAACTTTCCACTCCCATTAGTTTTTGAGTAAAAAAATTGTTTGTAAAGTCTTACTTTACAAAACATCATTATATTTAAAAAATCGTAACTCCATTAATAATAACTCAATGGCTTTGAGTTTTTGGTATTTTTTACATTGAGCCCTTAGGAAAAAGACCCCAAAATTTCAACTTTCCACTCCCCTTAGTTTTTGAGTAAAAAAATCGTTTGTAAAGTCTTACTTTACAAAACATCATTATTTTTAAAAAATCGTAACTCCATTAATAATAACTCAATGGCTTTGAATTTTTGGTATTTTTTACATTGAACCCTTAGGAAAAAGTCCCCAAAATTTCAACTTTCCACTCCCATTAGTTTTTGAGTAAAAAAATTGTTTGTAAAGTCTTACTTTACAAAACATCATTATATTTAAAAAATCGTAACTCCATTAATAATAACTCAATGGCTTTGAGTTTTTGGTATTTTTTACATTGAGCCCTTAGGAAAAAGACCCCAAAATTTCAACTTTCCACTCCCATTAGTTTTTGAGTAAAAAAATTGTTTGTAAAGTCTTACTTTACAAAACATCATTATATTTAAAAAATCGTAACTCCATTAATAATAACTCAATGGCTTTGAGTTTTTGGTATTTTTTACATTGAGCCCTTAGGAAAAAGACCCCAAAATTTCAACTTTCCACTCCCCTTAGTTTTTGAGTAAAAAAATCGTTTGTAAAGTCTTACTTTACAAAACATCATTATTTTTAAAAAATCGTAACTCCATTAATAATAACTCAATGGCTTTGAGTTTTTGGTATTTTTTACATTGAACCCTTAGGAACAAGACCCCAAAATTTCAACTTTCCACTCCCCTTAGTTTTTGAGTAAAAAAATTGTTTGTAAAGTCTTACTTTACAAAACATCATTATTTTTAAAAAATCGTAACTCCATTAATAATAACTCAATGGCTTTGAATTTTTGGTATTTTTTACATTGAACCCTTAGGAACAAGACCCCAAAATTTCAACTTTCCACTCCCCTTAGTTTTTGAGTAAAAAAATTGTTTGTAAAGTCTTACTTTACAAAACATCATTATTTTTAAAAAATCGTAACTCCATTAATAATAACTCAATGGCTTTGAATTTTTGGTATTTTTTACATTGAACCCTTAGGAAAAAGTCCCCAAAATTTCAACTTTCCACTCCCATTAGTTTTTGAGTAAAAAAATTGTTTGTAAAGTTTTACTTTACAAAACATCATTATTTTCAAAAAATCGTAACTCCATTAATAATAACTCAATGGCTTTGAATTTTTGGTATTTTTTACATTGAACCCTTAGGAAAAAGTCCCCAAAATTTCAACTTTCCACTCCCATTAGTTTTTGAGTAAAAAAATTGTTTGTAAAGTTTTACTTTACAAAACATCATTATTTTCAAAAAATCGTAACTCCATTAATAATAACTCAATGGCTTTGAATTTTTGGTATTTTTTACATTGAACCCTTAGGAAAAAGTCCCCAAAATTTCAACTTTCCACTCCCATTAGTTTTTGAGTAAAAAAATTGTTTGTAAAGTCTTACTTTACAAAACATCATTATATTTAAAAAATCGTAACTCCATTAATAATAACTCAATGGCTTTGAGTTTTTGGTATTTTTTACATTGAGCCCTTAGGAAAAAGACCCCAAAATTTCAACTTTCCACTCCCCTTAGTTTTTGAGTAAAAAAATCGTTTGTAAAGTTTTACTTTACAAAACATCATTATTTTCAAAAAATCGTAACTCCATTAATAATAACTCAATGGCTTTGAATTTTTGGTATTTTTTACATTGAACCTTTAGGAAAAAGTCCCCAAAATTTCAACTTCAGTTTTTGAGTGGAAAAACTGTAAAGTTTTTCTTTATTTAATTAAAAAAAAAAGTAAGGGGATGACTCACCTGCAATGGGAGTAGTAGCCTCCATAGCAATGGCGCCCTGCGGCAAAGCCGGCTGCCGCATCTGAGCCGCCATACACAACGTCCCATTCTCCATAATCCAATTAGTCACACACTTCAGCAAAACCTCAGGCGGAAATTGCCTTTTAGCCACAAAATAATTCTCGGCCACCGCCGTTAGGAAATTAGCCGCAAACTCTTTAGCAATTTGCGGCAAATTTCTGAGTCTCTCTTCAACATTTAAACCTAAATGGGCAAAATCAAATACCAACTCTTCAGCCAACTTACAGCTCGACAACGAAGTGTTGCCTAATTGTTGCATCCAAGTACTCGCTGTCAATAATATGATTGGACAAGGAATTCCGAGCGCCAACGAAGTCAAACGACTCAGAATTCCCAATCTAGAGCTCGCAGTGGTCGGACTAAACAAATTTAAAAATAAAGTGTTTCGTGAAGTTTCGTTTGGATTATTATTTAAAATGTCTAAAAGGATTTTTAGCAGTTGCAGTTCGACGGTGGCGCTGTTTGAATTTGGCGGGCGTTTGTTGCCTCTTCGGTCCAGTTCGTAAAAGACGAATTCGGCCATTAGGGCGTGCGACAGGTCCATTGTTTTGATGGTGGGGTTGGATTTGGAGCACAGAAGTTCGTCTGAAAGAAAAATCGGAATCACGTGACATTTGACACTATGTGTCAACGTCAAATTTCACTATTGATGTGTCAAAAAATATAGTGTGACACAACAAAGTACGCCATCGATTTAAGTAAATTTTCAAGTGCCTATGGAATCAATTTTTAGAAATATTCTAGAATTTTCTGAAACATTTTAGAACGTTCCAAAACATTTTTTTTACTCTTTGCAACATTCCGAACAATTTAATTTCGAGTTGAAACTTTTTTCTGAAACATCTTAGAACGTTCCAGAATTTTTTTTTTGAAACAATCTAAATTTGTTTCAACGAGTTCTAAGAATTTTTGAAAATATTTCAGAATTTTTTGGAACATTCTAAAACATTTTTTAACTCTCTGTAACATTCCGAATAACTTAATTTCGAGTTGAAACTTTGTTTTGGAACATTGCAGAGAGTTCAAAGATGTTCTGGAACATTTCAGAATGTTCCAAAAAATTCTAAAATGTTCTTAAAAATTCTCAGAGATCGTTGAAACAAATTGAAAACTCGTTGGAAAAAAAATTAAGATTGTTTCAAAAAATTCTGCTGAATGTTTTGGAAGGTTCTAGAATGTTCCAAAAAATTCTAGAATATTTTTAAAAATTCTTAGAAGTCATTGGAACAAATTAAAATCTTATTGAAAAAAAATTAGATTGTTTTAAAAAATTCTGGAACGTTCTAGAATGTTCCAAAAAATTTTAAAATGTTTCTAAAAATTCTCACAACTCGTTGAAACAGATTGAAACTCGTTGGAAAAAAATTTAGATCGTTTCAAAAAATTCTAAAACGTTCTAGAATGTTCCAAAAAATTCGTGAATGTTCTTGAATTTCACTAAAAATTCTCAGAACTTGTTGCAACAGATTGAGAACTTGTTGGAAAAAAAATTAGATTGTTTCAAAAAATTCTGAAACGTTCTAGAATGTTCCAGAAAACTCTGAAATGTTCTAGAATTTTACTAAAAATTCTCAGAACTCATTGGAGCTGTATAAAAACTCGTTGGAAAAAAATTGAGATCGTTTCAAAAAGTTCTGGAACGTTCTAGAATGTTCCAAAAAAATCTCAAGTGTTCTAGAATGTTCCTAAAAACTCGCAGAACTCGATGAAACATTGAAAATTCGTTAGAAAAAAATTTAGATGATTTCAAAAATTTCTGAAACGTTCTAGAATGTTCCAAAAAAATTTGAAAATGTTCTAGAATGTTCCTAAAAACTCTCAAATTCGATGGAACAGATTGAAAACTCGTTGCAAAAATTTTTAGATCGTTTCAAAAAAATTTGAAACGGTTTGGAATGTTCCAAAAAATTCTGAAATGTTCTAGAATTTGCCTAAAAATTCTTAGAACTCGTTGGAACAAATTGAAAACTCGTTTGAAAAAAAATTTAGATCATTTCAAAAAATTCTGGAACGGTCTAGAATGTTCCAAAAAATTCTGGAATGTTCTAGAATTTCCCTAAAAATTCTCAGAACTCGTTGGAACAGATTGAAAACTCGTTGGAAAAAAATTTAGACAGTTTCAAAAAATTCTGGAACGGTTTGGAGTGTTCCAAAAAATTCTGAAATAATTTAGAATTTTCCTAAAAACTCTCAGAACTCGATGGAACAGATTGAAAACTCGTTGAAAAAAAATTTAGATCGTTTCAAAAAAATTCTAAAACGTTCTAGAATGTTCCAAAAAATTCAGAAATGTTTTAGAATTTCGCTAAAAATTCTCAGAACTCGATGGAACAGATTGAAAACTCGTTGAAAAAAAATTTAGATCGTTTCAAAAAAATTCTAAAACGTTCTAGAATGTTCCAAAAAATTCAGAAATGTTTTAGAATTTCGCTAAAAATTCTCAGAACTCGATGGAACAGATTGAAAACTCGTTGGAAAAAAATTTAGATCGTTTCAAAAAAATTCTAAAACGTTCTAGAATGTTCCAAAAAATTCAGAAATGTTTTAGAATTTCGCTAAAAATTCTCAGAACTCGATGGAACAGATTGAAAACTCGTTGGAAATAAATTTAGATCGTTTCAAAAAAATTCTAAAACGGTCTAGAAAGTTCCAAAAAATTCTGGAATGTTCTAGAATTTCCCTAAAAATTCTCAGAACTCGTTGGAACAGATTGAAAACTCGTTGGAAAAAAATTTGGATCGTTTCAAAAAATTCTGAAACGGTCTAGAATGTTCCAAAAAAATCTGAAATAATTTAGAATTTTCCTTAAAACTCTCAGAACTCGATGGAACAGATTGAAAACTCGTTGAAAAAAAATTTAGATCGTTTCAAAAAAATTCTAAAACGTTCTAGAATGTTCCAAAAAATTCAGAAATGTTTTAGAATTTCGCTAAAAATTCTCAGAACTCGATGGAACAGATTGAAAACTCGTTGGAAAAAAATTTAGATCGTTTCAAAAAAATTCTAAAACGTTCTAGAATGTTCCAAAAAATTCAGAAATGTTTTAGAATTTCCCTAAAAATTCTCAGAACTCGTTGGAACAGATTGAAAACTCGTTGGAAAAAAATTTAGATCGTTTCAAAAAATTCTGAAACGGTCTGGAGTGTTCCAAAAAATTCTGAAATAATTTAGAATTTTCCTAAAAACTCTCAGAACTCGATGGAACAGATTGAAAACTCGTTGGAAAAAAAATTTAGATCGTTTCAAAAAAATTATAAAACGTTCTAAAATGTTCCAAAAAATTCTAGAATATTTTTAAAAATTCTTAAAAGTCATTGGAACAAATTAGAAACTTATTGAAAAAAAATTAGATTGTTTTAAAAAATTCTAGAACGTTCCAATGTTCGAAGGAACGAATGTTCCAAAAAATTTTAAAATGTTTCTAAAAATTCTCACAACTCGTCGTAACAGATTGAAACTCGTTGGAATAAAGTTTAGATTGTTTCAAAAAATTCTGAAACGTTCTAGAATGTTCCAGAAAACTCTGAAATGTTCTAGAATTTTACTAAAAATTCTCAGAACTCATTGGAGCTGTATAAAAACTCGTTGGAAAAAAATTGAGATCGTTTCAAAAAGTTCTGGAACGTTCTAGAATGTTCCAAAAAAATCTCAAGTGTTCTAGAATGTTCCTAAAAACTCTCAGAACTCGATGAAACAGATTGAACATTCGTTAGAAAAAAATTTAAATGATTTCAAAAATTTCTGAAACGTTCTAGAATGTTCCAAAAAAATTTGAAAATGTTCTAGAATGTTCCTAAAAACTCTCAAATTCGATGGAACAGATTAAAAACTCGTTGCAAAAATTTTTAGATCGTTTCAAAAAATTTTGAAACGGTTTAGAATGTTCCAAAAAATTCTGAAATGTTCTAGAATTTCCCTAAAAATTCTCAGAACTCGTTGGAACAGATTGAAAACTAGTTGGAAAAAAATTTAGATCGTTTCAAAAAATTCTGGAACGGTCTAAAGTGTTCCAAAAAATTCTGAAATAATTTAGAATTTTCCTAAAAACTCTCAAAACTCTATGGAACAGATTGAAAACTCGTTGGAAAAAAATTTAGATTGTTTCAAAAAATTCTGCAACATCCTAGAATGTTCCAAAAAAAGTTTCAACTCGAAATTACGTTGTTTGGAAAGCTGCAAAGAGTTAAAAAAATGTTTTGGAAGGTTCTAGAACGTTCCAAAAAATTCTAGAATATTTTTAAAAATTCTTAGAAGTCATTGGAACAAATTAAAAACTTATTGAAAAAAAATTAGATTGTTTTAAAAAATTCTGGAACGTTCTAGAATGTTCCAAAAAATTTTAAAATGTTTCTAAAAATTCTCACAACTCGTTGAAACAGATTGAAACTCGTTGGAAAAAAGTTTAGATCGTTTCAAAAAATTCTAAAACGTTCTAGAATGTTCCAAAAAATTCGTAAATGTTCTTGAATTTCACTAAAAATTCTCAGAACTTGTTGCAACAGATTGAAAACTTGTTGGAAAAAAAATTAGATCGTTTCAAAAAATTCTGAAACGTTCTAGAATGTTCCAAAAAATTCAGAAATATTCTAGAGTTTCCCTAAAAATTCTCAGAACTCGTTGGAACAGATTGAAAACTCGTTGGAAAAAAATTTAGATCGTTTCAAAAAATTCTGGAACGGTCTAAAGTGTTCCAAAAAATTCTGAAATAATTTAGAATTTTCCTAAAAACTCTCAAAACTCGATGGAACAGATTGAAAACTCGTTGGAAAAAAATTAAGATTGTTTCAAAAAAATTCTAAAACGTTCTAGAATGTTCCAAAAAATTCTAGAATATTTTTAAAAATTCTTAGAAGTCATTGGAACAAATTAAAAACTTATTGAAAAAAAATTAGATTGTTTTAAAAAATTCTGGAACGTTCTAGAATGTTCCAAAAAATTTTAAAATGTTTCTAAAAATTCTCACAACTCGTTGAAACAGATTGAGACTCGTTGGAAAAAAATTTAGATCGTTTCAAAAAATTCTAAAACGTTCTAGAATGTTCCAAAAAATTCGTGAATGTTCTTGAATTTCACTAACAATTCTCAGAACTTGTTGCAACAGATTGAGAACTTGTTGGAAAAAAAATTAGATTGTTTCAAAAAATTCTGAAACGTTCTAGAATATTCCAAAAAATTCAGAAATGTTCTAGAATTTCCCTAAAAATTCTCAGAACTCGTTGGAACAGATTGAAAACTCGTTGGAAAAAAATTTAGATCGTTTCAAAAAATTTTGAAACGGTCTAAAGTGTTCCAAAAAATTCTGAAATAATTTGGAATTTTCCTAAAAACTCTCAGAACTCGATGGAACAGATTGAAAACTCGTTGGAAAAAAATTTAGATCGTTTCGAAAAAAATTCTAAAACGTTCTAGAATGTTCCAAAAAATTCTAGAATATTTTTAAAAATTCTTAGAAGTCATTGGAACAAATTAAAATCTTATTGAAAAAAAATTAGATTGTTTTAAAAAATTCTGGAACGTTCTAGAATGTTCCAAAAAATTTTAAAATGTTTCTAAAAATTCTCACAACTCGTTGAAACAGATTGAAACTCGTTGGAAAAAAATTTAGATCGTTTCAAAAAATTCTGAAACGTTCTAGAATGTTCCAGAAAACTCTGAAATGTTCTAGAATTTTACTAAAAATTCTCAGAACTCATTGGAACTGTATAAAAACTCGTTGGGAAAAAAATTGAGATCGTTTCAAAAAGTTCTGGAACGTTCTAGAATGTTCCAAAAAAATCTCAAGTGTTCTAGAATGTTCCTAAAAACTCTCAGAACTCGATGAAACAGATTGAACATTCGTTAGAAAAAAATTTAAATGATTTCAAAAATTTCTGAAACGTTCTAGAATGTTCCAAAAAAATTTGAAAATGTTCTAGAATGTTCCTAAAAACTCTCAAATTCGATGGAACAGATTAAAAACTCGTTGCAAAAATTTTTAGATCGTTTCAAAAAAATTTGAAACGGTTTAGAAGGTTCCAAAAAATTCTGAAATGTTCGAGAATTTGCCTAAAAATTCTCAGAACTCGTTGGAACAAATTGAAAACTCGTTAAAAAAAGAATTTAGATCGTTTCAAAAAATTCTGGAACGGTCTGGAGTGTTCCAAAAAATTCTGAAATAATTTAGAATTTTCCTAAAAACTCTCAGAACTCGATGGAACATATTGAAAACTTATTTGAAAAAAAATTTAGATCGTTTCAAAAAATTCTGAAACGGTCTAAAGTGTTCCAAAAAATTCTGAAATAATTTAGAATTTTCCTAAAAACTCTCAGAACTCGATGGAACAGATTGAAAACTCGTTGGAAAAAATTTAGATCGTTTCAAAAAAATCCTAAAACGTTCTAGAATGTTCCAAAAAATTCAGAAATGTTTTAGAATTTCGCTAAAAATTCTCAGAACTGGTTGGAAAAAATTCTGGAATGTTTTAGAATATTCCAAAAAAATTCCCAAAAATTCTCAGTACTTGTTGGAACAAAAAAATTTTGACAGATGATGTCAAATCAGGCCAACGAGTAACAATTTTTACTGACAAAAACTACATGATCGTATAGATTCGACCCCGAGCAACAAGTAAAAAATTCTAAAAAAAAAAAATTATCATCTATTTTGACAGCTGTCAACGTCAAAAATATGATATATGATATATGACATCTGTTATTATTAACAAAGTGTCGAGCGACAAAACTTATACTCAAAATTTGACATATGTGTCAAAAAAATCACGTTTTTCGTTGGTAGTAAAAAGTATGTGTCAGATTTAACAGATGACATTTGTCAAAATGTCAGGCGTCAAAAATTCTATCCGAGTGCGTCTTTCAAATTTGACATATCACAAAAAAGACATTGTCACGATGTAATTTTTTGACGTATGTCAATGTCAATAATTTTCTTGTAAGGGTTTTTGGGTGGTCCGACCATCGTAAATTTTTTTAATCATAAAAAAACTTTGTTAACGTTGACATCTGTCAAATTTTTTTGATAATCGCCGCCATATTGGTGTGTCACCATTTCTGACGTCATAACTAATGGCCGAATTTATATCGTTCCTTGAATCTTTATTGGAAATGCAAGTTTAGAATGGACACTACTTGCTACTATTTGACAAGTTACTCATGTCAATTCTAAACGTCCAAGGCTTGCTTAAGGTCTGAGCAAACCTTATAAATGCGGCCCTCAAAAAATTCGAAAAAAAACTTGAACACGTCACTGCAAAATGGCCGACTAAAAGCGACGTTGTCACATGATATATTATCTAAATAAGGCCTTGAAAACTTTCAATGAAAATAACATATTAAAAGGTTTACTTATCGAGTATACATGAGTAAGACAAAGACAACAATAAAGTAGTATATATTGTAACTGTAACTCTTATGTAATGGCCATTATAATATCCAAAGTCTACTCGATTAAAACCTATCTATTGATTTTGGTGCAATTTAATAGGAATTACGACACGTTGCCTACGTCATCACTGGTACATTGGCATGGCAAGAGAAATTCGCTAAGGGTCGGTTTCTCAATAGCAAATCACCTCCAGGATTAGTTTTAACTTTATGGTAATCTATTCCCCTATTCCAATATGGCCGTCCAGGTCAAATTGTGGTGAAGTTCATAGAAAAAAAAAAACATTTTTGTTCAGTAGATGCCATGGTCTAAGGTGTCAGACCTGTAACTTCCATATTGAATTTCGTTTGACACGTCACGAGGTTGCCTAATATTTATCCTTGCATTAATGCTTAACCCGAAGGTGACTTGCTATTGAAAATCCAGCCCTTAAATTCTTCAAAGTAGAAACTTACTTATTTTCTTCAGGGCCTCCTGAGCGCACAAAGGATACTCCAATTTTCTCAAAGTTTGTTTTAAATTAACTTCCGAAGAACCCGACATAATTAATTATTAATTAAATTAAATATTAATTAATTTAACAAGAAGCCAAAAATTGAGGTTAGAGTTGACAAGACAATCAAAATAAACAACTTTTAAAAATGTCGTACCGATTACTGTCACTTGTCAACTTCAAAAGTATCAATCGGATAGTGGCTATGTTCCGATATCAACTGTCAGCGGAGTTAGAACAGTGTTTTCGAACCCAGAGCAGTTTTTTTTAATTACTCGGAATTGTATTCTCTTTACTCTACCGGTTCGTGTATCTCACTCGGAACAAGATTATTGATGTTCGAACATCGAAAAAAAGAAAACGCCTAAATCGGAAATGTCATTTCGATGACGTCATTACAACATTAAACAAGCAAAACAACAACATAACCTTGACTTTTGCCAAAAAAATTTTTAATTTTCCATTAATCCAAGTTTAAAATAATGGAATATTCAATTGCAAACGTGGAACATTTCAAATTCGACATAGAAATTGCGTTGGAAGAACAATATGGCGCCCTGCCTTTGCCGTTTCCCGGAATGGACAGTAAGTTGATTGAAATTACATAAAATTCCAACGAAATTACACAAAATTTTAATGAAATTACATGGAAATAATGCGTAATATCAGTGAATTCTAATTTAGGCAATCCATCTGTCAAAAAGAAAAATTCAATATGGCGTGGCGGCCAAGCAGGTTTGTTTTTATGCGTAGAAAATAGATATTTTTTGGCCCATGTGTGGCCGCCACGCCATCTTGAATGTCACGTGGTTTTGGATCAAAAAGAATACACACTATATTGGTTTTCAACCATTGCCGGCGTCATAACTTAAGACGAGAAACGCCATGCTGTTTACGTCACAACTGGTTCCACTTATTAAAAATTCCAGAATCGTCTACGGCCGTTTGTCAATTCTACAGCAGCCAACGAGGTTGTCCGAAAGGGCACAACTGTCCCTTTCGGCATGTACGAGGCGACCGCACCATAGTTTGCAAACACTGGCTACGAGGGTTGTGCAAAAAGGGAGACCAGTGCGAGTTTTTGCACGAGTACGACATGACGAAGATGCCCGAGTGCTATTTTTACTCCCGATTCAACGCCTGTCACAATAAGGAGTGCCCGTTTTTGCACATCGATCCCGAGAGTAAAATCAAGGATTGTCCGTGGTACGATCGGGGGTTTTGTCGGCACGGACCGCACTGTCGGCACAGGTGAGTATATGGCACTTATTTTAACGAATGACGTCATTAAAAGGACCTATCAAAATTGTTGTTTTTGTCCAAGGTTGTCTGGTAATGGAATTGATGGGGTTTAGCATTATAATAGAGCACCCTAGATGACGTCATAAAGTTATCAGGGCAATCTACCTTACCTCTCTTAAGGCAAACTTTAATTATTCCCGGCGCTTGAGAGGCCACTAAAGAGAGACAGTAATATAAGAAACTCAACAAATAAGAAAGACAAAGAAAACGACATCAGAAAAAAAAAGAAAATCTTTGGATTCGCGTTCTTCTTTTTTCTGTAATAGGCTAATAGCTCAAGTAGGCTTTGGATTTTTGTTCTTCTCTTTTTTAACTCAAGTAGGCTTTGAATTTTTGCTCTTCTTTTTTTTTGGAAAACGCTAATAACTCAAGTACTTTGGATTTTTTTTCTTCTTTTTTTTTGAAAAACGCTAAACTTTGGATGTTTGCTCTTCTTTTTCTTGAAAAATACTAAAAATTCAAGGAAATTTAATAGATTATTTTTCATTTAAGTCAAATTGTACTTATTTTAATGGTTGACCAAGGATATCGCCTTGATGACGTCATTGAGAGACCTATTAAAAATGTTGTTTTTGTGCAAGGTTCCTAAAATTAATAGGTTGTCCGCTTGATGACGCAACATATTGACTTTTTATCATTTTCCAATGAGTTTCTAGAAAGTTCCCAAAAAGTTTCAACGAGTTTCTAGTGTTCCAACATGTTTAAAAAAAACTTATCGAATTTTTTTAAATCATTTTTTGGACTCTTAAATGAATTTTCATCATTTTCCAATGAGTTTCTAGAAAGTTTCCAAAAATTTCCAACGAGTTTCTAGTGTTCCAACATGTTTAAAAAAACTTATCGAATTTTTTTAAATCATTTTTTTAGACTTTTGAATAAATTTTTATCATTTTCCAATGAGTTTCTAAAAAGTTTCCAAAAATTTCCAACGAGTTTCTAGTGTTCCAACATGTTTAAAAAAACTTATAGAATTTTTTTAAATCATTTTTTAGACTTCTGATGAATTTTTATCATTTTCCAATGAGTTTCTAGAAAGTTTCCAAAAATTTCCAACGAGTTTCTAGTGTTCCAACATGTTTAAAAAAACTTATCGAATTTTTTAAAATCATTCTTTGGACTCTTAAATGAATTTTCATCATTTTCCAATGAGTTTCTAGAAAGTTTCCAAAAAGTTCCAACGAGTTTCTAGTGTTCCAACATGTTTAAAAAACTTGTCGAATTTTTTTTAAATCATTTTTTGGACTCTTAATGAATTTTTATCATTTTCCAATGAATTTCTTGAAAGTTTCCAAAAATTTCCAACGAGTTTCTAGTGTTCCAACATGTTTAAAAAAACTTGTCGAATTTTTTTAAAATCATTTTTTGGACTTTTAATGAATTTTTATCATTTTCCAATGAGTTTCTAAAAAGTTTCCAAAAAGTTCCAGCGAGTTTCTAGTGTTCCAACATGTTTAAAAAAACTTATCGAATTTTTTAAAATCATTCTTTGGACTCTTAAATGAATTTTCATCATTTTCCAACGAGTTTCTAGTGTTCCAACATGTTTAAAAAAACTTATCGAATTTTTTAAAATCATTTTTTGGACTCTTAAATGAATTTTCATCATTTTCCAATGAGTTTCTAGAAAGTTTCCAAAAATTTCCAACGAGTTTCTAGTGTTCCAACATGTTTAAAAAAACTTGTCGAATTTTTTTAAAATCATTTTTTGGACTTTTAATGAATTTTTATCATTTTCCAATGAGTTTCTAAAAAGTTTCCAAAAAGTTCCAGCGAGTTTCTAGTGTTCCAACATGTTTAAAAAAACTTATAGAATTTTTTTATATAATTTTTTAGACTTCTGATGAATTTTTATCATTTTCCAATGAGTTTCTGGAAAGTTTCCAAAAATTTCCAACGAGTTTCTAGTGTTCCAACATGTTTAAAAAAACTTATAGAATTTTTTTAAATCATTTTTTATACTTTTAATGAATCTTTATCATTTTCGAATGAGTTTCTAGAAAGTTTCCAAAAAGTTCCAACGAGTTTCTAGTGTTCCAACATGTTTAAAAAACTTGTCGAATTTTTTTTAAATCATTTTTTGGACTCTTAATGAATTTTTATCATTTTCTAATGAATTTCTTGAAAGTTTCCAAAAATTTCCAACGAGTTTCTAGTGTTCCAACATGTTTAAAAAAACTTGTCGAATTTTTTTAAAATCATTTTTTGGACTTTTAATGAATTTTTATCATTTTCCAATGAGTTTCTAAAAAGTTTCCAAAAAGTTCCAGCGAGTTTCTAGTGTTCCAACATGTTTAAAAAAACTTATCGAATTTTTTAAAATCATTCTTTGGACTCTTAAATGAATTTTCATCATTTTCCAACGAGTTTCTAGTGTTCCAACATGTTTAAAAAAAACTTATCGAATTTTTTTAAATCATTTTTTGGACTCTTAAATGAATTTTTATCATTTTCCAATGAATTTCTTGAAAGTTTCCAAAAATTTCCAACGAGTTTCTAGTGTTCCAACATGTTTAAAAAAACTTGTCGAATTTTTTTAAAATCATTTTTTGGACTTTTAATGAATTTTTATCATTTTCCAATGAGTTTCTAAAAAGTTTCCAAAAAGTTCCAGCGAGTTTCTAGTGTTCCAACATGTTTAAAAAAACTTATAGAATTTTTTTATATAATTTTTTAGACTTCTGATGAATTTTTATCATTTTCCAATGAGTTTCTGGAAAGTTTCCAAAAATTTCCAACGAGTTTCTAGTGTTCCAACATGTTTAAAAAAACTTATAGAATTTTTTTAAATCATTTTTTAGACTTCTGATGAATTTTTATCATTTTCCAATGAGTTTCTAGAAAGTTTCCAAAAATTTCCAACGAGTTTCTAGTGTTCCAACATGTTTAAAAAAACTTATCGAATTTTTTTAAATCATTTTTTATACTTTTAATGAATCTTTATCATTTTCGAATGGGTTTCTAGAAAGTTTCCAAAAAGTTCCAACGAGTTTCTAGTGTTTCAACATGTTTAAAAAAACTTGTAGAATTTTTTTTAAATCATTTTTTGGACTCTTAATGAATTTTCATCATTTTCCAATGAATTTCTGGAAAGTTTCCAAAAATTTCCAACGAGTTTCTAGTGTTCCAACATGTTTAAAAAAACTTATCGAATTTTTTTAAATCATTTTTTGGACTCTTAAATGAATTTTCATCATTTTCCAATGAGTTTCTAGAAAGTTTCCAAAAAGTTTCAACGAGTTTCTAGTGTTCCAACATGTTTAAAAAAACTTATAGAATTTTTTTAAATCATTTTTTAGACTTCTGATGAATTTTTATCATTTTCCAATGAGTTTCTAGAAAGTTTCCAAAAATTTCCAACGAGTTTCTAGTGTTCCAACATGTTTAAAAAAACTTATCGAATTTTTTTAAATCATTTTTTATACTTTTAATGAATCTTTATCATTTTCGAATGGGTTTCTAGAAAGTTTCCAAAAAGTTCCAACGAGTTTCTAGTGTTTCAACATGTTTAAAAAAACTTATAGAATTTTTTTAAATCATTTTTTAGACTTCTGATGAATTTTTATTATTTTCCAATGAGTTTCTAGAAAGTTTCCAAAAATTTCCAACGAGTTTCTAGTGTTCCAACATGTTTAAAAAAACTTATCGAATTTTTTTAAATCATTTTTTATACTTTTAATGAATCTTTATCATTTTCGAATGGGTTTCTAGAAAGTTTCCAAAAAGTTTCAACGAGTTTCTAGTGTTCCAACATGTTTAAAAAAACTTATAGAATTTTTTTAAATCATTTTTTAGACTTCTGATGAATTTTTATCATTTTCCAATGAGTTTCTAGAAAGTTTCCAAAAATTTCCAACGAGTTTCTAGTGTTCCAACATGTTTAAAAAAACTTATCGAATTTTTTTAAATCATTTTTTATACTTTTAATGAATCTTTATCATTTTCGAATGGGTTTCTAGAAAGTTTCCAAAAAGTTCCAACGAGTTTCTAGTGTTTCAACATGTTTAAAAAAACTTATAGAATTTTTTTAAATCATTTTTTAGACTTCTGATGAATTTTTATTATTTTCCAATGAGTTTCTAGAAAGTTTCCAAAAATTTCCAACGAGTTTCTAGTGTTCCAACATGTTTAAAAAAACTTATCGAATTTTTTTAAATCATTTTTTGGACTCTTAAATGAATTTTTATCATTTTCCAATGAATTTCTAGAAAGTTTCCAAAAAGTTTCAACGAGTTTCTAGTGTTCCAACATGTTTAAAAAAACTTATCGAATTTTTTTAAATCATTTTTTATACTTTTAATGAATCTTTATCATTTTCGAATGGGTTTCTAGAAAGTTTCCAAAAAGTTTCAACGAGTTTCTAGTGTTCCAACATGTTTAAAAAAACTTATAGAATTTTTTTAAATCATTTTTTAGACTTCTGATGAATTTTTATCATTTTCCAATGAGTTTCTAGAAAGTTTCCAAAAATTTCCAACGAGTTTCTAGTGTTCCAACATGTTTAAAAAAACTTATCGAATTTTTTTGAATCATTTTTTGGACTCTTAAATGAATTTTTATCATTTTCCAATGAATTTCTTGAAAGTTTCCAAAAATTTCCAACGAGTTTCTAGTGTTCCAACATGTTTAAAAAAACTTGTCGAATTTTTTTAAAATCATTTTTTGGACTTTTAATGAATTTTTATAATTTTCCAATGAGTTTCTAAAAAGTTTCCAAAAAGTTCCAGCGAGTTTCTAGTGTTCCAACATGTTTAAAAAAACTTGTCGAATTTTTTTAAAATCATTTTTTGGACTTTTAATGAATTTTTATAATTTTCCAATGAGTTTCTAAAAAGTTTCCAAAAAGTTCCAGCGAGTTTCTAGTGTTCCAACATGTTTAAAAAAACTTATAGAATTTTTTTATATAATTTTTTAGACTTCTGATGAATTTTTATCATTTTCCAATGAGTTTCTGGAAAGTTTCCAAAAATTTCCAACGAGTTTCTAGTGTTCCAACATGTTTAAAAAAACTTATAGAATTTTTTTAAATCATTTTTTAGACTTCTGATGAATTTTTATCATTTTCCAATGAGTTTCTAGAAAGTTTCCAAAAATTTCCAACGAGTTTCTAGTGTTCCAACATGTTTAAAAAAACTTATCGAATTTTTTTAAATCATTTTTTATACTTTTAATGAATCTTTATCATTTTCGAATGGGTTTCTAGAAAGTTTCCAAAAAGTTCCAACGAGTTTCTAGTGTTTCAACATGTTTAAAAAAACTTGTAGAATTTTTTTTAAATCATTTTTTGGACTCTTAATGAATTTTCATCATTTTCCAATGAATTTCTGGAAAGTTTCCAAAAATTTCCAACGAGTTTCTAGTGTTCCAACATGTTTAAAAAAACTTATCGAATTTTTTTAAATCATTTTTTGGACTCTTAAATGAATTTTCATCATTTTCCAATGAGTTTCTAGAAAGTTTCCAAAAAGTTTCAACGAGTTTCTAGTGTTCCAACATGTTTAAAAAAACTTATAGAATTTTTTTAAATCATTTTTTAGACTTCTGATGAATTTTTATCATTTTCCAATGAGTTTCTAGAAAGTTTCCAAAAATTTCCAACGAGTTTCTAGTGTTCCAACATGTTTAAAAAAACTTATAGAATTTTTTTAAATCATTTTTTAGACTTCTGATGAATTTTTATTATTTTCCAATGAGTTTCTAGAAAGTTTCCAAAAATTTCCAACGAGTTTCTAGTGTTCCAACATGTTTAAAAAAACTTATAGAATTTTTTTAAATCATTTTTTAGACTTCTGATGAATTTTTATTATTTTCCAATGAGTTTCTAGAAAGTTTCCAAAAATTTCCAACGAGTTTCTAGTGTTCCAACATGTTTAAAAAAACTTATCGAATTTTTTTAAATCATTTTTTATACTTTTAATGAATCTTTATCATTTTCGAATGGGTTTCTAGAAAGTTTCCAAAAAGTTCCAACGAGTTTCTAGTGTTTCAACATGTTTAAAAAAACTTATAGAATTTTTTTAAATCATTTTTTAGACTTCTGATGAATTTTTATCATTTTCCAATGAGTTTCTAGAAAGTTTCCAAAAATTTCCAACGAGTTTCTAGTGTTCCAACATGTTTAAAAAAACTTATCGAATTTTTTTAAATCATTTTTTATACTTTTAATGAATCTTTATCATTTTCGAATGGGTTTCTAGAAAGTTTCCAAAAAGTTTCAACGAGTTTCTAGTGTTCCAACATGTTTAAAAAAAACTTATAGAATTTTTTTAAATCATTTTTTAGACTTCTGATGAATTTTTATCATT
Source organism: Ceutorhynchus assimilis (assembly GCA_917834065.1). Lineage (NCBI taxonomy): Eukaryota > Metazoa > Arthropoda > Insecta > Coleoptera > Curculionidae > Ceutorhynchus > Ceutorhynchus assimilis. Next base: position 3,476,381 of record OU892292.1, on the reverse strand, counting down.
TTCCAATGAGTTTCTAGAAAGTTTCCAAAAATTTCCAACGAGTTTCTAGTGTTCCAACATGTTTAAAAAAACTTATCGAATTTTTTTAAATCATTTTTTGGACTCTTAAATGAATTTTCATCATTTTCCAATGAGTTTCTAGAAAGTTTCCAAAAAGTTTCAACGAGTTTCTAGTGTTCCAACATGTTTAAAAAAACTTATAGAATTTTTTTAAATCATTTTTTAGACTTCTGATGAATTTTTATCATTTTCCAATGAGTTTCTAGAAAGTTTCCAAAAATTTCCAACGAGTTTCTAGTGTTCCAACATGTTTAAAAAAACTTATAGAATTTTTTTAAATCATTTTTTAGACTTCTGATGAATTTTTATTATTTTCCAATGAGTTTCTAGAAAGTTTCCAAAAATTTCCAACGAGTTTCTAGTGTTCCAACATGTTTAAAAAAACTTATAGAATTTTTTTAAATCATTTTTTAGACTTCTGATGAATTTTTATTATTTTCCAATGAGTTTCTAGAAAGTTTCCAAAAATTTCCAACGAGTTTCTAGTGTTCCAACATGTTTAAAAAAACTTATCGAATTTTTTTAAATCATTTTTTATACTTTTAATGAATCTTTATCATTTTCGAATGGGTTTCTAGAAAGTTTCCAAAAAGTTCCAACGAGTTTCTAGTGTTTCAACATGTTTAAAAAAACTTATAGAATTTTTTTAAATCATTTTTTAGACTTCTGATGAATTTTTATCATTTTCCAATGAGTTTCTAGAAAGTTTCCAAAAATTTCCAACGAGTTTCTAGTGTTCCAACATGTTTAAAAAAACTTATCGAATTTTTTTAAATCATTTTTTATACTTTTAATGAATCTTTATCATTTTCGAATGGGTTTCTAGAAAGTTTCCAAAAAGTTTCAACGAGTTTCTAGTGTTCCAACATGTTTAAAAAAACTTATAGAATTTTTTTAAATCATTTTTTAGACTTCTGATGAATTTTTATCATTTTCCAATGAGTTTCTAGAAAGTTTCCAAAAATTTCCAACGAGTTTCTAGTGTTCCAACATGTTTAAAAAAACTTATCGAATTTTTTTAAATCATTTTTTGGACTCTTAAATGAATTTTCATCATTTTCCAATGAGTTTCTAGAAAGTTTCCAAAAAGTTTCAACGAGTTTCTAGTGTTCCAACATGTTTAAAAAAACTTATAGAATTTTTTTAAATCATTTTTTAGACTTCTGATGAATTTTTATCATTTTTCAATGAGTTTCTAGAAAGTTTCCAAAAAGTTCCAACGAGTTTCTAGTGTTCCAACATGTTTAAAAAAACTTATCGAATTTTTTAAAATCATTCTTTGGACTCTTAAATGAATTTTCATCATTTTCCAATGAGTTTCTAGAAAGTTTCCAAAAAGTTCCAACGAGTTTTCTTATGTTTCGATATAATGAAAAAAACTCGCTGAAATTTCAGGCACGTAAGACGAATCCTGTGCACCAACTACCTGGCCGGTTTCTGCTCAGAAGGCCCCTTGTGCAAGCACATGCACCCCCGTTTCGACCTCCCCTCCCCACCGGATCAGAAGCCTCAGGACAAAAACAAACCTCCGATAATCGTCTGCCATTTCTGCGGCGAGCACGGCCACAAGGCGATCCACTGCAACAAAATGTCCGAGCACCATCGTCAGAAGGAGCTTCAGAATCTGATCAACAACAGCAAAGAGCCGCTGGCTCTGATCCGGCCGGCTCAGAAGAAGTTGGAGGATGTTACGTGTTACAAGTGCGGCTGCAAAGGGCATTATGCTAATCGGTGTCCGAAGGGGAATTTGGCCTTTTTATCTCAGAAGGCCAATTTGACTCAGAAATGAGTCGGTGGCTCAAATGAATGTTGATTAAATTTGTTATTTTGCTCAGAAACTGTTGATTTATTTTGTCCGTTTTCTAATAAATGAAACGTCGTTGACACTTGTCTTTTTACTCAGAAATAAATTTTGAAAAAACTGTTCTAGAGTGACTCCAGTTAATGTTCCGACTCTACTTTAATATTTCAGGTTGGAATCTGAAATAGAATTCTACTTTTATGACGTCACCCGCGATATATTTATCGCGTACAGTACAGGCGATGATGATGAAAATAGTAAAATTCTACTAGCACAGGACCAAAAATTACTTTAAATAGAATTCTATTTTAATCAAAATAGAATTCCATCGTAGAGTAAACTTTTCCTGCTCTGAAAAAAAAATAACGTCGGTTGAATGCACCCAAACGTCAAACCAACCCGAAATCACCTAAACTGTCAACATAACCTCGAAATTTTCCCCTTTTGACATTTTGTAGTTGTTTTTCTTCTGACCCAAAATCCCCAAACAAAAATGGTCAGAAAACGGTCCAGAACGGCCTCGACCCGTCGAAAAACCTACGACAGCGACGACGAAGACCTGGAAAGCGACTCAGAAATCAATTCCAGCCCGGAAGCGTCGCCCCAGCCCAAACGCTACGGCCTCAGACAGCGAACCAAGAAAACAATATTCTTCGAAGACTACGAAGACTTTGAAGAGCCTCAGAAATCTAAGGCGGACAGCTCAGAAGACGACGAGTACCAAATTGAAGAGGATCTGAAAAGTTTCAAAACTGTAAACCACAAAACGCGTAGAAGCAGGTTGAAGATTACTCCGAGAAGGAAAAGTCTTCAGTTGTCGGTGTTGGAAAATGATCCGTCTGAAGATTTGACAGTTTCGGTTGGTGCAATTCTGCCACTTGATTTGGAGCAGGATCAGGATCTGAACGATGGGTTGATTGATTATGAGGACATGATCAGAGCGGATGTTGTGGTTAATAAGAAGTTGGACGAGGAGGGGGCGAGTAAGGCTGATGCTCAGGAGATCAGAAAAGGGGGTGACAATAGTATGGATAAAGGTGAGTTAGTATTAGAGCTCAGAAGGTTTTATATTGTAGGGCTCAGAAAGTTTAATTTTCTTTGTAATTTTTTTATTTATTCCAGGTTTTTTTGAAAGTCTCAGAAGGAAATTTTCTGAGTTACTTTTGAAGCTTTTAAGGAATTTTAGGTTTTCCTTACTTTCCTCTTTTTCCTGAAAAAATATACAAAATTTCTCTCTTCCAGTTTTCCAGAAAAAAATTAAACTTTTACATACAGAGTGAATTTTCCTTATTTATGCTTATAAAAATCAATTTTCCAGAATTTTTCCTGGAGTGATTTTCCACTGGAAAGTTTTGAAATTTTGCTATAATGAGTTCCCAACTTTCCTCTTTTTCCTGTGAAAATTTCACAATTTTCCCTTTGCTAGTTTTCCAGGAAAAAATTAAAATGTAAAAGAGTGTATTTTCCATAATTTTGCTTATAAAAGTCAATTTCCAGGAATTTCTCCTGGAGTGATTTACCATTGGAAAGTTGTGAAATTTTGCTATAATAAGCTCCTGACTTTCCTCTTTCTCCTGTGAAAATTTCACAATTTTCTCTTTGCTAGTTTTCCAGGAAAAAATTAAAATGTAAGAGGATCAATTTTCCATAATTTTGCTTATAAACGTCACTTATTTTGACATTTTTGGACAATTAAAAAATCCAAGAAACAGACGTACAAGCCTATAACACGAAATTTAAAAATTCCCAGAAAAAATACAAACAGTGGCAACGCTGTAAAATAATAAAAACTTCACTTATTTTGACGTTTTTGACAATTAAAAAATTCGAAAAACAGACTCACAAACTTATAATTCGAAATTTAAAAATTCCAAGAAAAAATACAAACAGTGGCAACGCTGTAAAATAATAAAAACTTCACTTATTTTGACAGTTTTGACAATTGAAAAATTCGAAAAACAAACTCACAAGCCTATAATACGAAATTTAAAAATTCCAAGAAAAAAAAGGAACAGTGGCAACGCTGTAAAATAATAAAAACTTCACTTATTTTGACATTTTTGACAATTAAAAAATCCAAAAAACAGACTCATAAGCCTATAAAACGAAATTTAAAAATTCCAAAAAAAAATACAAACAGTGGCAACGCTGTAAAATAATAAAAACTTCACTTATTTTCACATTTTTGACAATTAAAAAATACAAAAAACAGACTCACAAGCCTAAAACACGAAATTTAAAAATTCCCAGAAAAAATACAAACAGTGGCAACGCTGTAAAATAATAATAATTTCACTTATTTTGACGTTTTTGACATTAAAAAAATCCAAAAAACAGCCTCACAGCCTTATAATACGAAATTTAAAAATTCAAAGAAAAAATACAAACAGCGGCAACGCTGTAAAATAATAAAAACTTCACTTATTTTGACAGTTTTGACAATTAAAAAATCCAAAAAACAGACTCACAAGCCTATAACATGAAATTTAAAAATTCCAAGAGAAAATACAAACAGTGGCAACGCTGTAAAATAATAAAAACTTCATTTATTTTGACGTTTTTGACAATTAAAAAATCCAAAAAACAGACTCACAAGCCTATAATACGAAATTTAAAAATTCCCAGAAAAAATACAAACAGCGGCAACGCTGTAAAATAATAAAAACTTCACTTATTTTGACAGTTTTGACAATTGAAAAATTCGAAAAACAAACTCACAAGCCTATAATACGAAATTTAAAAATTCCAAGAAAAAAAAGGAACACTGGCAACACTGTACCATAATAAAAAATTGACTTATTTTGACGTTATTGACAATTAAAAAATCCAAAAAACAGACTCATAAGCCTATAAAACGAAATTTAAAAATTCCAAAAAAAAATACAAACAGTGGCAACGCTGTAAAATAATAAAAACTTCACTTATTTTCACATTTTTGACAATTAAAAAATACAAAAAACAGACTCACAAGCCTAAAACACGAAATTTAAAAATTCCCAGAAAAAATACAAACAGTGGCAACGCTGTAAAATAATAATAATTTCACTTATTTTGACGTTTTTGACATTAAAAAAATCCAAAAAACAGCCTCACAGCCTTATAATACGAAATTTAAAAATTCAAAGAAAAAATACAAACAGCGGCAACGCTGTAAAATAATAAAAACTTCACTTATTTTGACAGTTTTGACAATTAAAAAATCCAAAAAACAGACTCACAAGCCTATAACATGAAATTTAAAAATTCCAAGAGAAAATACAAACAGTGGCAACGCTGTAAAATAATAAAAACTTCATTTATTTTGACGTTTTTGACAATTAAAAAATCCAAAAAACAGACTCACAAGCCTATAATACGAAATTTAAAAATTCCAAGAAAAAATACAAACAGTGGCAACGCTGTAAAATAATAAAATTTTCACTTATTTTGACATTTTTGACAATTAAAAAATCCAAAAAACAGACTCACAAGCCTACAACACGAAATTTAAAAATTCCCAGAAAAAATACAAAACTTCACTTATTTTGACAGTTTTGACAATTGAAAAATTCGAAAAACAAACTCACAAGCCTATAATACGAAATTTAAAAATTCCAAGAAAAAAAAGGAACACTGGCAACACTGTACCATAATAAAAAATTGACTTATTTTGACGTTATTGACAATTTAAAAATCCAAAAAACAGACTCGCAGGCCTATAACACGAAATATAAAAATTCCAAGAAAAAATACAAACAGTGGCAACACTGTAAAATAATAAAATTTTCACTTATTTTGACATTTTGGCCAATTAAAAAATCCAAAAAACAGACTCACAAGCCTACAACACGAAATTTAAAAATTCCCAGAAAAAATACAAACAGCGGCAACGCTGTAAAATAATAAAAACTTCATTTATTTTGACGTTTTTGACAATTAAAAAATCCAAAAAACAGACTCACAAGCCTATAACACAAAATTTAAAAATTCCAAGAAAAAAAAAACAGTGGCAACACTGTAAAATAATAAAAATTTCACTTATTTTGACAGTTTTGACAATTGAAAATTCAATAAACAGACTCACAAGCCTCTAACACGAAATTTTAAAAATCCAAGAAAAAAAAACCAACACTGGCAACACTGTAACATAATAAAAATTTGACTTATTTTGACGTTATTGACAATTTAAAAATCCAAAAAACAGACTCACAAGCCTATGACACGAAATTTAAAAATTCCAAGAAAAAATACAACCAGTGGCAACGTTGTAAAATAATAAAAACTTCACTTATTTTGACGTGTGTGATAATTGAAAACTCAAAATGTGCAGTCGCACAAGCTTATAACACCTCAGAATTTCGTTATTTCTGAGCTGATTTTGATAAATTTTTTTTTTGAAAAGAAGCTAATTAAATTCCCTACAAATCTGTCATTTCAGTTTTGACAGTTTCGTGTCTCAGAAGCTTCAAAATTGCCGCTCAGAAATTTCAAAATTTAAATGAGCCAACAGGCATTTTTCAAAAGAACGACATTGAGTCAGTTTTTGACTCAGAACTTCGTTTTTTCTGAGCCGATTTTGATTAAAAAAATTTTAAAATGAAGTCAATATAATACCCTACAAACCTGTCAATTTAGTTTTGACACTTTTTTATTCTTTAAATGTCAATTTCAGGTCGAAGAGGTCGCAAACCGAAAAAAAAATTCTCCCCCGCCGCCGTGGACGACGACGCTTCCGCCAAGCTCGAAGTCCAAATCGACCCCGCAAACTTCGTGCACCAGAACGAGATCAGAAAAACCAACGGTCTGAGCCCGGCGAGCACCAGAAGCCGCAAAAAACCGGCTCAGAACGGCGCGAAAATCGAACTCGCCCCCTCAATTCTTGACGGAATCGAAAAATTCGTCCCCCCCAACCTGGATGATAAGGAAAAAGAAGTCGTTCTGAGCAACGAGTATTTGCTCGGAAACAGCTTTGACATGACGGCGGATCAGTTTTTGGAACGTCAAAAGGAGCCTCAGAAAGAGGAGGAGGAGGATCAGAACTTGCTTCAGAATTTGCCTCCAATGGATTTTGATGAAAGCGGCAGCGACGATGACGTAGTGATTATTGAGAAAAAGCCGGAAATCATCGTTTTAGATGACGACTGAAGATTAAAAAAAAAACTTTTCTGAGTGTATGTTTTCTGAGTACTTTTTAAGGATTAATTTTAATAATTGGTTTGTTCACACGGAGACGAAATCGGATTTTAATTATTTTGTACATATTATTAAGTAGGGTATTTCAAATTTTTTCTCCTCAAATAATTATAAATAAAAATAGTTTTAAATTTGACTTGTGTTTGATTTCTGAGTCAAAAAGTATTTCTGAGTTAAAATATTTTTCTGAGTCAAAATTTATTTTTGAGCAAAATATGTTTTTTGCAAGGCATAAAGTATTTCCGAGTAAAAATATTTTTCTGAGTCAAAAATGTATTTCTGAGTTATGAAGTATTTCTGAGCAAAAAATGTTTTTTTTCAAGGCATAATGTATTTCCGAATTAAAATATTTTCTGAGTCAAAAATGTATTTCACTGAATCCAAAAGTATTTGCAATTCTGAGCAAAACGTTATTCTAAGTCAAAATGCATTTTAGATTGCAAAATGTAATTTCAGGTCATGTATGCATTTCTGACTCAAAATGTATTTCTGAGCAAAAGATTTTTTTTAAGGCATAATGTATTTCCGAATAAAAATATTTTTCTGAGTCAAAAATGTATTTCTGAGTCCTGATGTATTTCTGAGTCACAATGTATTTCACTGTATCCAAAAGTGTTTGCAATTCTGAGCAAAACGTTATTCTAAGTCAAAGCGCATTTTTGATTGAAAAATGTAATTTCAGGTTATGTATGCATTTCTGAGTCAAAATGTATTTCTGAGCAAAAGATGTTTTTTTTTCAAGGCATAATGTATTTTCGAATTGAAATATTTTTCTGAGTCAAAAATGTATTTCTGAGTCCTGATGTATTTCTGAGTTACAATGTATTTCACTGAATCCAAAAGTATTTGCAATTCTGAGCAAAACGTTATTCTAAGTCAAAATGCATTTTTGATTGAAAAATGTAATTTCAGGTCATGTATGCATTTCTGAGTCAAAATGTATTTCTGAGCAAAAGATGTTTTTTTTCAAGGCATAATGTATTTCCGAATTAAAATATTTTTCTGAGTAAAAAATTTATTTCTGAGTCCTGATGTATTTCTGAGTGACAATGTATTTTACTGAATCCAAAAGTATTTGCAATTCTGAGCAAAACGTTATTCTAAGTCAAAATGCATTTTAGATTGCAAAATGTAATTTCAGGTCATGTATGCATTTCTGAGTCAAAATGTATTTCTGAGCAAAAAATGTTTTTTTTCAAGGCATAATGTATTTCCGAATTAAAATATTTTTCTGAGTCCTGATGTATTTCTAGAAATAAAAATCTCAAGCTCCTTACCACGCTAAAGTACCACTGATGACGTAACAGTGTGTCGTTTCTCGCTTCAACATTCTATTTGCACCATAAAGACACTCTGACTGTTCGATAATTTTATTCTATTTGCTCCGAGTATGACGTATAAGTAGTGCATTCGACCGACGTTATTTTTTTTTTGGACTAGAATTCTATTTTAAATGACAAATCGTGAAGAAAATAGAAATAGAATTTTATTTAGAGTGATTAGGGCACTGAAGTGGAGTCGGAACAATATTTTTAAAGTCAAAAAAAGCAGTTTTATATTCGGAGTAAATAGAGTAAGATTATTGGCATGTGACAAGTGTTTGCAAGTTACTAAAATAGAATTCTATTCAAGGTGATTCGGGTTTTGGAGTAGATTAAACCAATTTGTAGATGACGTCATCGCTGGTGAACGCGGAAAAAATGGTAGGTTTGAGGCAACGATAAACAGAATTTGAGTAAAAAATGTTGACACCTGCAACGATAAATAGAATTCTATTTTAGTTAAAAACGGCTTAAAATAATTTGTAGATGACGTCATCTTTGGCGCATGTGAGAAAATGGAAAGTTTGAACACAGTCTTATGTCAACGGGCTTTTTTGAACCAGGTTCAATGTGACGTCACTGCAGGTTCGAACCTATTTGAACCAGTTCCACCGCGAAAAAACAGCTCAAAATTTGACAGTATGAGTAGCGTTTTCGAATTGCTAGTCTGGAGTCACGATAAATAGAATTCTATTTGTTTTAACGTCAGATAAAAAGATTACCAAAATAGAATTCTATTCAAAATCTATTGGAGTAAAATTGTTGAAACCAGACGTCAAAATTTGACAGTTTCAAGTACCAAAAAAAAAAAAAAAAAACAATTCAACTTTTATTCATCAAATATTGCTTCATAACTTTCTTGCCCGGCACCAAATTCTGACTGAGTCCGGGCCTTTTTCTCTTACCCCCAATTGGTACCCCGTGATTCGTTCCTTCAAAATGACAGATGACACTTTCGGCTCGCGCCTGCTCGGTTTCATTGCTCAATTGGTCGGCGCTTTTGCGCAGGTCCGAGTCGTGCGCGAACTTGCACTGATGCCCGAACCTACAGCGCCCCTTGCGGTGGTTCCAGCAGATTTTCTTGCCGTTTATCAGGACCGGATCGTGCGCGCTGATCATTTTCACGTGTTTTTGTAAAATGGCCGCCTCGGCGTTTTCCGCCTCGAGGTAACGGTTGACGAAAACGGACGAGTGGGCGTCGGGCGGGGTTTTTGAAAAAAGTGGGGGCGGTAGTTTGACGTTTGGGAGCGGTTTTTTTTCGTTTACGGTTTCTTCTTCGGAGGACGAAGACGGTTCTGGTTTTCTAGAAGATTATCAATTTTTTTTTTTTACTCTAGAGCAAAATCCAGAACATTCTAGAGCAATATAGAACATTCTAGAGTAAAATCGAGCATTCTAGAGTGAAATAAAATATTCTAGAGTAAAATCGAACATTCTGGACTACTCTCAAATATGACAGCAGTCGAAAAAATGTCAAATTTTTTTCAAACTATTGACAGTCAACTGTTAAATTTAACTTTGACAGCTGTCTAAAATTGTTTAATTTAAAAATGACAATTTTATTTCTGTGAAAATGACACAAACAAATTTGATATGATAATTTTTGACAGATGTCAATTGACATTGAACTGTCAAATTCAACTTTGACAGCTTTCGAAAAATGTTTATTTTTTTAAATCAAAATGACATTTGACAGGTGTCAATTTTTCTAACATACTCATTTGAATATCGAATTGTCAAATTTAACTAAGACGGATGTCTAAAATTATCTTATTTTTTCAAATCAAAATAAATGGCATTTAACAGGTGTCATCAATTTTTCTAACAAGCTCATCGAACTGTCAAATTCAACAATGACAAATGTCTAATTTTTTTTAAACAAAATGACATTAAATGGCCTGTAACTGTCAAACTATGAATATTTGATAGGTGTCAATTTTTTTACAAGTTCAATAAGTATGAAATTATTAAATTTTGACAGTTTGTTCAATAAATTTAGATATTTTTTAGAAATTTAAGACAATCGTCTGATAAATTTAGATTTCTTAAGACATTAATTTAGAGACTTTTTAAAAATTTAAGATGATTGTCTAATAAATTTAGACACTTTTCAGATAGTTTACATTCGTCTGATACATTTGAACAACGTCTGGAAAAGACATTTTTAGAATAATTTATGACTACAATTCCTAGAAATATAAGACTGATAAATTTAAGACGATAACTTACATTTTTATGTCTTTTTCGGAAACGTCTGATTCGTCTGAATCACTACCGTAATCAGCTACCAAAGACATTTTTCAGACAACAATTTTACTCAAATTTGTTTATTATTTTTATTTATTTATTTACATTTTGATTATTCTGTCAAATTTCGACTATTTACTGTTTCCATCTCTTTCTTGCGCATCGATGTCACATTTATACGTCAAACAAACACGACAATTGTCACTCTTGAGGGGTTTTCAAAGACTTATTCATGATGACGTCACCATAGATGCTTGCGTTTCAAGCAATTTAATCGTGAATATTACAGAAATCTGTTATATGAAAAGGCCTAATGTCATTTCTTTGAAAGTGTCACACGTGGAAAAAACAACAACAAACAACATAACCTTACTTTTTTTTCAATTTTTTCATTTCCAAGATAAAATTCCATTTATTTGTTAATAACAATTGAAAGATAATTACTAAATAAATAGAAATTCAGTGTTTATTTTCCTTTTATCTTATCTGTTATCACAGATCCTCCGTCACGACGTCACGAGGCGGTTTTTATTAAACGTAGGCAGTTGTGCTCCATTTTTTATTGTTAATTAATTAATTAGTGAAAAATAATTAAAATGAATCTTTCGTGCAGCAGCAAAATGATTAAATATTTGATGTTCGGCTTTAATCTATTTTTTGTTGTAAGTAGAATTTTTGTTAAATTAATTTTTAGATTAAATTTCCCCTAAAGCTGGAGCCCCCACCCAAAAAAGTTCGATTTTCTGGGCCTTGGAAACCTGGAAAATTTTAAGGGATAAAAACACTCAAAATGGCCGACTGTCATAGGTTTGAGTGAAGTTTGTTGCAAGCAGTGTTGCCACCTGAAAAACTATTTTTGAAACTAAAAATTCCCTTAAAAGTTGTTTTTTCTTGCCATTAATTTTAGCATTTAAAACTTAAAATATTTGACAGAAAATGAAGAAAACTCAAAGCCTCGTACTTTGAGAGGGGTTTTCCCGATTGAAAACGGCCTGGAAAACTGGCAAATTCGGGGAAAAACTGGATAAAAATGTAAACACGACACTTCAAAATGGCCGCCTAATAATTTAATGGTGAGTAAGACAAAGAAAGAGATAAAGTAGGAAATAATTTTAGTCTAAAAATGGGAGTTTTTGGTTGAAAAATTGAAGCAAATTTAAAGCCCCGCACTCAAAACAGTCTTTTCGATTAAAGAAGCCTTGGGAAAGTGAAAAATTCAATGGAAAAACCAACATTATAAAGCCTGCTTGACCAAACCAAAGTTCTGTGCACTTACCTTGTTGGAAAACTGGACATTTTTGGTTCAAAATGGAGAAAACTCAAAGCCTCGAACTTTAAATCCATTTTTCTCATTGAAAACGACCTGGAAAAACGGAAAATTCGAGGAAAAACTAAATAAAAATATAAACACACTTGAGTTATTAACATTTTTATAAAAAAAAGAAGAATAAAAATCCAAAGCTTACTTGAGTTATAAAAAAGAAGAACAGAAATCCAAAGCCTACTTGAGTTATTAGCGTTATTTAAAAAAAAAAGAAGAACAAAAATATAAAGGATTTTTAATCTTCTTTTTTTTGAAAAATGCTAATAACTTAAGAAGGCTTTGAATTTTTGCTCTTCTTTTTCTTAAAAAATGCTAATAATTAAGTAGACTTTGGATTTGCGTTCTTTTTAATCCACTTTTTGGTGACGTAAGGTTGTAGCATCCCAGTGAACTCAACTTTATCAAACACTGGAAACGAGAGAGAAAGGAATAGAGCGGAGTATCGTTGCAGTATTTAAAAATATTCGTTAAAATTTAAGCGATTTGGCCAGATAATGAAAACTACTATATACACACCGTGTGGGTGTAGATAAAATATTGTACTTTACATATTGTTGAATTTTTTCATTATTCTCGGCACTCCATTGGTCCAAATGTAATAACAATTCAAAAGCTGTCTAATACAAATAGCTACGTTCGAATTGCAAATAAAATGTTGTATGTTACACGTAAGTATGTAGTACCAATTACCAGTCAATTGAGAAAAAAAATCCAAAGCCTACTTGAATCAACGATTTTTTCAAAAAAAAAAAGAAGACAAAATCCAAAACCTATTTGTGTATCGATAATGTGTAAAATGTATTCAAATGTCAAAAAAACCTAGTATCAACTGTCAAAAAATCAAAAAAGAAGAAACATTCCACAGCCTTCTTTAACAACTACCAATTGTCAACAAGTTTAAAAAAAAAGAAGAAGAAAATTCCAAAGCCTCCTTTGATAGAAAAAAAGAAGAAATCGATTTTTTCCGACCCTAATGGACACGTGTATCGATAAATTACCGTTTTCAGGAACGGAATTAGACGAAAAATAAGGGAAAAAAATCAACCATGGATAAAAACATTCAAAAATGGCCGACTGTCAAAACTACAAATGACATTATGCGACGTTGCCACATCTCAAATAGGAAAAAGTTTTTGAATATTCTCGGCTCTTTGATTGAGCGCTAAAAATCGCATTTTGATTGGCTCCAAATTATCCGCTGACCAATAGAATTATAGACTGGGCCTCGTGATTAAAATAACTCCGGCCCTTCGGGCTCGCATATGACTCTAGCCCTCCGGGCTTTCGTATAACTCCAGCCCTTTGGGCTGGCATATAACTCTAGCCCTTCGGGCCAGACTCGCATATAACTCCGGCCCTTCGGGCCGGACTCGCATATAACTCCGGCCCTTCGGGCCGGACTCGCATATAACTCCGGCCCTTCGGGCCGGACTCGCATATAACTCCGGCCCTTCGGGCCGGACTCGCATATAACTCCGGCCCTTCGGGCCGGACTCGCATATAACTTCGGGCTGGCATTCAATTCTAGCCCTTCGGGTTTACGTATAACTCCGGCCCTTCGGGCTCGTGTATAACTCCAGCCCTTCGGGCTCGCATATAACTAGCCTTTCAGGCTTACGTATAACTTCGGCCCTTCGGGGCCATTTCCGACGTCATAACTAAGTCATCAGCTATTTAAATAGTCTACGTCAAAGCAAGAAATAACATACTGTTTACGTCACAACTGATGATTTGCCGGAAGGAGATTTGTTCCACACAGGCCTTATGAAGATAGGCTATCCTGTAGGTAGTAGTAATGCGTTAAATCGCCTTATTACCAACGGTTACCGAGCAAATAAATTATAATGAAAAAAGAATCAAGGCAAATTTTCACCTGTAGTGACGTCACTACAGGTTCACGACTCTCGCCATTCATAAATACTATAGGCACACCGAGTATGCGCACTGTATTCCGTTCAGAAAGTACTTTGGACGCGCTCCAGTTGAAACCAAACACGTTTTACCAAAACTGCCGCCATTTTTTTTGCAAATATAATTTAAAAAATGGCCGTTTGTCAAATGCCACTACTGTCAAAACCATTCCAGGGCCAACTTGATTGAAACCCGAGTGAAGTTGCCTACGAAACAGTGTTGCCACCCTTAAAAAAAAAAATTGTATTTTAGTGATTTTTTCTAATTGAAAAAGTGGAAAATTCAATGGAAAACCAACATTATTCCAAAGTCTATTTGATAAAATCATATTTTTGGTTGGAAAACTGGCAATTATTGACACATTACATAAGAAAAAAAATAGGTATTGACAACATTGTCCCTTTTCGATGACGTCATCCTAAATATTAGACAATCCAATCCATCTGTCAAAAAAAAAAAAAAAAGGAAAATTCAATATGGCGTGGCGGCCAAGCGAGTAATGTTAAAAACCGCAATTTACACGCAATTCCACTGTAAAAATTACATGTTTTTTTTGCAGATATCCGGTATAATCATTATAGCAGTTGGCGCAGCGGTAAAGACCGTCTACACCGAGTATAGCCAATTCCTGGACGGGAAATATTTCTCGTTGCCTAACATGTTGATAGCCACTGGCGCCCTGATCTTCATGATCTCGTTTTTCGGCTGCTGCGGAGCCTTAAAAGAAAGCTGGATAATGCTGGGAATTGTAAGTGACATTTGACAATTGCTTATGCGCATTTCTCCTGATGGGCAACCTATCCTTGTTTTGCTACTGTCAAATGACAAGGACAGCAATACATCGGTGAAAATGCGCATGTGACATTGATGATTTTTATTTTTTTTTCCAGTTTTCCATTTTACTGTTTATAATTTTCGTATTCGAGTTCGCTTCGGGTATTGCCGGGTACGTACTAAAAGGCAAAACGGCTGATTACCTGGATTCCACCTTGCGAGCAAATTTGCTCGTTTACAACCAGACTCACGACGTTTGGGACTTAATTCAGACCACTGTAAGTAGAAAAAGATGACGTCACATTTAGTCACCAATGTCAAAAATCAGTGTCGCCATTTTGTTTCCCTCATTTATTATTTGAACTTTTTTTTTTTCAAAAATAGATATGTTAAATGGACCACCCTGTATATGTTTATTTTATTTTTTTCTAGTTTCAATGTTGCGGCGTTGACAACTACCACGACTGGCAAGGTCACCTGAACGGCACCTACGACCTGCCACTGTCCTGTTGTCCGACGGTCAGTGGCGTAACAGCGGCGTTTTACTGCAACAGCCGCAACGACACCACAATAAGTACGACAACTTCAGTATTAAGTACTACAAGTACAGATTCAAGTACGGCGACTACGACAGTGTCAAGTACTACTACGACAACTTTAGCTACGACACCGACAACGAAAAATACTTCTGAGACTTCTGAGTCTACTCCTACTAGTCCTACTACTCCTAGTTCAAGTAATGACTAATTGATTAATTTTTTGATCAATTGAATGATTGATTAATTGAATTGTCGGGAAAAACTCAGGTCGGGACCAAAAACAAATCGGGAAAAAAAACTGTCGAGAAAAATTCGAATTAAAAACAAAAACATGTCGGGAAAAATTAAATTGGGTAAAAAAGACTATCAAGAAAAAAAAACTGTCGGGAAAAAAAAATGTCGGGAAAAAAACTGTCGAGAAAAAAATATTGTCAAGAAAAAAAAAATCGAAAAAAAAAGCGTCGAGAAAAAACTATCGAGAAAAAAAAACTGTCGAGAAAAACTCGAATTAAAAACAAAAACATGCCGGGAAAAATTAAATTGGGTAAAATAGACTATCAAGAAAAAAAAACTGTCGGGAAAAAAAAATGTCGGGAAAAAACTGTCAGAAAAAAACTGTCAGGAAGAAAACGTGTCGAGAAAAAATAAATTCAGGATAAAACGTATCGGGAAAAAAACTGTCGAGAAAAAAAACTGTCGAGAAAAAAACTATCGGAAAAAAAAAACTGTCGAGAAAAACTCGAATTAAAAACAAAAACATGTCGGGAAAAATTAAATTTGGTAAAAAAGACCATCAAGAAAAAAAAAACTGTCGGGAAAAAAAAATGTCGGGAAAAAACTGTCAGAAAAAAACTGTCGGGAAAAAAACGTATCGAGAAAAAATAAATTCAGGATAAAACGTATCGGGAAAAAAATTGTCGAGAAAAAAACAAACTGTCGAGAAAAAAACTATCGGGAAAAAAAATGTCGAGAAAAAAAAACTGTCGAGAAAAACTCGAATTAAAAACAAAAACATGCCGGGAAAAATTAAATTGGGTAAAAAAAACTATCAAGAAAAAAAAACTGTCGGGAAAAAAAAATGTCGGGAAAAAACTGTCAGAAAAAAACTATCGGGAAAAAAAAATGTCGAGAAAAAAACTGTCGAGAAAAAAATATTGGCGGGAAAAAAAAAAAAATCGAAAAAAAAAGCGTCGAGAAAAAAACTATCGAGAAAAAAAAACTGTCGAGAAAAACTTGAATTAAAAACAAAAACATGCCGGGAAAAATTAAATTGGGTAAAAAAGACTATCAAGAAAAAAAAACTGTCGGGAAAAAAAAATGTCGGGAAAAAACTATCGGGAAAAAAAATGTCGAGAAAAAAACTGTCGAGAAAAAAATATTGTCAAGAAAAAAAAAATCGAAAAAAAAAGCGTCGAGAAAAAACTATCGAGAAAAAAAACTGTCGAGAAAAACTCGAATTAAAAACAAAAACATGCCGGGAAAAATTAAATTGGGTAAAATAGACTATCAAGAAAAAAAAACTGTCGGGAAAAAAAAATGTCGGGAAAAAACTATCGGGAAAAAAAATGTCGAGAAAAAAACTGTCGAGAAAAAAATATTGTCGGGAAAAAAAAAATCGAAAAAAAAAGCGTCGAGAAAAAAACTATCGAGAAAAAAAAACTGTCGAGAAAAACTCGAATTAAAAACAAAAACATGCCGGGAAAAATTAAATTGGGTAAAATAGACTATCAAGAAAAAAAAACTGTCGGGAAAAAAAAATGTCGGGAAAAAACTATCGGGAAAAAAAATGTCGAGAAAAAAACTGTCGAGAAAAAAATATTGTCGGGAAAAAAAAAAATCGAAAAAAAAAGCGTCGAGAAAAAAACTATCGAGAAAAAAAAACTGTCGAGAAAAACTCGAATTAAAAACAAAAACATGTCGGGAAAAATTAAATTGGGTAAAATAGACTATCAAGAAAAAAAAACTGTCGGGAAAAAAAAATGTCGGGAAAAAACTATCGGGAAAAAAAATGTCGAGAAAAAAACTGTCGAGAAAAAAATATTGGCGGGAAAAAAAAAAAATCGAAAAAAAAAGCGTCGAGAAAAAAACTATCGAGAAAAAAAAACTGTCGAGAAAAACTCGAATTAAAAACAAAAACATGCCGGGAAAAATTAAATTAGGTAAAATAGACTATCAAGAAAAAAAAACTGTCGGGAAAAAAAAATGTCGGGAAAAAACTATCGGGAAAAAAAATGTCGAGAAAAAAACTGTCGAGAAAAAAATATTGTCGGGAAAAAAAAAAATCGAAAAAAAAAGCGTCGAGAAAAAAACTATCGGGAAAAAAATATTGGGAAAAAAAAAATCGAAAAAAAAGCGTTGAGAAAAAAACTATCGGGAAAAAAAAACTGTCGAGAAAAACTCGAATTAAAAACAAAAACATGTCGGGAAACATTAAATTGGGTAAAAAAGACTATCAAGAAAAAAAAACTGTCGGGAAAAAAAAATGTCGGGAAAAAACTATCGGGAAAAAAAATGTCGAGAAAAAAACTGTCGAGAAAAAAATATTGTCAAGAAAAAAAAAATCGAAAAAAAAAGCGTCGAGAAAAAACTATCGAGAAAAAAAAACTGTCGAGAAAAACTCGAATTAAAAACAAAAACATGCCGGGAAAAATTAAATTGGGTAAAATAGACTATCAAGAAAAAAAAACTGTCGGGAAAAAAAAATGTCGGGAAAAAACTGTCAGAAAAAAACTGTCAGGAAGAAAACGTGTCGAGAAAAAATAAATTCAGGATAAAACGTATCGGGAAAAAAACTGTCGAGAAAAAAAACTGTCGAGAAAAAAACTATCGGGAAAAAAAAACTGTCGAGAAAAACTCGAATTAAAAACAAAAACATGTCGGGAAAAATTAAATTTGGTAAAAAAGACTATCAAGAAAAAAAAAACTGTCGGGAAAAAAAAATGGGAAAAAACTGTCAGAAAAAAACTGTCAGGAAGAAAACGTGTCGAGAAAAAATAAATTCAGGATAAAACGTATCGGGAAAAAAACTGTCGAGAAAAAAAACTGTCGAGAAAAAAACTATCGGGAAAAAAAAACTGTCGAGAAAAACTCGAATTAAAAACAAAAACATGTCGGGAAAAATTAAATTTGGTAAAAAAGACTATCAAGAAAAAAAAAAACTGTCGGGAAAAAACTGTCAGAAAAAAACTGTCAGGAAGAAAACGTGTCGAGAAAAAATAAATTCAGGATAAAACGTATCGGGAAAAAAACTGTCGAGAAAAAAAACTGTCGAGAAAAAAACTATCGGGAAAAAAAAATGTCGAGAAAAAAACTGTCGAGAAAAAAATATTGTCGGGAAAAAAAAAAATCGAAAAAAAAGCGTTGAGAAAAAAACTATCGGGAAAAAAAAACTGTCGAGAAAAACTCGAATTAAAAACAAAAACATGTCGGGAAAAATTAAATTTGGTAAAAAAGACTATCAAGAAAAAAAAAACTGTCGGGAAAAAACTGTCAGAAAAAAACTGTCAGGAAGAAAACGTGTCGAGAAAAAATAAATTCAGGATAAAACGTATCGGGAAAAAAACTGTCGAGAAAAAAAACTGTCGAGAAAAAAACTATCGGGAAAAAAAAATGTCGAGAAAAAAACTGTCGAGAAAAAAATATTGTCGGGAAAAAAAAAAATCGAAAAAAAAGCGTCGAGAAAAAAACTATCGGGAAAAAAAAACTGTCGAGAAAAACTCGAATTAAAAACAAAAACATGTCGGGAAAAATTAAATTTGGTAAAAAAGACTATCAAGAAAAAAAAAACTGTCGGGAAAAAAAAATGTCGGGAAAAAACTGTCAGAAAAAAACTATCAGGAAAAAGACGTATCGAGAAAAAATAAATTCAGGATAAAACGTATCGGGAAAAAAACTGTCGAGAAAAAAAACTGTCGAGAAAAAAACTATCGGGAAAAAAAAACTGTCGAGAAAAACTCGAATTAAAAACAAAAACATGTCGGGAAACATTAAATTTGGTAAAAAAGACTATCAAGAAAAAAAAAACTGTCGGGAAAAAAAAATGTCGGGAAAAAAACTATCGGGAAAAAAAATGTCGAGAAAAAAACTGTCGAGAAAAAAATATTGTCAAGAAAAAAAAAATCGAAAAAAAAAGCGTCGAGAAAAAACTATCGAGAAAAAAAAACTGTCGAGAAAAACTCGAATTAATAACAAAAACATGCCGGGAAAAATTAAATTGGGTAAAATAGACTATCAAGAAAAAAAAACTGTCGGGAAAAAAAAATGTCGGGAAAAAACTGTCAGAAAAAAACTGTCAGGAAGAAAACGTGTCGAGAAAAAATAAATTCAGGATAAAACGTATCGGGAAAAAAACTGTCGAGAAAAAAAACTGTCGAGAAAAAAACTATCGGGAAAAAAAAACTGTCGAGAAAAACTCGAATTAAAAACAAAAACATGTCGGGAAAAATTAAATTTGGTAAAAAAGACTATCAAGAAAAAAAAAACTGTCGGGAAAAAAAAATGTCGGGAAAAAACTGTCAGAAAAAAACTGTCAGGAAGAAAACGTGTCGAGAAAAAATAAATTCAGGATAAAACGTATCGGGAAAAAAACTGTCGAGAAAAAAAACTGTCGAGAAAAAAACTATCGGGAAAAAAAAACTGTCGAGAAAAACTCGAATTAAAAACAAAAACATGTCGGGAAAAATTAAATTTGGTAAAAAAGACTATCAAGAAAAAAAAAACTGTCGGGAAAAAACTGTCAGAAAAAAACTGTCAGGAAGAAAACGTGTCGAGAAAAAATAAATTCAGGATAAAACGTATCGGGAAAAAAACTGTCGAGAAAAAAAACTGTCGAGAAAAAAACTATCGGGAAAAAAAAATGTCGAGAAAAAAACTGTCGAGAAAAAAATATTGTCGGGAAAAAAAAAAATCGAAAAAAAAGCGTCGAGAAAAAAACTATCGGGAAAAAAAAACTGTCGAGAAAAACTCGAATTAAAAACAAAAACATGTCGGGAAAAATTAAATTTGGTAAAAAAGACTATCAAGAAAAAAAAAACTGTCGGGAAAAAACTGTCAGAAAAAAACTGTCAGGAAGAAAACGTGTCGAGAAAAAATAAATTCAGGATAAAACGTATCGGGAAAAAAACTGTCGAGAAAAAAAACTGTCGAGAAAAAAACTATCGGGAAAAAAAAATGTCGAGAAAAAAACTGTCGAGAAAAAAATATTGTCGGGAAAAAAAAAAATCGAAAAAAAAGCGTTGAGAAAAAAACTATCGGGAAAAAGAAACTGTCGAGAAAAACTCGAATTAAAAACAAAAACATGTCGGGAAAAATTAAATTTGGTAAAAAAGACTATCAAGAAAAAAAAAACTGTCGGGAAAAAACTGTCAGAAAAAAACTGTCAGGAAGAAAACGTGTCGAGAAAAAATAAATTCAGGATAAAACGTATCGGGAAAAAAACTGTCGAGAAAAAAAACTGTCGAGAAAAAAACTATCGGGAAAAAAAAATGTCGAGAAAAAAACTGTCGAGAAAAAAATATTGTCGGGAAAAAAAAAAATCGAAAAAAAAGCGTTGAGAAAAAAACTATCGGGAAAAAAAAAACTGTCGAGAAAAACTCGAATTAAAAACAAAAACATGTCGGGAAAAATTAAATTTGGTAAAAAAGACTATCAAGAAAAAAAAAACTGTCGGGAAAAAAAAATGTCGGGAAAAAACTGTCAGAAAAAAACTATCAGGAAAAAGACGTATCGAGAAAAAATAAATTCAGGATAAAACGTATCGGGAAAAAAACTGTCGAGAAAAAAAACAAACTGTCGAGAAAAAAAACAAACTGTCGAGAAAAAAACTATCGGGAAAAAAAATGTCGAGAAAAAAAAACTGTCGAGAAAAACTCGAATTAAAAACAAAAACATGCCGGGAAAAATTAAATTGGGTAAAAAAAACTATCAAGAAAAAAAAACTGTCGGGAAAAAAAAATGTCGGGAAAAAACTGTCAGAAAAAAACTATCGGGAAAAAAAAATGTCGAGAAAAAAACTGTCGAGAAAAAAATATTGTCGGGAAAAAAAAAATCGAAAAAAAAAAGCGTCGAGAAAAAAACTATCGGGAAAAAAAAACTGTCGAGAAAAACTCGAATTAAAAACAAAAACATGTCGGGAAAAATTAAATTGGGTAAAAAAAACTATCAAGAAAAAAAACTGTCGGGAAAAAAAAATGTCGGGAAAAAACTATCAGAAAAAAACTGACGGGAAAAAAACGTATCGAGAAAAAAAAATTCAGGATAAAACGTATCGGGAAAAAAAACTGTCGAGGAAAAAACTGTCGAGAAAAAAACTATTGGGAAAAAATATTGTCGGGAAAAAAAAAAAAATCGAAAAAAGAAGCGTCGAGAAAAAAACTATGTATCGGGAAAAAAATCCCGACAGAAATTTCCCGACAAAATCCACTAATTTTTCTCATTTTTTTTTTTCTTTAAGCAACCCCAAAGCTCGAACCCTCATCTTCTGACCCCAATGTTAGACGTAAACGAGCCCTAATCGACGAAAATTCTACCCCCCACCCGTCCACTTCTCCCCCTTACGCGGCCGGTTGTAAAGCGGCCTTTGGCGATTACGTGAAAAAACACGCCGTCCAAATTGGCGGCTGCGCATTGGGTCTCGCGGTTGTGCAGGTATGTATTGATTAATTGATTAGTTGATTGATTTAATCAATCACTATTTTTTTTTCTAGATTTTAGGTATTGCGTTTTCGTGCCATCTGGTACGTCAATTGAAGAACGGATACTATAGTACTTAATTTGATTAATTGATTGATTAATTTGAATAATTGATTAATTTGATTAAATTGATTAATTGATTGATTAATTTGATTAATTGATTGATTAATTTGATTAATTGATTTGATTAATTGATTGATTAATTTGATTAATTGATTGATTTGATTAAATTGATTAATTGATTGATTAATTTGATTGATTTGATTAATTGATTAATTTGATTAATTGATTGATTAATTTGATTAATTGATTAATTTGATTGATTTGATTAATTGATTGATTAATTTGATTAATTGATTAGTTGATTGATTTGATTAATCGATTGATTAATTTGATTAATTGATTGATTTGATTAATTGATTAATTTGATCAATTGATTGATTAATTTGATTGATTGATTAAGAAGCCATATTTTTATATTCCTTTTATTATAATAATTATTGTTATGTTTGGGACGTTATAAATAAAATATACAGTTTAATCACTCATTGAGTGTAATTTTGGCGGGAAATTTGAATTTTTTTTCAAAATTACCCTTTTCCCTACTGATTGATTTGATTTGATTAATGATTGATTGATTTTTTCAAAATTCACACTCTTACATTTTAATTTTTTCCTGGAAAACTGACAAAGAGAAAATTGTGAAATTTTACAAGGAGAAAGAGGAAAGTCAGGAGCTCATTATAGGAAAATTTCAAAATTTTCCAATGAAAAATGACTCCAGGAAAAATTCCAGAATATTGACTTTTATAGGCAAAATTATGGAAAATACACTCTTTTACATTTTAATTTTTTCCTGGGAAACTGGCAAAGGGAAAATTTTGAAATTTTTCCAGTAGAGAGAGGAAAGTGTGGAGCTCATTATAGGAAAAATTCAAAATTTTCCAATGGAAAATGACTGCAGGAAAAATTCTAGAAAATTGACTTATTTAAGCAAAATTAGGAAAAATTCACCTCTTGCATTTTAATTTTTTCCTGGAAAACTTGCAAAAGGAAAATTTTGAAATTTTTCCAGGAGAGAGAGGAAAGTGTGGAACACATTATAGGAAAATTTCAAAATTTTCCAATGAAAAATGACTCCAGGAAAAATTCCAGAATATTGACTTTTATAGGCAAAATTATGGAAAATACACTCTTTTACATTTTAATTTTTTCCTGGGAAACTGGCAAAGGGAAAATTTTGAAATTTTTCCAGTAGAGAGAGGAAAGTGTGGAGCTCATTATAGGAAAAATTCAAAATTTTCCAATGGAAGATGACTGCAGGAAAAATTCTAGAAAATTGACTTATTTAAGCAAAATTAGGAAAAATTCACCTCTTGCATTTTAATTTTTTCCTGGAAAACTTGCAAAAGGAAAATTTTGAAATTTTTCCAGAAAAGAGAGGAAAGTGTGGAACACATTATAGGAAAATTTCAAAATTTTCCAATGAAAAATGACTCCAGGAAAAATTCTAGAAAATTGACTTATTTAAGCAAAATTAGGAAAAATTCACCTCTTGCATTTTAATTTTTTCCTGGAAAACTGGCAAAGGGAAAATTTTGAAATTTTTCCAGGAGAGAGGGGAAAGTTTTGAGCTCATTATAGGAAAATTTAAAAATTTTCCAATGGAAAATGACTACAGGAAAAATTCCAGAATATTGACTTTTATAGGCAAAATTATGGAAAATACACTCTTTTACATTTTAATTTTTTCCTGGGAAACTGGCAAAGGGAAAATTTTGAAAATTTTCCAGTAGAGAGAGGAAAGTGTGGAGCTCATTATAGGAAAAATTCAAAATTTTCCAATGGAAAATGACTGCAGGAAAAATTCTAGAAAATTGACTTATTTAAGCAAAATTAAGAAAAATTCACTTCTTGCATTTTAATTTTTTCCTGGGAAACTGGCAAAGGGAAAATTTTGAAATTTTTCCAGGAGAAAGAGGAAAGTGTGGAACACATTATAGGAAAATTTCAAAACTTTCCAGTAAAAAAATCACTCCAGGAAAAATTCCAAAAGCAAAAAAACAAAACAAAACTGGTCAATTTAAAGCCTCTTTATTCAACCAAAATTAACGTTACTATTAAAAAACGGACTGTTAACCCCAAAACCGACGTTAATCTGCCCGAAAAGATTCACAGCGAATTCTACGACTTTTCTGAGCACCACAATTGCGCTCAGAGTCAAATTATGAACCGTTGACAACTTGCTGATCAGAGTCTGAGTGAGGGCGGACCAAATGTGCGAATTTTCTTGGATCAGGGCCCAGATTCGTCCTGCAACTTCGCCTTTGAGTTTAATGCAGGCTTCGACCAGTTTTAGGATTTCGACGTACGGAACTTGCTTGACTGATTGGACTCCGGTCGAAAATACGTTGGGGATCTGATGGAATTACATGGAATTTTAATGAAAAAAGTATTTTTACTATAATATTCGACTTACCCCGACGTTGAATTCGGCACCTTGCAATCGGAGCTCGTTGACATCTTCCAACGAGTTTGTAGATCCATCGACTTGTGAAACGTATAGGCAAATTGCCTAAACAATAATTAAAAATTGAAAGTTATTAAAAGTATTATCGATATTATTATTTTCGATAATAGAATCGAAAATATTGTCAATAGTATTATCAATAGTGCTTTTGAAAAAGTATTGATATAAAAATTATCGATACCACTATAGAAAACTGTTAAAATTACTTGGAAATTATCGATATCGAAAAATTATCGACTGTAAAAATTAAAGGACACTCACCAGAAGACACAAACAAAAAGGGCGCATTTTTCACTGGTTTCTTCAACAAAAATGAAAATCAACTCACAAATTCCTCGTTTAAATAACGTTTTTCGAGGTAACGAGATAATAATGAAGAGTCGTTTATTAAATGCCTAAATTAAGAAACTTTCAAAAGTTAATAATTAGACCCTTTCTATTTAACGAGGTCGTAGATATGAATAATAATGTACGAGGGGTCGATAAATTTGCTATAATGAGCTCTTGACTTTCCTCTTTCTTTTGTAAAAATTTCACAATTTTCTCTTTGCTAGTTTTCCAGGAAAAAATTAAAATGTAAAGGAGTGTATTTTCTATAATTTTGCCTATAAAAGTCAATATTCTGGAATTTTCCTTGGAGTGATTTTCCACTGGAAAATCTGGAAAAGTAAAACAAAAAGGGAGTTTTTGAGGAAAAAATGAAAGAAATTCAAAGTCTTGCCCTTAAAAACATCTTTTTCTAATTAAAAAAGCCCTGGAAAAGTGGAAAATTCAATGGAAAGACAACATTCCAAAGTCTACTTGATAAAACCATAGTTCTGGTTGGATAACTGAAAATTTTGGAAAGAAAATGGAGAAAACTCAAAGCCTCACACTTTAAACCAGTTTTTTTGGCTGAAAAAACCTTGGAAAATTGGAAAATTTGAGGAAAACCTGGATAAAAATGTAAACACGACACTTCAAAATGGCCGACTAATAATTTGATAGTGAATAAGACAAAGAGGGAAATAAAGTAGGAAACAATTTAAGTCTAAAAATGGAAGTTTTTGGTGGAAAAATGAAGCAAATTTAAAGCCCCGCCCTTGAAATCATCTTTTTCTAATTGAAAAATCCCTGGAAAAGTGGAAAATTCAATGGAAAACCAACATTTCAAAGCCTACTTGAAAAATCAAAGTTTTGGTCACTTACCTCGTTGGATAACTGAAAATTTTTGAAAGAAAATGGAGAAAACTCAAAGCCTCGCACTTTATACCAGTTTTTTTGACTGAAAAAACCTTGGAAAATTGGAAA
This sequence comes from Ceutorhynchus assimilis, assembly GCA_917834065.1. Classification (NCBI taxonomy): domain Eukaryota; kingdom Metazoa; phylum Arthropoda; class Insecta; order Coleoptera; family Curculionidae; genus Ceutorhynchus; species Ceutorhynchus assimilis. Next base: position 3,450,721 of record OU892292.1, on the reverse strand, counting down.
ATTTGAGGAAAACCTGGATAAAAATGTAAACACGACACTTCAAAATGGCCGACTAATAATTTGATAGTGAATAAGACAAAGAGGGAAATAAAGTAGGAAACAATTTAAGCCTAAAAATGGAAGTTTTTTGTGGAAAAATGAAGCAAATTTAAAGCCCCGCCCTTGAAATCATCTTTTTCTAATTGAAAAATCCCTGGAAAAGTGGAAAATTCAATGGAAAATCAACATTTCAAAGCCTACTTGAAAAATCAAAGTTTTGGTCACTTACCTCGTTGGATAACTGAAAATTTTGGAAAGAAAATGGAGAAAACTCAAAGCCTCACACTTTAAACCAGTTTTTTTGACTGAAAAAACCTTGGAAAATTGGAAAATTTGAGGAAAACCTGGATAAAAATGTAAACACGACACTTCAAAATGGCCGACTAATAATTTGATAGTGAGTAAGACAAAGAGGGAAATAAAGTAGGAAACAATTTAAGTCTAAAAATGGAAGTTTTTGGTGGAAAAATGAAGCAAATTTAAAGCCCCGCCCTTGAAATCATCTTTTTCTAATTGAAAAATCCCTGGAAAAGTGGAAAATTCAATGGAAAACCAACATTTCAAAGCCTACTTGAAAAATCAAAGTTTTGGTCACTTACCTCGTTGGATAACTGAAAATTTTGGAAAGAAAATGGAGAAAACTCAAAGCCTCGCACTTTATACCAGTTTTTTTGACTGAAAAAACCTTGGAAAATTGGAAAATTTGAGGAAAACCTGGATAAAAATGTAAACACGACACTTCAAAATGGCCGACTAATAATTTGATAGTGAATAAAGACAAAGAGGGAAATAAAGTAGGAAACAATTTAAGCCTAAAAATGGAAGTTTTTGGTGGAAAAATTAAGCAAATTTAAAGCCCCGCCCTTGAAATCATCTTTTTCTAATTGAAAAATCCCTGGAAAAGTGGAAAATTCAATGGAAAATCAACATTTCAAAGCCTACTTGAAAAATCAAAGTTTTGGTCACTTACCTCGTTGGATAACTGAAAATTTTGGAAAGAAAATGGAGAAAACTCAAAGCCTCACACTTTAAACCAGTTTTTTTGACTGAAAAAACCTTGGAAAATTGGAAAATTTGAGGAAAACCTGGATAAAAATGTAAACACGACACTTCAAAATGGCCGACTAATAATTTGATAGTGAATAAGACAAAGAGGGAAATAAAGTAGGAAACAATTTAAGCCTAAAAATGGAAGTTTTTTGTGGAAAAATGAAGCAAATTTAAAGCCCCGCCCTTGAAATCATCTTTTTCTAATTGAAAAATCCCTGGAAAAGTGGAAAATTCAATGGAAAATCAACATTTCAAAGCCTACTTGAAAAATCAAAGTTTTGGTCACTTACCTCGTTGGATAACTGAAATTTTGGAAAGAAAATGGAGAAAACTCAAAGCCTCACACTTTAAACCAGTTTTTTTGACTGAAAAAACCTTGGAAAATTGGAAAATTTGAGGAAAACCTGGATAAAAATGTAAACACGACACTTCAAAATGGCCGACTAATAATTTGATAGTGAATAAGACAAAGAGGGAAATAAAGTAGGAAACAATTTAAGTCTAAAAATGGAAGTTTTTGGTGGAAAAATGAAGCAAATTTAAAGCCCCGCCCTTGAAATCATCTTTTTCTAATTGAAAAATCCCTGGAAAAGTGGAAAATTCAATGGAAAATCAACATTTCAAAGCCTACTTGAAAAATCAAAGTTTTGGTCACTTACCTCGTTGGATAACTGAAAATTTTTGAAAGAAAATGGAGAAAACTCAAAGCCTCACACTTTAAACCAGTTTTTTTGATTGAAAAAACCTTGGAAAATTGGAAAATTTGAGGAAAACCTGGATAAAAAATGTAAACACGACACTTCAAAATGGCCGACTAATAATTTGATAGTGAGTAAGACAAAGAGGGAAATAAAGTAGGAAACAATTTAAGTCTAAAAATGGAAGTTTTTGGTGGAAAAATGAAGCAAATTTAAAGCCCCGCCCTTGAAATCATCTTTTTCTAATTGAAAAATCCCTGGAAAAGTGGAAAATTCAATGGAAAATTAACATTCCAAAGTCTACTTGATAAAACCATAGTTCTGGTCACTTACCTTGTTGGAAAACTGGTGGAAAATAAAGAAAACTCAAAGCCTCGCACCTCAAACTAGTTTTCCCGATTAAACACGACCTGGAAAAACGGAAAATTCGAGGAAAAACTCAATAAAAATGTAAACACACTTGAGTTATTAACATTTTTATAAAAAAAGAAGAATAAAAATCCAAAGCTTACTTGAGTTATAAAAAAGAAGAACAGAAATCCAAAGCCTACTTGAGTTATTAGCTTTATTTTAAAAAAAAAAGAAGAACAAAAATCTAAAGGATTTTTAATCTTCTTTTTCTTGAAAAATGCTAATAACTTAAGTAGGCTTTGGATCCACTGTATTTTGATCCATTTTTTGATGATTTACCGACTCTTTTGACAGTTTAAAACAGTGAACTCAATTTTGTCAAACACTGGAAACGAGAGAGAAAGGTATAGAGCGGACTGTCGTTGCAATATTTAAAAATATTCGTTAGAATTTAAGCGGTTTGGCCAAATAATGAAAACTACTATATGCACACCGTGTGGGTGTAGATAAAATGTTGTACTTTACATGTTGTTGAATTTTTTCATTATTCTCGGCTCTCCATTGGTCGAAATCCAAAAAACTAACCCAATTTGTTTTTCATATCATTAATCCGAGTGTTTTTTTAATTAAAAATGCCATGTAGATGTTTTGTTGTTAATTGTTTGCCCACAGACGCCATATTGGATCAGCAAATTCTCTTGTATTTATGTCATTTTGACAAATCCAAGAGCCAGGCATAAACAAAAATTGAACAGGAAAAATAAAGAAAAAATTGGTTCATTAATAGTTCGTTTTATGACGTCATGCAGTGATGGTAACACGTAGGGAAAAATTGATGTTAAGGAAGCTACACTAAAGGCTGGTTCATGCATAAATTCTTTTTCCGTTTCTTTAATTTTTTCCTTATGCATAAATAAGCTTTTCTTTTTCCGTAAAATTTTAGGTATTTCATGCACCAAAAATTAAGAGTTTTTATCAGTCTTTAATAATGACATTGTTGATGTGTATGGGAAACTGCAGGGTGTTATAAATATTATTTCCCACGTTATTTTCATTTCAGACACGTATTTTAAGACGTATTTGTTGTTTCCTTTGAAAAATTTCCTGTTTTTGAGGTTAAGTCGAGAAATATGGATGTTTTCATCTATTGCGCAGGCGTCATCGAATTTATCCGTAAAAAGATAAAAGTTAACTTGCGAATACAGAAAGAAAAATGTCGAATTTTTATTCTATTTTAATATTTAGGACCCTACAGAAGCCTGAGCGAGCTATAACACCTCATTTAACTTTTCTGCAGTGAGTAGCCAATAGATGGCGCCAGGTATTTTGTTTGTTCTGCAATTTCATGCAGCCAACTGAGTCAACCAACAGCGAATTCTATTGGCAAAACTAGTGCAGAAGAAATGTGTTTTTATCTCTTTCTTATATAAGCTGTTTAGAATAAGACCCGAATATACTCAGTGCGCACTAACCCTTCCAATAGAATTCGCTATTAATTGAATTAAAGCGTAGGGAAAATTGTAGGGATTTTTTTTTTTGGTTTGAAGAGGGGAATCGTGAAAAAAATATTACCATCACTGACGTCATGAGTTTGGGTTAGAAACTGCGTCCATGTTTTCGGCGAACAATATGACGTCATAAGTTTCTCGCGAAAGCATTTGTATTCATGAAAGCATGGAAATAATTCGGTTAAAGTTTATTCAAAATTACACACTGCCACTGGTAAAAACATTGTTGCCGTTTTATAGGTCTATCTCTCTCTTCTTCATATATAATAGGATTTATTGTAAGGCTTGGCCGATATTTGAGTAAAAGCCGGCAACAGTGTGTAAGTTCAATTTACAAACCGGTTGGCAACACTGATTTGAGTTTAAATTTGCCGCCATGTTGTTTTTTCAAAACGAGTGGGATTTTGTTTGAAAAATATCTCGTACGTCTATGGATGGTAAAGCTCCACCCATTTAGAAGCCTTTTATGGGTCCCAAATGAACGAGGTTAATTGCCAATAAACAAGGGGTGGAGTCATACAATCCATAGGCGTACCTTTTTTGGTTAAACATTAGGGGAATAGATAAAATTTGAGTTGGAAAAACTAGAAAAAATAAGAGATAAAAGGACCTCAGTACCTATCTTTCATTGGTTGTCAGCCATTTGTAGACTGTCGGCCATTTTGTATTACATTACAACCAATGAGCGGTCCCAAGAAAGAGTCTTATCGAGCTGTAGGAAATAACTAACCCTTATTGGCCTACGGAAGAGCCTAATGGAGGAATCATTCCCTGATTGGCCAGAGGAAAGAAAAGGGGTGACAAGAATTCTACTCCAATGTTTTTTCCCTTCCATGCATTTGAATTTCCTTTATTGATAAATTCAACAGTTGGGAATAAACAAAAAATGACATTTGACCTAAATTTCAGACATTTGACAGAAATATTATTAGTACACTGTTGTCACGTTGTACCTAATTTCTTAATTTTTTTTTTTTTTTTCAACCGTAATTTGTAATTCAATATTTTTTAGCCTCCTCACGAGCCGCCACTGACTCAACTTTGTCAAACACTGGAAACGAGAGAGAAAAGTATAGAGCGGAGTTTCGTTGCAGTATTTAAAAATATTCGTTAGAATTTAAACGGTTTGGCCAGATAATGAAAACTACTATATGCACACCGTGGGTGTAGATAAAATGTTGTACTTTACATGTTGTTGAATTTTTTCATTATTCTCGGCTCTCCATTGGTCCGAATGTAATAAAAATTAAAAAACCGTTCAATACAAATAGGAACGCAAATAAAATGTTGTACGTTACACGTAAGTATGTAGTACCAATTGCCAGTCAATTGAGAAAAAAAATCGAAAGCCTACTTGAATTAATGATTTTTTCGAAAAAAAAGAAGACAAAATCCAAAACCTATTTGTGTATCGATAACGTGTAAAATGTATTCAAATGTCAAAAAAACCTAGTATCAACTGTCAAAAAACCAAAAAAGAAGAAACATTCCACAGCCTCCTTTAACAGTTACCAAATGCTAACAAGTTTTAAAAAAAAGAAGAACGAAATTCCAAAGCCTCCTTTGATAGGAAAAAAGAAGAAATCGACTTTTTCCGACCCTAATGGACACGTGTATCGATAAATTACCGTTTTCAGGAACGGAATTAGACGAAAAATAAGGGAAAAAATCATCCATGGATAAAAACATTCAAAAATGGCCGACTGTCAAAACTGCAAATGACATTATGCGACGTTGTCACATCTCAAATAGGAAAAAGTTTTTGAATATTCTCGGCTCTTTGATTGGGCGCTAAAAATCGCATTTTGAATATTCCCGGTTTTTGATTGGCTTCAAATTATCGACTGACCAATAGAATTATAGACTGGACCTCGTGATTAAAATAACTCCGGCCCTTCGGGCTCGCATATAACTCTAGCCCTTCGGGCTTTGGTATAACTCCAGCCCTTCGGGCTGGCACATAACTCCAGCCCTTCGGGCTGGCATATAACTCTAGCCCTTCGGGCTTACGTATAACGGTATAACTCCGGCCTCGCAAAACTTAGAAATGTCAACCGAAAAATCGTGTTTTGTCTTTGTTTTTTTGCACGCAACAAACAAGGACAAACAAACTTTTTTTTTCTGGAAATTTCCAACCAATGAATGTCTAATTGTTATGATGTTTTACAAAGTAGGCTTTGGTTTCTTTTGGCGCAAACGTCAGAGAACGTGACGTCCTAAGTAGGCCTTGTAATTTTTGACAATTAATTCAAAATGGTTTTTTTTTTTCGATTCGAACCTGTAATATCGACAATCGATGAAAAATAGGGTTGTTTCCAAGGCCTACTTCGTTTGATAAATCTTCTGCTTACAGTTATCTGTATTATCGGCAACGATTAAAACTAGAATTGCCTTCAAATTATCGAACACCTGCAAAAATGAGAAGGAGAAATCAAACAGTCTAAAATCTGTTACTAACATCGCTTTATATTTTGCCTCATAACTTTCTTAATTTTCAACCGATTTTGATGTAATTAGACTCAAAATGAAGCTAATTAAATTCTCTACAAATCACTATTGAGGTCATTTTGACGCAGCTGCAATAGTTTCTGAGTTATAAGCTCTTTAAAAAAAAAAAAAAAAATCTTGATTACAATATTTTAATACATAGTATAATTATTATAATAAATTCCTAATTTAAAATAATGCTTTCGCTTTCAACTGAAGGCGAACTTGCTGAGCTAAGTGTGTCCTCTGTAGCAAAAGTAGGCGTTGACGCAGTCGATTGAGTCGAAGACGGAGTTGCCGCATTTTCTTCTTTTTTTATTTTCTTATGCTTATGCTCATGCTTATGTTTGTGCTTATGCTTATGCTTTTTTTTGTCTTTTTTCTTCTTTTTTAATTTAGATTTCGAGTCGTTGAACATCCCTGGCTCAAAACCAACCACTGGATTTTGCTGGTCAATGCCAGGTAATGAAATTGAATTATCCGAAAAGAAATCTTGTTGTTGTTGTTGTTTTATTTGAGGCTCTACTTCAAGTTTTACTATAGGTTCTTCTTGTTTGATTTCAGGTACCAGTTTTGGTACGGGCTTGAGTTTTTTTTGGTTCAAATTCATTAGGCCTACTAGTTCAGGTAAGGGGATACAAATAGGCCTACGATTACCGTATAATGTATAATATAAATCAACTAAATCGCATCTGATTCTTGTGTCAAATGATAATAAGGAGTTGATGTTTGTCCAAAGTCGCTCTACTAGCTCTGGAGTGTCAAGTTTTGATCTATGAGCTCTTTTAAATGGAGGATTTTTAATAAGTAGTTGGGTGAGTTTGTGCTTAAGACCTGGATCAGGGTCATTTTCAATTAAGTCTAAAATTTGCTTTTGGTCTTCTTGTTTGCCATCAGCTTTAATAAATTCCACTAAGCATTCTAGTGCAGCCAAACGGACATCAATATATTGGCCGTATTGGGCATAGAATTTAAACAATGTAGACCTACTAGGCAAGTGGCCAAATCTTTGTAGTTTTCTTATAGCTTTTAGGCATTCTATTGTAACAGTGTATTTGTAGCAAGGCAATACTTTGTCTAAGTTTAGTAAGCGAGTGATTTCTTCTAGAATTAGTTTAGTGTCTGCACTTAAATTATCAGCCACAATAGGTGAAGTAATTGAAGCTACTGGGGTAATTGTACAGCCTAAAGCCTTTACAAGCTCAGCCCTATAATAGTTATCCGAAAACCTATTTTTTGAATTATCATTATATTTAAACAAATCAAGTAAAAATCGTATTACTTCAGGAGGACAAATACCGTGAGCATTTCTTAGTCCAGCCATTGCAAGCGGTATAGTTTTTTGTATAAAATAATGCTGGAAATTTTCAAAGTTGTTTTGCTTGACTATATGCGGTGCCGCAAAGGAACCGAAAAATTTCCTAAAAATTGCCAGCATTGCAGGAGGTCCCGCCCAATTTGCAACCATAGCGTTTGCCACTTTTGTCAGACAATTTGCCGCACGACACCTGACTTTGTAATAACAGTGTTCGTTTTCAATTGTATCTGTAAGTGCTAGGCGTGTGGCTGGAGTTGGGTATCTTTCCAGTGCTATTATTGCCTCAATTTGTGCTGTAACGTCACGCTCGTGCCTCAACTGATATTGCCATTGATAGTCTGGTTGTTCTATTACAACTGATCTTAATAAAGTCATTTCTGGATCTAATCTTATCCATAATACTGGAGAATCATCCATTGCGCTTAAATCCATATCAACTTCCTCTCCAGTACATAAAGGGATTTTCTTTTTTTTATTTCTGCGGCTTTTCGAGTGGCAAGTGATATCAGACTTGACAACAGTGTTTTCTATTTGTAAATTGTGCTTAAAAGTGCCATCTAATTCTTGTAAGGTAACCAATAAAGGCCCGACATATTTGCGTATTCCAGGTTGAGATGTTGCATCTTGTCTTATTTCAAGCTCAATTGTGTTACGTTTGCGGTTAAAAATTGAGGTTAAGTGGAACTTTGCATGTCCTCCTGTTCTCACCCATTGGTCTATAAAAACTGCCATATCTTTACCAGTTACGGTAAATATTGCCTTTGTAAAAACATTGGTACTTATAAGCATATGTCCCCATAATCCGCTGCCAATTTTTTGAGATGCTGCATTAGTAGCCAAAGATAATTGTTTGTTAAAAACTTGCAGCAACAATTCTAGGCCTATTCGATGCTCTAACATTCTCATTACTAACATTGCCTTTTTGTGTAAAGCTTCAATATACATTGGAGACATTGTATGTAGATTCCTTATGGAAAAATAAAACTTTTCTTCGTTTGCTTTATTATTAGGCAAAGCCAGTGGAGGTTGGCTTGGATCTAACACAATTCCTCCATAGTCTTCTTCATATTTAACCAAATCTTGCAACATACAATGAATCATTTCTCTATACTCATTATTACCAAAACTTTTCTTCAAATATAATCCACATAAGTATTGACTAATACCTTTATTCAACCACATATCAGACCAGCTTTGCATTGAAATAAAACAACTAAAAAATTGTTCAGCAATTGCCTGAGCCATTGCTTTCCTTGTACTATACACTTGATCAATAATAACAGCAGAATGAAGCAAATCAACACTTAAAATACTCATTGTTGAATATGAATGATAATCTTCATAACATTCATCAACAAATACCTGCTTATAACAACTAAACGGATATCTATTAGATAATGTTTCTTCATAAAACTCAAAAGCCTCATACATATAACGTGTAGAAACTTTTAATAAAGGCAACAAGCCAGGGAGACAAAAATGTGTAACCTCATGCATATAAGGATCAACAAAAACCTCAAAAGGCCCTACAGCCAATGAAATATTTGGGGCACAAGTAGGCACATTCAAAACATAATGATAAGTTTTTCTTCTTCTATCCGGAGTAAAAACAACTTCAATTAAATCCCCATTAGAAACTGCAACTAAATCTTCATCTATTGTAAACTCAAGCTTCCAGGTGCAAGTTTCAGCAAAACTATCAACGCAAGGAAACCATAATCTTGACGAATTTTGATGTCCATAAGTAAACAAATGTACTCCCCGCTCAGCATAAGTGCCGTCTTTTTGAGGACAAACAAAATGAATCCCCCCTTGAGGTTGCTCCAAGCTAAACTCCAACCCAACCCGTAACGCAGTACCTTCAGCAACCAAATGTACAGCTTCAGGAGGTATAGTAACAATCAACTCCCCACAACTATTATCTGGATCAGTTTTAAGTGCGGCACTTAAATGATATTGCGAAAACTGCTCCAAACTCCTAGTATCAACATCAGTTTGACAAATATCCAAAAATGGGTCAAAATAATGGAAGTTTGCCTCGTATTGGTCGTTTAGTAGGATTTTGTAGATGCGGCATTGTTTGGCGTTGAGGCGGATTTGCCGCAAACTATTGTTAATAGGGACAATGGTCAATTCCACGAAGCCGATGATGCTTTTGCGGTCAAAGCTGATTCCTGTGAGGCTGAGGATTTGGTGGGCGAGTTTGTAGGGCCGGACAGTGTCGCCGGTCCTTTGTGGCTTCATAACTGTTTTACGTATGTTGTTTTATAGATTTTTAATAAAGGAAAAAGGGTTTTTGACTTACCTGAATCCAGTTTTAAGGGCACATAACTATAAATTACACGAAAATGTTTGTTGTTTTGTTTTGTGAGGTTATGTTTTATGTTTAGACGTTTTGACGTTTTGTCACTCAAATAGCGATTTCAATTTGTAGAATAGGTGCACCACAAATATATTCTCATCCTTATTTATTACATGCTTTTAGAAAAAGATGCGGATATACTTAGTAAATACTGATTGTTCAAGGATAATTTCTTAACGGCTGCCATATTGGCGAAATTCCTGTACCAATAGATGGCGCTAAATTACGCGAAGAAAAAGCAGGAACGAATGGTTCGAACTACGGTTTAAACCAATTTGTAGATGACGTCATCACTTGTCAACGCGAGAAAATGGAAGGTTTGAACCACATTCTTATGTCAGCGGAGAACAAGCCATGAGTCCGGTTCGAAATTTTTTGAACCAGGTTCAATGTGACGTCATTGGAATGTATAGGTTCGAACCTAATTGAACCGGATCGAACCAGTTCCACTGCGAGAAAACAGCTCAAGAATCGTTGATCATAAGGTGCTTTCCAGTGACCCATTTGAGTTACTCCTGAGCAGCTCAGGAGTGCTCCACAATTACTTTGCGTGTTCCAGTGCTTAGAGTGTCGTACACTTGAACTATTCATTTTTGTTATCCCCTGCCCCCTCGTGCACCAACCTTCACCTCGGTGTTTCATGCTCCTGAAGTGCGAAATGGTGGGGGTTAAGACGGGAGCGTTCCAGTGCTGCTTGTGTGGAACAGTTCAAGTGCGTCACACTCCAGGAGCATGATACTCTAACAATTTAGGCACTGGAAAGCGGCTATAGATGGTACCTACTTCGGGACCTTTCACAAATTACGTCACAACTAGTGATTTGACTTGTAAAGGATTTGTTCCACGTTCCACACAGGCTTTATGAGGATAGGCAATTCTGTGATAGTAGTGATGGATGTCATCATTAAAGTAACACTGCCCTGCAGGTTTAAAAAAACAGTGCAAATTGAACAGTTTCGTGTAATGGTGCACTACTTATTACTCTTACTGCTAGGGAAGCACTCTTTATAGGTTCAAATTTACTCTAACTATACCGAAATAATATAAAACTTGCCCCAATTGCGTCAGAGTTGGAATCACGACAAGTAGAATTCTACTTTCGTGACGTCACAGTCGACCTATTTATCGCGATAATGACGTTTGCTAAGCAACCTGACGTCATGAAAGTTGCATTCCAGTATAATTTTACTTGCCGTGATCCCAGCGTGTTCTAAATTCTAATAAGGAAATTTTGCGTTTTTACTCTAACTCTGTTCCATTTACACCAACTCTATTAAAATTACTCTTTAAATGTTCCATTTGGTCTAATTATGTTCCGAATGCATCAATTCTGTTTGAATTTCGAATTACTCTATTTCAATTGTTCTATTTCTGTTCTATCTACACTAACTGCTCTAATAACAAATAAACTTGTAAAAATACTTGCACTGACTCTGTTTTTACTCTTCTAACACTACTCGAATGCAAATAATCTTACTCCAAATACAACACCCGTATTGAAATAAGAAAAGGAGTCAAAAAGAGTAAATTGATTACCCCATAGCATTGCTCTATAGACACTATAACACTTCAAGTATAATTTTTTAGAGTAAAGAGAGTAACAAAACACGCAGTACATTCGGTTATACGGAGTAAGTAAAATAATACTTCAAAAATAATAATTTTTCAGAGTAGAATTTACTCCGAACACTAGTTTATTTATGAGGTTTGTCAAAAATGTTGCACTGACTTGAACTGAGTACAAAATAAACTAAAATTACTGCTCCAAAACAGCGCAAATTGTGTTATTAGATTATTAAAGTGAGTGCAAGTTGAACAATTTGCACGGTGCAAAAAAGTTTATTACTCTCACTACTCTTTAGGCGCTCCTAATTTTCAAATTTAGGTGTAAATAGAGTAACACTGTCCACAAATATATAGAATTGGGAGTAAATAGAACTCGCTTCAAGAGTTCTAAATAAGCAGAGTCATTTGGATTTTTTAAATTTTTTCCTTATACTAATTTATTCGTAAAATGGAACTTCTGAAACTGAAGCTTATGTATCACCAATTGTGACGTAAGCAGCATGTTATTTCTCACCTTAAAATAGCCTGTTCAAATAGCTGACAACTTAATAATGACGTCAAAAATGGTGCAGAAATGAGGCCGATAAGCAACTGCTCCTAACAAAATATCCAAACAAATCAACAGTAAAGTAAAACAGTGAAAAGAATAGAATCCGGAACTCAGTTCATTATTAGTTCTCTTATGTTACTCCATTTTGAAACTGAGTGCATGGGAGTACACCAAATGAGTAAATAGTTCTAGAATAATACGCTTTTTGAACGTACAAAGTAGTTAGAGTAAATAAGCCAAATCTAGTGTCACTTTTTGCAATAAAATTTGCTGTTCTGTAACTTTCGGAATTACTCTATTTGCACTAGTTTTCGAAATGGAGTAAGTAATACAGTATAACGCAGTTTACTCTTAGAACCATTCAAGCGAAATTGTTCAATTTACACTCATTGTCACAATAGAGCAGATAAGGAACCTAAAATAGTATATTTGACGATTTTATTGAATTAATTTCGTGAATATTTACTGTTCTAGAGCAGTTATATTTAGTCTTGTTATTCTAGGGTATTCAAAAAACTGTTCCAAATCAGTATTAGGCGATTTTGTGAGTTTTCAAAAATGATATAGGATAGCCTATCTCTCATAAGGCCTGAGTGGAACAAATTCCCCTTCCCTCCCAACTGCACCAAATCACCAGTTGTGACGTAGGCAGCATGTCCTTTCTCGGATAGACGTAAAGTGTTTGCGCTACAAGTTACAATTTCGAATTAGTGGAGTATAAAAATTAAATATTAGGCACTCTAAATACTTCGTAAAAAGAGACTTCAGTAGTTCAGAACAGAACTAAGAGCATATAGAGTTGTATTTGGTTTTTCCACTCCTTGGCCTTTTAGAGTAAAAAGAGTAACTAAATGCATTTTCATTTACACGGAATGGAGTGAATAAATCTTGTATAGACGTCAATAATCTTACTCTGCTAACTCTAAATATAAAATTTGAATTAATATTTTCTGCTCTGGATTACTCTTTTCACTCTAAAAACACTGTTCTGATTTTACTCTAAAATTGAACTTTACTACTTTTTTTATTTAATACGTGCACGCTATGAATTCTGTGTTTACTCTGAGTAGAAAATCTGAATTGAGTACAAAAAAACAGCTGATTGACATTTTTCTGCTCTGCTCTGGGTCGCTCTTGTTACTCTAAAAACCCTGTCACTTAATAATAGCGATTTCCATTTGTAGAATAGCTGCACCACAAATATATTCTCATCCTTATTTTTTACATGCTTTTAGAAAAAGATGCGGATATACTCGGTAAATACTGACTGTTCAAGGATAATTTCTTAACGACCGCCATATTGGCGAAATTCCTGTACCAATAGATGGCGCTAAATTACGCGAAAAAAAAGCAATATGTCTGCCGAACACGATGCCGGGGGCCAAATGCAAAATTGCTTTGTTGTTCACTGAGTTTTGAGTACCAAAGTTGATCATAGATGGTACCTACTACGGAACCTTTCACAAATTACGTCACAACTAGTGATTTGACTTGTAAAGGATTTGTTTCACACAGGCCTTATGAGGATAGGCTATTCTGTAATAGTAGTGTGTATCATCCTTGATGAATGTCATCATTAAAGCAGTGCAAAATGAACAGTTTCGTGTAACGGTGCACCACTTATTACTCTAACTACTAGGGAAGCACTCTTTATAGGTTCAAATTTACTCTAACTATACCGGAATAATATAAAACTTGCACCAATTGCGCCAGAGCTGGAATCACGACAAGTAGAATTCTACTTTCGTGACGTCACAGTCGACCTGTTTAAAGCCAGTTTTAAAATTTAATTTGGAAATTTTGCGTTTTTGCTCTAACTCTGTTCCATTTACACCAACTCTATTAAAATTACTCTTTAGTGTTCCATTTGGTCTAATTATGTTCCAAATGCATCAATTCTGTTTGAATTTCGAATTACTCCTGACTATTTCAATTGTTCTATCTGCACTAACTCTATTCTAACTGCTCTAATAACAAATAAACTTGTAAAAATACTTGCACTGACTCTGTTTTTACTCTTCTAACACTACTCGAACGCAAATAATCTTACTCCAAGTACAATGCTCGTATTGAAAGAAGAAAAGGAATCAATAAGAGTAAATTGATTACTCCATAGACACTCTAACAGTTCAAGTATAATTTTTTAGAGTAAAAAGAGTAACAAAACACGCAGTACAAATACGGAGTAAGTAAAATAATACTTCAAAAATTATAATTTTTCAGAGTAGAATTTACTCTGGTTCTAGAATTTACTCCAAACACTAGGTTTATCAAAAATGTTGCACTAACTTAAACTGAGTACAAAATAAACTAAAATTATTGCTCCAAAACAGCAAATTGTGTTATTAGATTATTAAAGTGAGTGCAAGTTGAACAATTTGCAAAAATTTATTACTCTCACTACTCTTTAGGCGCTCCTAATTTTCAAATTTAGGTGTAAATAGAGTAACACTGTCCACAAATATATAGAATTGGGAGTAAATAGAACTCGCTTCAAGAGTTCTAAATAAGCAGAGTCATTTGGATTTTTTAATTTTTTTTTCCTTATACTAATTTATTCGTGAAATGGAACTTCTGAAACAATCCTTTTTACTCTATTTACTCCCAAGGATTTTATACACCTTAGATATACTACTACAAGATGGCCTATCCGCATAAAGCTTATGTATCACCAATTGTGACGTAAGCAGCATGTTATTTCTCGCCTCAAAATAGGCTGTTCAAATAGCTGACGTCAAAAATGGTGCAGAAATGAGGCCGATAAGCAACTGCTCCTAACAAAATATCCAAACAAATCAACAGTAAAGTAAAACAATGAAAAGAATAGAATCCGGAACTCAGTTCATTATTTGTTCTCTTATGTTACTCCATTTTGAAACTGAGTGCATGGGAGTACACCAAATGAGTAAACAGTTCTAGAATAATACGCTTTTTGAACGTACAAAGTAGTTAGAGTAAATAAGCCAAATCTAGTGTCACTTTTTGCAATAAAATTTGCTGTTCTGTAACTTTCGGAATTACTCTATTTGCACTAGTTTTCGAAATGGAGTAAGTAATACAGTATAACGCAGTTTACTCTTAGAACCATTCAAGCGAAATTGTTCAATTTACACTCATTGTCACAATACATCAGATAAGGAACCTAAAATAGTATATTTGACGATTTTATTGAATTAATTTCGTGAATAGTTACTGTTCTAGAGCAGTTATATTTAGTCTTGTTATTCTAGAGTAATCAAAAAACTGCTCCAAATCAGTATTAGGCGATTTTGTGAGTTTTCAAAAATGATATAGGATAGCCTATCTCTCATAAGGCCTGAGTGAAACAAATCCCCCTTCCCTCCCAACTGCACCAAATCACCAGTTGTGACGTAGGTAGCATGTCCTTTCTCGGATCGACGTAAAGTGTTTGCGCTACAAGTTATTTCGAATTAGTGGAGTATAAAAATCAAATATTAGGCACTCTAAATTCTTCGTAAAAAAAGTCTTCAGTAGTTCAGAACAGAACTAAGAGCATATAGAGTTGTATTTGGTTTTTCCACTCCTTGGCCTTTTAGAGTAAAAAGAGTAACTAAATGCATTTTGATTTACACAGAGTGTATAGACGTCAATAATCTTACTCTGCTAAACTCTAAATATAAAATTTGAATTAATATTTTCTGCTCTGGATTACTCTTTTCACTCTAAAAACACTGTTCTGATTTTACTCTAAAATTGAACTTTACTACTTTTTTTATTTAATACGTGCACGCTATGAATTCTGTGTTTACTCTGAGTAGAAAATCTGAATTGAGTACAAAAAAACAGCTGATTGACATTTTTCTGCTCTGCTCTGGGTCGCTCTTGTTACTCTAAAAACCCTGTCACTTAATAATAGCGATTTCCATTTGTAGAATAGCTGCACCACAAATATATTCTCATCCTTATTTTTTACATGCTTTTAGAAAAAGATGCGGATATACTCGGTAAATACTGACTGTTCAAGGATAATTTCTTAACGACCGCCATATTGGCGAAATTCCTGTACCAATAGATGGCGCTAAATTACGCGAAAAAAAAGCAATATGTCTGCCGAACACGATGCCGGGGGCCAAATGCAAAATTGCTTTGTTGTTCACTGAGTTTTGAGTACCAAAGTTGATCATAGATGGTACCTACTACGGAACCTTTCACAAATTACGTCACAACTAGTGATTTGACTTGTAAAGGATTTGTTTCACACAGGCCTTATGAGGATAGGCTATTCTGTAATAGTAGTGTGTATCATCCTTGATGAATGTCATCATTAAAGCAGTGCAAAATGAACAGTTTCGTGTAACGGTGCACCACTTATTACTCTAACTACTAGGGAAGCACTCTTTATAGGTTCAAATTTACTCTAACTATACCGGAATAATATAAAACTTGCACCAATTGCGCCAGAGCTGGAATCACGACAAGTAGAATTCTACTTTCGTGACGTCACAGTCGACCTGTTTAAAGCCAGTTTTAAAATTTAATTTGGAAATTTTGCGTTTTTGCTCTAACTCTGTTCCATTTACACCAACTCTATTAAAATTACTCTTTAGTGTTCCATTTGGTCTAATTATGTTCCAAATGCATCAATTCTGTTTGAATTTCGAATTACTCCTGACTATTTCAATTGTTCTATCTGCACTAACTCTATTCTAACTGCTCTAATAACAAATAAACTTGTAAAAATACTTGCACTGACTCTGTTTTTACTCTTCTAACACTACTCGAACGCAAATAATCTTACTCCAAGTACAATGCCCGTATTGAAAGAAGAAAAGGAATCAAAAAGAGTAAATTGATTACTTCATAGACACTCTAACAGTTCAAGTATAATTTTTTAGAGTAAAAAGAGTAACAAAACACGCAGTACAAATACGGAGTAAGTAAAATAATACTTCAAAAATTATAATTTTTCAGAGTAGAATTTACTCTGGTTCTAGAATTTACTCCAAACACTAGGTTTATCAAAAATGTTGCACTAACTTAAACTGAGTACAAAATAAACTAAAATTATTGCTCCAAAACAGCAAATTGTGTTATTAGATTATTAAAGTGAGTGCAAGTTGAACAATTTGCAAAAGTTTATTACTCTCACTACTCTGTAAGCGCTCCTAATTTTCAAATTTAGGTGTAAATAGAGTAACACTGTCCACAAATATATAGAATTGGGAGTAAATAGAACTCGCTTCAAGAGTTCTAAATAAGCAGAGTCATTTGGATTTTTTAATTTTTTTCCTTATACTAATTTATTCGTGAAATGGAACTTCTGAAACAATCCTTTTTACTCTATTTACTCCCAAGGATTTTATACACCTTAAATATACTACTACAAGATGGCCTATCCTCATAAAGCTTATGTATCACCAATTGTGACGTAAGCAGCATGTTATTTCTCGCCTCAAAATAGGCTGTTCAAATAGCTGACGTCAAAAATGGTGCAGAAATGAAGCCGATAAGCAACTGCTCCTAACAAAATATCCAAACAAATCAACAGTAAAGTAAAACAGTGAAAAGAATAGAATCCGAAACTCAGTTCATTATTTGTTCTCTTATGTTACTCCATTTTGAAACTGAGTGCATAGGAGTACACCAAATGAGTAAACAGTTCTAGAATAATACGCTTTTTGAACGTACAAAGTAGTTAGAGTAAATAAGCCAAATCTAGTGTCACTTTTTGCAATAAAATTTGCTGTTCTGTAACTTTCGGAATTACTCTATTTGCACTAACTTTCGAAATGGAGTAAGTAATACAGTATAACGCAGTTTACTCTTAGAACCATTCAAGCGAAATTGTTCAACTTACACTCATTGTCACAATAGAGCAGATAAGGAACCTAAAATAGTATATTTGACGATTTTATTGAATTAATTTCGTGAATAGTTACTGTTCTAGAGCAGTTATATTTAGTCTTGTTATTCTAGAGTAATCAAAAAACTGCTCCAAATCAGTATTAGGCGATTTTGTGAGTTTTCAAAAATGATATAGGATAGCCTATCTCTCATAAGGCCTGAGTGGAACAAATCCCCCTTCCCTCCCAACTGCACCAAATCACCAGTTGTGACGTAGGCAGCATGTACTTTCTCGGATAAACGTAAAGTGTTTGCACTACAAGTTACAATTTCGAATTAGTGGAGTATAAAAATTAAATATTAGGCACTCTAAATACTTCGTAAAAAGAGACTTCAGTAGTTCAGAACAGAACTAAGAGCATATAGAGTTGTATTTGGTTTTTCCACTCCTTGGCCTTTTAGAGTAAAAAGAGTAACTAAATGCATTTTCATTTACAAGAAATGGAGTGAATAAATCTTGTATTGACGTCAATAATCTTACTCTGCTAACTTTAAATATAAAATTCGATTTAATATTTTCTGCTCTGGATTACTCTTTTCACTCTAAAAACACTGTTCTGATTTTACTCTAAAATTGAACTTTACTACTTTTTTTATTTAATACGTGCACGCTATGAATTCTCTGTTTACTCTGAGTAGAAAATCTGAATTGAGTACAAAAAAACAGCTGATTGACATTTTTCTGCTCTGCTCTGGGTCGCTCTTGTTACTCTAAAAACCCTGTCACTTAATAATAGCGATTTCCATTTGTAGAATAGGTGCACCACAAATATATTCTCATCCTTATTTTTTACATGCTTTTAGAAAAAGATGCGGATATACTCAGTAAATACTGATTGTTCAAGGATAATTTCTTAACGGCCGCCATATTGGCGAAATTCCTGTACCAATAGATGGCGCTAAATTACGCGAAAAAAAAGCCGAACACAATGCCGGGGGCCAAATGCAAAATTGCTTTGTTGTTCACTGAGTTTTGAGTACCAAAGTTGATCATAGATGGTACCTACTACGGAACCTTTCACAAATTACGTCACAACTAGTGATTTGACTTGTAAAGGATTTGCTTCACACAGGCCTTATGAGGATAGGCTATTCTGTAATAGTAGTGTGTATCATCCTTGATGAATGTCATCATTAAAGCAGTGCAAAATGAACAGTTTCGTGTAACGGTGCACCACTTATTACTCTAACTACTAGGGAAGCACTCTTTATAGGTTCAAATTTACTCTAACTATACCGGAATAATATAAAACTTGCACCAATTGCGCCAGAGCTGGAATCACGACAAGTAGAATTCTAGTTTCGTGACGTCACAGTCGACCTGTTTAAAGCCAGTTTTAAAATTTAATTTGGAAATTTTGCGTTTTTGCTCTAACTCTGTTCCATTTACACCAACTCTATTAAAATTACTCTTTAGTGTTCCATTTGGTCTAATTATGTTCCAAATGCATCAATTCTGTTTGAATTTCGAATTACTCCTGACTATTTCAATTGTTCTATCTGCACTAACTCTATTCTAACTGCTCTAATAACAAATAAACTTGTAAAAATACTTGCACTGACTCTGTTTTTACTCTTCTAACACTACTCGAACGCAAATAATCTTACTCCAAGTACAATGCTCGTATTGAAAGAAGAAAAGGAATCAATAAGAGTAAATTGATTACTCCATAGACACTCTAACAGTTCAAGTATAATTTTTTGAGTAAAAAGAGTAACAAAACACGCAGTACATTCAGTTATACGGAGTAAGTAAAATAATACTTCAAAAATTATAATTTTTCAGAGTAGAATTTACTCTGGTTCTAGAATTTACTCCAAACACTAGGTTTATCAAAAATGTTGCACTAACTTAAACTGAGTACAAAATAAACTAAAATTATTGCTCCAAAACAGCAAATTGTGTTATTAGATTATTAAAGTGAGTGCAAGTTGAACAATTTGCAAAAGTTTATTACTCTCACTACTCTGTAAGCGCTCCTAATTTTCAAATTTAGGTGTAAATAGAGTAACACTGTCCACAAATATATGCAATTGGGAGTAAATAGAACTCGCTTCAAGAGTTCGAAATAAGCAGAGTCATTTGGATTTTTTAATTTTTTTCCTTATACTAATTTATTCGTGAAATGGAACTTCTGAAACAATCCTTTTTACTCTATTTACTCCCAAGGATTTTATACACCTTAGATATACTACTACAAGATGGCCTATCCTCATAAAGCTTATGTATCACCAATTGTGACGTAAGCAGCATGTTATTTCTCGCCTCAAAATAGGCTGTTCAAATAGCTGACGTCAAAAATGGTGCAGAAATGAGGCCGATAAGCAACTGCTCCTAACAAAATATCCAAACAAATCAACAGTAAAGTAAAACAATGAAAAGAATAGAATCCGGAACTCAGTTCATTATTTGTTCTCTTATGTTACTCCATTTTGAAACTGAGTGCATGGGAGTACACCAAATGAGTAAATAGTTCTAGAATAATACGCTTTTTGAACGTACAAAGTAGTTAGAGTAAATAAGCCAAATCTAGTGTCACTTTTTGCAATAAAATTTGCTGTTCTGTAACTTTCGGAATTACTCTATTTGCACTAACTTTCGAAATGGAGTAAGTAATACAGTATAACGCAGTTTACTCTTAGAACCATTCAAGCGAAATTGTTCAACTTACACTCATTGTCACAATAGAGCAGATAAGGAACCTAAAATAGTATATTTGACGATTTTATTGAATTAATTTCGTGAATAGTTACTGTTCTAGAGCAGTTATATTTAGTCTTGTTATTTTAGAGTAATCAAAAAACTGCTCCAAATCAGTATTAGGCGATTTTGTGAGTTTTCAAAAATGATATAGGATAGCCTATCTCTCATAAGGCCTGAGTGAAACAAATCCCCCTTCCCTCCCAACTGCACCAAATCACCAGTTGTGACGTAGGCAGCATGTCCTTTCTCGGATAGACGTAAAGTGTTTGCGCTACAAGTTACAATTTCGAATTAGTGGAGTATAAAAATTAAATATTAGGCACTCTAAATACTTCGTAAAAAGAGACTTCAGTAGTTCAGAACAGAACTAAGAGCATATAGAGTTGTATTTGGTTTTTCCACTCCTTGGCCTTTTAGAGTAAAAAGAGTAACTAAATGCATTTTCATTTACAAGAAATGGAGTGAATAAATCTTGTATTGACGTCAATAATCTTACTCTGCTAACTCTAAATATAAAATTCGATTTAATATTTTCTGCTCTGGATTACTCTTTTCACTCTAAAAACACTGTTCTGATTTTACTCTAAAATTGAACTTTACTACTTTTTTTATTTAATACGTGCACGCTATGAATTCTCTGTTTACTCTGAGTAGAAAATCTGAATTGAGTACAAAAAAACAGCTGATTGACATTTTTCTGCTCTGCTCTGGGTCGCTCTTGTTACTCTAAAAACCCTGTCACTTAATAATAGCGATTTCCATTTGTAGAATAGCTGCACCACAAATATATTCTCATCCTTATTTTTTACATGCTTTTAGAAAAAGATGCGGATATACTCAGTAAATACTGATTGTTCAAGGATAATTTCTTAACGGCCGCCATATTGGCGAAATTCCTGTACCAATAGATGGCGCTAAATTACGCGAAAAAAAAGCAATATGTCTGCCGAACACGATGCCGGGGGCCATATGCAAAATTGCTTTGTTGTTCACTGAGTTTTGAGTACCAAAGTTGATCATAGATGGTACCTACTACGGAACCTTTCACAAATTACGTCACAACTAGTGATTTGACTTGTAAAGGATTTGTTTCACACAGGCCTTATGAGGATAGGCTATTCTGTAATAGTATCATCCTTGATGAATGTCATCATTAAAGCAGTGCAAATTGAACAGTTTCGTGTAACGGTGCACCACTTATTACTCTAACTACTAGGGAAGCACTCTTTATAGGTTCAAATTTACTCTAACTATACCGGAATAATATAAAACTTGCACCAATTGCGCCAGAGCTGGAATCACGACAAGTAGAATTCTAGTTTCGTGACGTCACAGTCGACCTGTTTAAAGCCAGTTTTAAAATTTAATTTGGAAATTTTGCGTTTTTGCTCTAACTCTGTTCCATTTACACCAACTCTATTGAAATTACTCTTTAGTGTTCCATTTGGTCTAATTATGTTCCGAATGCATCAATTCTGTTTGAATTTCGAATTACTCCTGACTATTTCAATTGTTCTATCTGCACTAACTCTATTCTAACTGCTCTAATAACAAATAAACTTGTAAAAATACTTGCACTGACTCTGTTTTTACTCTTCTAACACTACTCGAACGCAAATAATCTTACTCCAAGTACAATGCCCGTATTGAAAGAAGAAAAGGAGTCAAAAAGAGTAAATTGATTACTTCATAGACACTCTAACAGTTCAAGTATAATTTTTTAGAGTAAAAAGAGTAACAAAACACGCAGTACAAATACGGAGTAAGTAAAATAATACTTCAAAAATTATAATTTTTCAGAGTAGAATTTACTCTGGTTCTAGAATTTACTCCAAACACTAGGTTTATCAAAAATGTTGCACTAACTTAAACTGAGTACAAAATAAACTAAAATTATTGCTCCAAAACAGCAAATTGTGTTATTAGATTATTAAAGTGAGTGCAAGTTGAACAATTTGCAAAAGTTTATTACTCTCACTACTCTGTAAGCGCTCCTAATTTTCAAATTTAGGTGTAAATAGAGTAACACTGTCCACAAATATATAGAATTGGGAGTAAATAGAACTCGCTTCAAGAGTTCTAAATAAGCAGAGTCATTTGGATTTTTTAATTTTTTTCCTTATACTAATTTATTCGTGAAATGGAACTTCTGAAACAATCCTTTTTACTCTATTTACTCCCAAGGATTTTATACACCTTAAATATACTACTACAAGATGGCCTATCCTCATAAAGCTTATGTATCACCAATTGTGACGTAAGCAGCATGTTATTTCTCGCCTCAAAATAGGCTGTTCAAATAGCTGACGTCAAAAATGGTGCAGAAATGAAGCCGATAAGCAACTGCTCCTAACAAAATATCCAAACAAATCAACAGTAAAGTAAAACAGTGAAAAGAATAGAATCCGAAACTCAGTTCATTATTTGTTCTCTTATGTTACTCCATTTTGAAACTGAGTGCATAGGAGTACACCAAATGAGTAAACAGTTCTAGAATAATACGCTTTTTGAACGTACAAAGTAGTTAGAGTAAATAAGCCAAATCTAGTGTCACTTTTTGCAATAAAATTTGCTGTTCTGTAACTTTCGGAATTACTCTATTTGCACTAGCTTTCGAAATGGAGTAAGTAATACAGTATAACGCAGTTTACTCTTAGAACCATTCAAGCGAAATTGTTCAATTTACACTCATTGTCACAATAGAGCAGATAAGGAACCTAAAATAGTATATTTGACGATTTTATTGAATTAATTTCATGAATATTTACTGTTCTAGAGCAGTTATATTTAGTCTTGTTATTCTAGAGTAATCAAAAAACTGCTCCAAATCAGTATTAGGCGATTTTGTGAGTTTTCAAAAATGATATAGGATAGCCTATCTCTCATAAGGCCTGAGTGGAACAAATCCCCCTTCCCTCCCAACTGCACCAAATCACCAGTTGTGACGTAGGCAGCATGTCCTTTCTCGGATAGACGTAAAGTGTTTGCGCTACAAGTCACTCTAAATACTTCGTAAAAAGAGACTTCAGTAGTTCAGAACAGAACTAAGAGCATATAGAGTTTTATTTGGTTCTTCCACTCCTTGGCCTTTTAGAGTAAAAAGAGTAACTAAATGCATTTTGATTTACACGGAATGGAGTGAATAAATCTTGTATAGACGTCAATAATCTTACTCTGCTAACTCTAAATATAAAATTTGAATTAATATTTTCTGCTCTGGATTACTCTTTTCACTCTAAAAACACTGTTCTGATTTTACTCTAAAATTGAACTTTACTACTTTTTTTATTTAATACGTGCAC
Source organism: Ceutorhynchus assimilis (assembly GCA_917834065.1). Lineage (NCBI taxonomy): Eukaryota > Metazoa > Arthropoda > Insecta > Coleoptera > Curculionidae > Ceutorhynchus > Ceutorhynchus assimilis. The sequence goes on along the minus strand of OU892292.1, from coordinate 3,426,921 downwards.
GCTATGAATTCTCTGTTTACTCTGAGTAGAAAATCTGAATTGAGTACAAAAAAACAGCTGATTGACATTTTTCTGCTCTGGGTCGCTGTTTTCACTCTAAAAATATTGTTCCGACTCTACTCCAGCATGTCATAATCTACTCCATAGTTTCTCACTTGAACGCCAGTAATCTTACTCTATTCACTCCGAATACAAAACCTAAACCGATGAAGTACAAAAGAGTTGGAGTATATTCTTGCTACTCCTTTTTTGCTACCCGAAGAACAAAAATTTTACTCCTAGTCAAATAAACAAATTGTTGAAGTTTTTATTAGAAAAATAGAAAACATACAAATAATCTTACTCCGAGCAAAATATCCGAACCATTAGAATGCAATTTAAGAACAGTGATCTGACATTTATTTTTATTTGCTCTGAATCAGTAAAAAACTGTTCTGAATTTGAAACGTTTAAAGTGTACTCTTTTTACTCCTTTTTTGGAACCCGAACATCAATTATCTTACTCTGATAACTCTTAATACAAAGCTTGCACAATGGAGTAAAAAAGAGTACAATTTTTTATCACTCTAAAATGTTCCTAAATGTCAAAGCTGGGTTTACTCCAATGTAAATTAGAGCGTTTGGAGATTACTCCCTTTACTCCTTTTTTAGATTCCGAACGCCTAAATGTTAGAGTAACGTCGGAACAATATGTTTAGAGTGAGGAGAGCAAAAAAACATTCGGGGTTTGTATTCGGAGTAAACAAAAAGGAGTACAAAGAGCATAATCCAAATGTTCCAATTCAATTAAAATAAAAGTCAGAACAGAGCGATCTGGAGCTGAAAAATGTCAATCAACGGTTTTGTTTGTTGTTTGTTTTCGAGTATTTGATTCCGAGTAAACGGAGTAAGATTAATATTTTCAGGAATCAATTTTCACGTAAAAATTCAAATTTTAAAGCAATTTTCGAGATTGCTGAAAACATAGCTCTAGATGCTCCTAGTTCTTATTACTCTTTTTGACAGTTGGAGTGACTACGGAGTACTTAAAATAACCGAGATTATACTCTTTTTGCCGCTACTGATTTAGATATTAGGTTTGGAGTAAAATTATTTGAAGAAAAGAGTAAAAAATGTAGACTCCAGAAGTTGCAGATCACAATTTGGAACTTTTGGAGTAAATTCCTACACCGTTTATTTACTCTGAAAAAGAATAATCGATCCGTTAAAGTGAATACAAAGTACTCTATTTGTTTCTGGGGTAAATAGAGTAAGATTATTCGCACTCGCACTTTAAGTACTCCTATTTACACTAAAAAGTCATTTCCGAAAAGTTAGAGTAGCTACTTTATTGGTTCGGATACCGTTTTAGAATAAGTGCATGTTCGGTGTAAAAAGAGTAGACTAAAAGTTCCACTTAGCTACACTTTTTACTCTAAAATCGTTCGGATTTGAAGCCAGACTAAGATTTAAATATTCCACTTTATTTACTCTAGAAAGCCGTAATCGAATAGGTAGAGTGCCATTGATACGGAGTAAAAAAGCCGAACACAACCCTAGATTTTTTTCATTTGCATTAGGGCAGCTTTGACTGTTAGAATATTTTGGGAGTACTTAGAGTATCCAAAATTGCCCTCTTGTCTCTTTTTGACTATTGTTTGTATATGGATATAAGTTAATTAAGATTGTGTGCACTAGGTTAACAGAAAAAAAAGAGTGACTCTAAAAGTGGTAGAATTTTTGGAGTGAGTTCTAATTACTCTATTCCGTATATAGATACTAAAAAAGAAAGAGTGAATATGGAGTACTCAATTACACAATTGTATTGTTTTATATTACACCAATTGTTTTCGGAGTGAGTAGAGCTAGATTATTTGCACTCGGGTAACAAGTAAAGAATAAAAGGAGTAGACTGCAGGGCCCGAATCACTTTCTATTTTACTAACAAGCAAACAAATATTTTCATTAAAATAGAATTTTTGGAGTAAACTTTTTCTACTCCGAATCAGTGTGACGTCGGTTGAATGCACTTACCATCGTACTCTAATACATACTGAGTTCAATTTTACGTAAATTGGCACGTTAAGAATGTACTGCTTGCACTTTTCACTCTAAAGATATTGTTCTGACTTTTCTCCCAAGTGAAATAAAACGTTTGGAGTATACTCTTTTTACTCCTTTTGTGTTACTTAAACACCGATAATCTTACTCTAATTCCGAATAAAAAACCCAAACAATTTAATGCAAATTTATTAATCTTACTCCGAGTACAAAAAGGATGCAAAAAAACCGCTGATTGCCATTTTTCTACTCTGACTTTACTCTATTTAAGAGTCAAGTAATTTTACTCAATTTACTCCAAATATAAATCATGTATTTTTCGTGCTTTTCTTACTCTAAAAATATTGTTCCGACTTTACTCTAACATGTCATAACCACAAATTATAATCTACTCTACTTTCAATCCAAAATGATCTTGTTCAGAGTAGCAAAAGATTACTCCAAATGTTCTCAAATAGTAATTGAAAATCATTTGTAAATAACACGCGTGTACTCCAGAGTAGAAAATACTCTTTCTGAAAACACCTTGAAATGTCACTGTCACCCAAACGTCAATCAAAACGACAGATCAACAAAGAAAGATGGCATGGCATTGAACCTCTGTGTGAAAAGTTTCTTGTTGTTTTTTTTTTAATTAAATTTAATGTTAAATTAATAGAAAATTATGTTTAAATGTTAAACAAATCGAGTGTTTGATAAATAAATAATTTGTCCCACTGTGAATAAATAAATAAAGAAAATCATGACAGAAAAGGAAAGTGAGACAACGATGTCGGACAATATAGAAACGGAATATTTGGACTTGAATTCCAAAAACGATTGGCCGACGTTTTATCAGGTAGTTTTTTTTTGTCCATTTTTGTCCTGTTTTTTTATTTATTTTTGTCCATTATTTTCCAGAAAATCCGGACAAAAAGTATAAAATTGGCAGGACAGTGTACCGAAGCCCTGAAACCCCAAAACAAAAATTTGAATCGGTATAGGGACGTCCATCCCTATGACCACAGCCGTATTATTCTGCAAAGAGGGTCCACTGATTATATTAATGCTAATTTGTGCAAAGTCGAAAAAGCTAATAGGTAAGTTTTTCAATTTTTTATTTAATTAAATTTAATTTAATTAAACTTGGTTTAGTTAAATTTTAATTTGATTTAACTTAATTTAATTAAATTTAATTTAATTAAACTTGGTTTAGTTAAATTTTAATTTGATTTAACTTAATTTAATTAAATTTAATTTAATTAAACTTGGTTTAGTTAAATTTTAATTTGATTTAACTTAATTTAATTAAATTTAATTTAATTAAACTTGGTTTAGTTAAATTTTAATTTGATTTAACTTAATTTAATTAAATTTAATTTAATTAAACTTGGTTTAGTTAAATTTTAATTTGATTTAACTTAATTTAATTAAATTTAATTTAATTGAAATTGAATTAATTAAATTTGATTCATTTGATTAAATTGGATTTGATTTGGTTAACTTCAATTTAAATTAATTGAATTTTATTTAATTAAATTTGAATTTAAATCAATTAAATTTATTTTAATTTGTTTTTATTAAATTTAAATGAATTTAATTAAATTTGATTTACCTACATAAATTTGTTTTTAGTTAAATTTAATTTAATTTAATATTAATCGATTTAATTTAATTTGGTTTGATTTAATTAAATTAAATTTGATTTTTAATTAAATTTGTTATATTTTTTCAAATTTAATTTCTTGACTAAGGTAAATAAAATTTGAATTAAATTAATTAAATTGGATTTGATTTGTTTAAATTTAACTTAGTTAAGTTAAATTTAATTTAATTTAATTTAGTATTTGAATTGTATCAGTTAAATTTATATTGATTTAATTAAGTTTAAACATTAAATTTGATTGAGTTGAACTTGTTTTAGTTAAATTTAACTTGATTTAATTAAATTTGATATGGTTAAATTTAATTTTGTTAAATATTAATTGCTTTAATTAAATTAAATTTGATTTTATTTTTAATTAAATTTAATTTAAATTTTAAATTTTAAATTTTTTTGGAAAAAAAGAGGAAAGTCAGAGGCGTATCATACTAAAATTTCAGATTTTTCAGTGGAAAATAATGAAAATCAACTAAATTAGGCATAAATGCACCATCTAACATTTTTTTTCTCTGGAAAACTACTCAAGGGAAAATTATGAAATTTTCTGGAGAAAATGAGAAAAGTCAGGGGCGTATCATACTAAAATTTCAAATTTTTCCAGTGGAAAATAACCCCATTGGAAATTAATGAAAATCAACTAAATTAGGCATAAATGCACCATCTAACATTTTTTTTCTCTGGAAAACTACTCGAGGGAAAATTATGAAATGTTCTGGAGAAAATGAGAAAAGTCAGGGGCGTATCATACTAAAATTTCAAATTTTTCCAGTGGAAAATAACCTCATTGGAAATTAATGAAAATCAACTAAATTAGGCATAAATGCACCATCTAACATTTTTTTTCTCTGGAAAACTACTCAAGGGAAAATTATGAAATTATCTGAAGAAAATGGGAAAAGTCAGGGGCGTATCATACTAAAATTTCAAATTTTTCCAGTGGAAAATAACCCCATTGGAAATTAATGAAAATCAACTAAATTAAGCATAAATGCACCATCTAACATTTTTTTTCTCTGGAAAACTACTCAAGGGAAAATTATGAAATTTTCTGGAGAAAATGAGAAAAGTCAGGGGCGTATCATACTAAAATTTCAAATTTTTCCAGTGGAAAATAACCCCATTGGAAATTAATGAAAATCAATTAAATTAGGCATAAATGCACCATCTAACATTTTTTTTCTCTGGAAAACTACTCAAGGGAAAATTATGAAATTATCTGAAGAAAATGGGAAAAGTCAGGGGCGTATCATACTAAAATTTCAAATTTTTCCAGTGGAAAATAACCCCATTGGAAATTAATGAAAATCAACTAAATTAGGCATAAATGCACCATCTAACATTTTTTTTCTCTGGAAAACTACTCAAGGGAAAATTATGAAATTTTCTGGAGAAAATGAGAAAAGTCAGGGGCGTATCATACTAAAATTTCAAATTTTTCCAGTGGAAAATAACCCCATTGGAAATTAATGAAAATCAACTAAATTAGGCATAAATGCACCATCTAACATTTTTTTTCTCTGGAAAACTACTCGAGGGAAAATTATGAAATGTTCTGGAGAAAATGAGAAAAGTCAGGGGCGTATCATACTAAAATTTCAAATTTTTCCAGTGGAAAATAACCTCATTGGAAATTAATGAAAATCAACTAAATTAGGCATAAATGCACCATCTAACATTTTTTTTCTCTGGAAAACTACTCAAGGGAAAATTATGAAATTATCTGAAGAAAATGGGAAAAGTCAGGGGCGTATCATACTAAAATTTCAAATTTTTCCAGTGGAAAATAACCCCATTGGAAATTAATGAAAATCAACTAAATTAGGCATAAATGCACCATCTAACATTTTTTTTCTCTGGAAAACTACTCAAGGGAAAATTATGAAATTTTCTGGAGAAAATGAGAAAAGTCAGGGGCGTATCATACTAAAATTTCAAATTTTTCCAGTGGAAAATAACCCCATTGGAAATTAATGAAAATCAACTAAATTAGGCATAAATGCACCATCTAACATTTTTTTTCTCTGGAAAACTACTCAAGGGAAAATTATGAAATTATCTGAAGAAAATGGGAAAAGTCAGGGGCGTATCATACTAAAATTTCAAATTTTTCCAGTGGAAAATAACCCCATTGGAAATTAATGAAAATCAACTAAATTAGGCATAAATGCACCATCTAACATTTTTTTTCTCTGGAAAACTACTCAAGGGAAAATTATGAAATTATCTGAAGAAAATGGGAAAAGTCAGGGGCGTATCATACTAAAATTTCAAATTTTTCCAGTGGAAAATAACCTCATTGGAAATTAATGAAAATCAATTAAATTAGGCATAAATGCACCATCTAACATTTTTTTTCTCTGGAAAACTACTCAAGGGAAAATTATGAAATTTTCTGGAGAAAATGAGAAAAGTCAGGGGCGTATCATACTAAAATTTCAAATTTTTCCAGTGAAAAAAAACCCCATTGGAAATTAATGAATATCATCTAAATTAAGCATAAATGCAATGAAAATTAACGCCGGAAAAAAAATTTTTAAGAGAAAAAAAGGCCGGAAAAAAATTTTCTAAGAAAAAAAACGCTGAAAAAAAATAATTGTAAAAGGGAAAAAAATATATAAAAAAAATAATCTAAGAAAATTAACGCCGGAAAAAAATTTTCTAAGAAAAAAAACGCCGGAAAAAAATATTTGTAGAAGGGAAAAAATTATTTAAAAAAAATAATCTAAGAAAATTAACGCCGGAAAAAATTTTTTTAAGAAAAAAAAACGCCGGGAAAAAATTTTCTAAGAAAAAAAACGCTGAAAAAAAATAATTGTAAAAGGGAAAAAAATATATAAAAGAAATAATCTAAGAAAATTAACGCCGGAAAAAAATTTTCTAAGAAAAAAAACGCCGGAAAAAAATATTTGTGAAGGGAAAAAATTATTTAAAAAAAATAATCTAAGAAAATTAACGCCGGAAAAATTTGTTTTAAGAGAAAAAAACGCCGAAAAAAAATTTTCTAAGAAAAAAAACGCTGAAAAAAAATAATTGTAAAAGGGAAAAAAATATATAAAAAAAATAATCTAAGAAAATTAACGCCGGAAAAAAATTTTCTAAGAAAAAAAACGCTGAAAAAAAATAATTGTAAAAGGGAAAAAAATATATAAAAGAAATAATCTAAGAAAATTAACGCCGGAAAAAAATTTTCTAAGAAAAAAAACGCCGGAAAAAAATATTTGTGAAGGGAAAAAATTATTTACAAAAAATAATCTAAGAAAATTAACGCCGGAAAAAATTTTTTTAGAAAAAAAAAGCCGGAAAAAAATTTTCTAAGAAAAAAAACGCTGAAAAAAAATAATTGTAAAAGGGAAAAAAATATATAAAAGAAATAATCTAAGAAAATTAACGCCGGAAAAAAATTTTCTAAGAAAAAAAACGCCGGAAAAAAATATTTGTGAAGGGAAAAAATTATTTAAAAAAAATAATCTAAGAAAATTAACGCCGGAAAAAATTTTTTTAGAAAAAAAAAGCCGGAAAAAAATTTTCTAAGAAAAAAAACGCTGAAAAAAAATAATTGTAAAAGGGAAAAAAATATATAAAAAAAATAATCTAAGAAAATTAACGCCGGAAAAAAATTTTCTAAGAAAAAAAACGCTGAAAAAAAATAATTGTAAAAGGGAAAAAAATATATAAAAGAAATAATCTAAGAAAATTAACGCCGGAAAAAAAATTTCTAAGAAAAAAAACGCCGGAAAAAAATATTTGTGAAGGGAAAAAATTATTTCAAAAAAATAATCTAAGAAAATTAACGCCGGAAAAATTTTTTTAAGAAAAAAAAACGCCGGGAAAAAATTTTCTAAGAAAAAAAACGCTGAAAAAAAATAATTGTAAAAGGGAAAAAAATATATAAAAGAAATAATCTAAGAAAATTAACGCCGGAAAAAAATTTTCTAAGAAAAAAAACGCCGGAAAAAAATATTTGTGAAGGGAAAAAATTATTTAAAAAAAATAATCTAAGAAAATTAACGCCGGAAAAAATTTTTTTAGAAAAAAAAAGCCGGAAAAAAATTTTCTAAGAAAAAAAACGCTGAAAAAAAATAATTGTAAAAGGGAAAAAAATATATAAAAAAAATAATCTAAGAAAATTAACGCCGGAAAAAATTTTTCTAAGAAAAAGAACGCTGAAAAAAAATAATTGTAAAAGGGGTTTAAAACGTTTTTAGGCGTCGTTGGGAAATATGGATTTGCTCGAAATTCGGACGTTTATAGGCGTCCCTCAAAAAAATCATTCGTTCGATCGAAATTTTAGAAATAAAAATTAGGACGTTTATAAGCGTCGTTCGGAAAAATTGATTTTATCGAAATTTTAGAAGTTTATAAATGTCGCTCGGAAAAATTATTTTTTTTTTAAAGTTTGAACGTTTATACACGTCGCTCGGGAAGATGTTCGAAAATATCGGCATTTTAGAAATTTGGACGTTCATAGGCGTCGCTCGGAAAAATCGAATTTTTAGAAATTTAGAAAACTCGAAGAGATCAATTTTCTTGAAAATTGGACGTTCATAGACGTCACTCGTAAAAACAATTTTTTTCCAAAATTTTTAAAATTCAAACGTTGGACGAGCGTGGCTCAAAAAAATTGATTTTCCTTGAAATTTTAAAAATTTGAACGTTGATAGACGTCTTCCTATAATATTTTATCTACGATTGCAATAACATAACATTTTATCTACGACCATAATGTAACATATTTTTATCTACGACTGCAATTTTTTTTTTTATTACAGAAAATACATATTGACTCAAGGTCCCTTGTCCAACACCGTCAGCCATTTTTGGCTGATGATCTGGGAACAACGGAGTAAAGCAGTGCTTATGCTGAACAAATTGGTGGAGAAAAAGGCGGAAAAATGTCACCAGTATTGGCCGAGGAACATCGGTGATATTTTGACATTTGATGACGTCGGCCTCAGTTTGCAGTACATTGAACAGCGGGATCATTCGTATTATTTGACTAGGGTTCTGAGGTGAGTAAAAAAAAATAATAAAAAAATAGAAAAAAAAAATAAATAAATTAAAAAAAAAAAATTAAAAAAAAAATTGAGAAAAAAAGTTTTATAAAAAAAATAAAATTCGAGAAAAAATAAAATTTAAAAAAATTAAAAAAATTGAAAAAATTGAAAATACTGAAAAAATGGAAGAAATAAAAAAAATAAAAAAAAAATGGGAAAAAAAATTTAAAAAAATAAACAAAATTAAAAAATAAAAAAATTGGAAAAGTTTTATACAAAAAATTCAAGAAAAAATAAAAATAAAAAAAAATTGAAAAAATTGAAAATACTGAAAAAATGGAAGAAATAAAAAAAATAAAAAAAATAAAAAAAAAATGGGAAAAAAAAATAAAATTCAAGGAAAAAAAAAAAATTTAAAAATAAAAATTTGGGAAAAAAAATAAAATTCAAGAAAAAATTAAAATTGAAAAAAATTGAAAAAATTGAAAATACATAAAAAATGGAAGAAATAAAAAAAAATTAAAAAAATTTTAATTGGGAAAAAAAATAAAATTTAATAAAAAATAAAAATTAAAAAAAATTGAAAATACAGAAAAAATGGAAGAAATAAAAAAAATTTTAAAAAAAAAAAAAAAAAAATTGGGAAAAAAAATAAAATTCAAGAAAAAATAGAAATTCAAGAAAAAATAAAAATTCAAGAAAAAAAAAAATTCAAGAAAAAAAAAAAATTCAAGAAAAAATAAGAATTAAAAAAAATTTAAAAAAATGAAAATACAGAAAAAATGGAAGAAATAAATAAAAAAAAAAAAAAATTGGGAAAAAAAATAAAATTGAAGAAAAAATGAAAATTAAAAAAAATTGAAAAAATTGAAAATACTGAAAAAAAGGAAGAAATAAAAAAAATTAAAAAATAAAAAATTGGGAAAAAAAATAAAATTCAAGAAAAAATAAAAATGAAAAAAAAAATTAAAAAATTGAAAATACAGAACAAATGGAAAAAATAAAAAAAAATTAAAAAAAAAAATTGGAAAAAAAAAATCAAGAAAAAATGTGGATTAAAAAAATTGAAAATACAGAAAAAATGGAAGAAATAAAAAAAATAAAAAAAAAATTGGGAAAAAAAATAAAATTCATGAAAAAATGAAAATTAAAAAAAATTGAAAAAACAGAAAAAATGGAAGAAATAAAAAAAAATTAAAAAAATTTTAATTGGGAAAAAAAATAAAATTTAATAAAAAATAAAAATTAAAAAAAATTGAAAATACAGAAAAAATGGAAGAAATAAAAAAAAAATTAAAAAAAAAAAAAAAAAAATTGGGAAAAAAAATAAAATTCAAGAAAAAATAGAAATTCAAGAAAAAATAAAAATTCAAGAAAAAAAAAAATTCAAGAAAAAATAAGAATTAAAAAAAATTTAAAAAAATGAAAATACAGAAAAAATGGAAGAAATAAAAAAAAAAAAAAAAAAAAATTGGGAAAAAAAATAAAATTGAAGAAAAAATGAAAATTAAAAAAAATTGAAAAAATTGAAAATACTGAAAAAAAGGAAGAAATAAAAAAAATTAAAAAAAAATTTAAAAAAAATGGGAAAAAAAATAAAATTCAAGAAAAAAAAAAGTTAAAAAATAAAAAATTGGGAAAAAAAATAAAATTCAAGAAAAAATAAAAATTGAAAAAAACTGAAAAAATTGAAAATACATAAAAAATGGAAGAAATTAAAAAAAATTTAAAAAAATAAAATTTATTAAAAAATAAAAATTAAAAAAAATTGAAGATACAGAAAAAATGGAAGAAATAAAAAAAATTAAAAAAAAAAATTGGGAAAAAAAATAAAATTCAAGAAAAAATAAAAATGAAAAAAAAAATTAAAAAATTGAAAATACAGAACAAATGGAAAAAATAAAAAAAAATTAAAAAAAAAAATTGGAAAAAAAAAAATCAAGAAAAAATGTGAATTAAAAAAAATTGAAAATACAGAAAAAATGGAAGAAATAAAAAAAATAAAAAAAAAAATTGGGAAAAAAAATAAAATTCATGAAAAAATGAAAATTAAAAAAAAATGAAAAAACAGAAAAAATGGAAGAAATTAAAAAAAATAAAAAATAAAAAAAAATTGGAAAAAAAAAATTCAAGAAAAAATGAAAATTAAAAAAAAATGAAAAAATTGAAAATACAGAAAAAATGGAAGGAATAAAAAACATAAAAAAAAAAAATTGGGAAAAAAATAAAATTCAAGAAAAAATAAAAATGAAAAAAAAATTGAAAAAAGTGAAAATACAGAAAAAATGGAAGAAAAAAAAAATAAAAAAAATTTGGAAAAAAAAAAAAAATCAAGAAAAAATAAATATGAAAAAAAAAATTGATAAAATTGAAAACACAGAAAAAATGGAAGAAATAAAAAAAATAAACAAATAAATTGGGAAAAAAAATAAAATTCAAGAAAAAATAAAATTGAAAAAATTGAAAATACAGAAAAAATTGAAGAAATTAAAAATAAAAAAATAAAAAAAATTGGAAAAAAAAAAATCAAGAAAAAATGAGAATTAAAAAAAATTGAAAAAATTGAAAATACAGAAAAAATGGAAGAAATAAAAAAAAATAAAAAAAAAAAATTGGGAAAAAATATAAAATTCAAAAAAAAATGATGAAAAAAAAATTGAAAAAATTGAAAATACAGAAAAAATGGAAGAAATAAAAAAAAATAAAAAAAAAAAATTGGGAAAAAACATAAAATTCAAGAAAAAATAAAAATGAAAAAATAATTGAAAATACAGAAAAAATTGAAGAAATAAAAAATAAAAAATAAAAATTGGAAAAAAAAAATTCAAGAAAAAATGAAAATTAAAAAAAATTGAAAAAATTGAAAATACAGAAAAAATGGGAGAAATAATGATAAAAAAACTAAAAAAAATCCGCTTTATTTTTACAGATTGACAGATATCGAGAGCAGAGATCACAGGGACATTCTCCAATTCCACTACATCACGTGGCCCGATTTCGGAGTTCCTTGTTCGCCCACCAAATTCCTAGATTTTTTGAAAAAAGTCAGAAAAGCCGGCGCTTTGGAAAAGGACGTCGGCCCGCCGATCGTTCACTGTTCGGCCGGCATCGGCCGCTCGGGCACTTTTTGTCTCGTCGATTCTTGTTTGGTTCTTGTAAGTAACAAAAAAAAAAAAAATTAAAAACAAAAAAATTGAAAAAAAAAAAATTAATAAAAAAATATAAAAAAAAATAATAAAAAAAAAATAAAATAAAAAAAATTGAAAAATTATAAAGAATTTATCTATTTTTCAAAAAATTTAATAAGAAAAAATTAATAAAAAATAATGAAAATACAAAATAAAAAACAAAAAAAATTAAAAACAAAATACAAAAAAATCTAGAAAAAACAAACTTCAAAAAAAAAATTATTTATCAATTTATTTATTTATTAATTTTTTCTTTTTTAATTTTTTTTATTTTATTTTTTCCATTTTTTTTTTTCTAATTTTTAAAATTTTTTTTTTTTTTTTTTTCAAATTTGTTTTCTTTGTATTTTTATTATTTTTAATATTTTTTATAAATACTTTTTTTTTTTTATTATCAATTTATTCATTTATTTATTTATTTATTTTTTTTTTCAATTTTTTTTTTTTCAAATTGTGATTTTTGTTTTTTTTTTTTTTCTAGATTGAAAAGTACGGTTTGAATTCGGTAAACGTGGAAGAAATCCTATTGGAATTGAGAGGGTACAGGACCGGACTGATACAGACTCACGAGCAACTGAGATTTTCTTATCAGGCGATTATAGAGGGCGCCAAACAGCTTCTGAATCCGGATTCGGAAGATGAGGAGGAGGAGGATTCGATAGGACAGGTGAGGTTTTTTTTTTTTTTTTGTATTTTTTTCAAGTTTTCTTTTTATTTGTAATTTTTTTTTTCTTGAACTTTTATCCTTTCCAGGCTTCCTTTGTCCCTTAATTCCCTCACGAACCTTTTTGATCCAAATTTTTAGTGCAAGTAAGTGCAAAAATTTACCCAAGCTTCATTTTTTTATTTTTTTTATTTTTTTATTTTTTTTGTTAATTGAATTTTTCAATTTTTTGACAGGAAAAAATTTTTCTAAGAAAAAAAACGCCGGAAAAAATTTTTTCTAAGAAAAAGAACGCCGAAAAAAAATAATTATAAAAGGAAAAATATGTAATTCTAAAAAAAAATTATTAAAGAAAATTATGGCCGAAAAAAAAAATTCTAAGAAAATTAACGCCGGAAAAAAAATTTCTAAGAAAAAGAACGCCGAAAAAAAATAACTGTAAAAAGGAAAAAAGTATTTAAAAAAAAGTAATTTAAGAAAATTAACGCCGGAAAAAAAAATTCTAAGAAAATTAACGTCGGAAAAAAATTTTCGAAGAAAAAAAAACGCCGGAAAAAAATTTCCTGAAAAAAAAATATATAAAAGGGAAAAAAAATATTTAAAAAAATAATCTAAGAAAATTGACGGCGGAAAAAAAATTTCTAAGAAAAACAACGCTGAAAAAAAATAATTATAAAAGGGAAGGAAATATTAAAAAAAATAATCTAAGAATATTGACGCCGGAAAAAAATTTTCTAAGAACAGAAACGCCGGAAAAAAATTTTCTAAGAAAAAAAACGCCGGTAAAAAATTTTCTAAGAAACAAAACGCCAGAAAAAAATAATTGTAGAAAGGAAAAAAATATTTAAAAAAAACAATCTAAGAAAATTAACGTCGGAAAAAAAATTTCTAAGAAAAACAACGCCGGAAAAAAATTTTCTAAGAAAAAAAAAGCCGGAAAAAAATAATTGTAGAAAGGAAAAAATTATTAAAAAAAAAAAATCTAAGAAAATTGACGCTGGAAAAAATTTTTCTAAGAAAAAAAACGCCGGAAAAAAATAATTGTAGAAAGGAAAAAATTATTTATAAAAAAAAACGCCGAAAAAAAATTTTCTAAGAAAAAGAACGCCGAAAAAAAATTATTGTAAAAGGGAAAAAAATATTTAAAAAAAAATAATCTGAGAAAATTGACGCTGGAAAAAATTTTTCTAAGAAAAAAAACGCCGGAAAAAAATTTTCTCAGAAAAAAAACGCCGGAAAAAAATTTTCTAAGAAAAAAAACGCCGGAAAAAAATAATTGTAGAAAGGAAAAAAATATTAAAAAAAAATAATCCAAGAAAATTAACGGCAGAAAAAAATTTTCTAAGAAAAAGAACGCTGAAAAAAAATAATTATAAAAGGGAAGGAAATATTCAAAAAAATAATCTAAGAATATTGACGCCGGAAAATTTTTTTCTAAGAACAGAAACGCCGGAAAAAAATTTTCTAAGAAAAAAAACGCCGGTAAAAAATTTTCTAAGAAACAAAACGCCAGAAAAAAATAATTGTAGAAAGGAAAAAAATATTAAAAAAAAATAATCTAAGAAAATTAACGGCATAAAAAAAATTTCTAAGAAAAAAAACGCCGGAAAAAAATTTTCTAAGAAAAAAAAAGCCGGAAAAAAATAATTGTAGAAAGGAAAAAATTATTTAAAAAAAAAAAATCTAAGAAAATTGACGCTGGAAAAAATTTTTCTAAGAAAAAAAACGCCGGGAAAAAATTTTCTCAGAAAAAAAACGCCGGAAAAAAATTTTCTAAGAAAAAAAACGCCGGAAAAAAATAATTGTAGAAAGGAAAAAAATATTAAAAAAAAATAATCCAAGAAAATTAACGGCAGAAAAAAATTTTCTAAGAAAAAGAACGCTGAAAAAAAATAATTATAAAAGGGAAGGAAATATTCAAAAAAATAATCTAAGAATATTGACGCCGGAAAATTTTTTTCTAAGAACAGAAACGCCGGAAAAAAATTTTCTAAGAAAAAAAACGCCGGTAAAAAATTTTCTAAGAAACAAAACGCCAGAAAAAAATAATTGTAGAAAGGAAAAAAATATTAAAAAAAAATAATCTAAGAAAATTAACGGCATAAAAAAAATTTCTAAGAAAAAAAACGCCGGAAAAAAATTTTCTAAGAAAAAAAAAGCCGGAAAAAAATAATTGTAGAAAGGAAAAAATTATTTAAAAAAAAAAAATCTAAGAAAATTGACGCTGGAAAAAATTTTTCTAAGAAAAAAAACGCCGGGAAAAAATTTTCTCAGAAAAAAAACGCCGGAAAAAAATTTTCTAAGAAAAAAAACGCCGGAAAAAAATAATTGTAGAAAGGAAAAAAATATTAAAAAAAAATAATCCAAGAAAATTAACGGCAGAAAAAAATTTTCTAAGAAAAAGAACGCTGAAAAAAAATAATTATAAAAGGGAAGGAAATATTCAAAAAAATAATCTAAGAATATTGACGCCGGAAAATTTTTTTCTAAGAACAGAAACGCCGGAAAAAAATTTTCTAAGAAAAAAAACGCCGGTAAAAAATTTTCTAAGAAACAAAACGCCAGAAAAAAATAATTGTAGAAAGGAAAAAAATATTAAAAAAAAATAATCTAAGAAAATTAACGGCATAAAAAAAATTTCTAAGAAAAAAAACGCCGGAAAAAAATTTTCTAAGAAAAAAAAAGCCGGAAAAAAATAATTGTAGAAAGGAAAAAATTATTTAAAAAAAAAAAATCTAAGAAAATTGACGCTGGAAAAAATTTTTCTAAGAAAAAAAACGCCGGGAAAAAATTTTCTCAGAAAAAAAACGCCGGAAAAAAATTTTCTAAGAAAAAAAACGCCGGAAAAAAATTTTCTAAGAAAAAAAACGCCGGAAAAAAATAATTGTAGAAAGGAAAAAAATATTAAAAAAAAATAATCTAAGAAAATTAACGGCATAAAAAAAATTTCTAAGAAAAAAAACGCCGGAAAAAAATTTTCTAAGAAAAAAAAAGCCGGAAAAAAATAATTGTAGAAAGGAAAAAATTATTTAAAAAAAAAAATCTAAGAAAATTGACGCTGGAAAAAATTTTTCTAAGAAAAAAAACGCCGGAAAAAATTTTTCCAAGAAAAAAAACGCCGGAAAAAAATAATTGTAGAAAGGAAAAAATTATTTATAAAAAAAAACGCCGAAAAAAAATTTTCTAAGAAAAAGAATGCCGAAAAAAAATTATTGTAAAAGGGAAAAAAATATTTAAAAAAAAATAATCCAAGAAAATTAACGGCAGAAAAAAAATTTCTAAGAAAAAGAACGCTGAAAAAAAATAATTATAAAAGGGAAGGAAATATTCAAAAAAATAATCTAAGAATATTGACGCCGGAAATTTTTTTTCTAAGAACAGAAACGCCGGAAAAAAATTTTCTAAGAAAAAAAACGCCGGTAAAAAATTTTCTAAGAAACAAAACGCCAGAAAAAAATAATTGTAGAAAGGAAAAAAATATTAAAAAAAATAATCTAAGAAAATAACGGCATAAAAAAAATTTCTAAGAAAAAAAACGCCGGAAAAAAATTTTCTAAGAAAAAAAAAGCCGGAAAAAAATAATTGTAGAAAGGAAAAAATTATTTAAAAAAAAAAAATCTAAGAAAATTGACGCTGGAAAAAATTTTTCTAAGAAAAAAAACGCCGGAAAAAAATTTTCTCAGAAAAAAAACGCCGGAAAAAAATTTTCTAAGAAAAAAAACGCCGGAAAAAAATTTTCTAAGAAAAAGAACGCCGAAAAAAAATTATTGTAAAAGGGAAAAAAATATTTAAAAAAAAATAATCGGAGAAAATTGACGCTGGAAAAAATTTTTCTAAGAAAAAAAACGCCGGAAAAAAATTTTCTAAGAAAAAAAACGCCGGAAAAAAAAAATTTCAAGAAAAAAAACACCGGAAAAAAATAATTGTAGAAAGGAAAAAATTATTTAAAAAAAATAATCGAAGAAAATTAACGCTGGAAAAATTTTTTCCAAGAAAAAAAACGCCGAAAAAAATTTCTAAGAAAAAAAACGCCGGAAAAAAATAATTGTAGAAAGGAAAAAATTATTTAAAAAAAATAATCTAAGAAAATAACGGCAGAAAAAAATTTTTGTAAGAAAAAAAACGCCGGAAAAAATTTTCTAAGAAAAAGAACGCCGAAAAAAAATTATTGTAAAAGGGAAAAAAATATTTAAAAAAAAATAATCGGAGAAAATTGACGCTGGAAAAAATTTTTCTAAGAAAAAAAACTCCGGAAAAAAATTTTTGTAAGAAAAAAAACGTCGGAAAAAAATAATTGTAGAAAGGAAAAAATTATTTATAAAAAATAATCTAAGAAAATTAACGCCGGAAAAAAATTTTCTAAGAAAAAAAAACGCTGTAAAAAAATTTTCTAAGAAAAATTTTTTGTTAATTAATTTTTTTTTGTCATTTCAATTTTTTGACACTTTATTTTTTTTTATTTTTTTTTTTTTTTTATTTTCTATTTTTTTGCAGGCGAACGGAGGAGGCGAGCTGATAGAAGAGGCGCCCAGCTCGGAGGAGGACAACGAGCCGCCCCCCCTTCCGCCCCCGCGCTCCGACAGCCTTAAACCAGCGGCGGCGCAGCAAAACGGTCTGGCGGACCGGCCACTGCCCACCATACCTCAGAGTGTCTCGGACGACGATTTGACTTACAAAGAAGAGGTAATTTTTTTTTTTATTTTTTTTTTATTTTTTTTATTTTCATTTTTTCTTGAATTTTATTTTTTTTCCCAATTTTTTTTTTTTTCATTTTTTTTTTTTTTTTTTTTTTTTTTAATTTATTTTTTGTGTGTTTTTTTTTTTAACTTTTTTTTTTTTCTTCAGAAACAAATCCCGAGCGGTCCTTTGCCGGGAGTACCCGACGACGGAAGCAGCGAAGATTCGCTAGAGGAAGAAGAAGACGAAGAAGACGACGAAGCCGACGAGGAAGACGAAGACAAAAGACCGGAAAGTCCACTTTCCGACAGTTCAAACAAGTAAGAATTTTTCTAAAAATGTTTTTTAATTTTTTTTTATTTTATTTTTTTTCAATATTTTTTATTTTTTTTTCATTTTTTCTAATTTTTTTTATTTTATTTTTTTTCAATATTTTTTAATTTTTTTTCATTTTTTCTAATTTTTTTTATTTTATTTTTTTTTCAATATTTTTTAATTTATTTTCATTTTTTCTAATTTTTTTTATTTTATTTTTTTTCAATATTTTTTAATTTTTTTTTTCTGAAATTTTTTTAATTTTTTTTTTGTAATTTTTTTTATTTTCAATTTTTTCATAAATTTTTTTGCTTTTTTTTTAACTTTAAATTTTTTTTCAATATTTTTGATTTTTTTTTCATTTTTTCTAATTTTTTTTTTTTATTTTTTCATTTTTTTTTTCTGTAATATTTTTAATTTTTTTTTGTAATTTTTTTATTTTATTTTTTTTCAATATTTTTTATTTTTTTTTCATTTTTTCTAATTTTTTTTATTTTATTTTTTTTCAATATTTTTTAATTTTTTTTCATTTTTTCTAATTTTTTTTTTCTGTAATATTTTTAATTTTTTTTTTGTAATTTTTTTATTTTATTTTTTTTCAATATTTTTGAATTTTTTTTCATTTTTTCTAATTTTTTTTATTTTTTTTTTTTTTCAATATTTTTTAATTTTTTTTTTTTTCGTATTTCTTTATTCAATTTTTTTTCTTTTTTTTTCAGTTCCGCCGAACTACGTCACCGACGTCGGGTCGAAAGGAAAAACAACATGGAGAAGCGCGTGCGCGACATGAAGAGGCGGCAACAGGCGAACGAAAACTGGCAACAGCTCAAGAGGTCTCTATATGTTCCTTTTGTCGTTGGCGGCGCCATTTTGTTTGGCGGCGGTCTTTGCGCCTACTTTTATTTGAAAAGTAACAATTAAATACACGTTAGTTCGATCTAGACAGCGAAAACAAGGTTTTTCGGAATTGTACTAGATTTAGTACAATTTTTTTTTTTTAGTACAATCCGATAAATAAAGTTTTAAGCTGTTATAAACACATTCCGTGACATTCCTACACCTTTTCAATTATTGTACTAAATTTAGTACATTTCCTAGGCGTGAATTTCTAGTACATTTTCAACTTTTTTTTTATGAAATGAATTATTGAAAAATCCCTCTTCTACAATTTTTTGGAAATTGTACTAAATCTAGTACAATATTAAAAATCGTGTTAACGTAAACATTATCCAATTGAGGTGCAAAAAAGACTGAAAAGTCCATTGGGAAAAGTGTAAATATTAATTAATTAAATATAAACCCTCTCTATACAGGGCCGTACCGGCCCAATTTTTTTTTTTTTAATTTTAAGCATTCCGTTGAAAAGTGCCTTTTTTTTACAGAAAAAAAAATATTTAACCACATAGCACGTAAGTCTGAACTTGTAAATTAAGCTTTATTCAGTTACCCAGCAAGAAAACAACCAACGTTTCATCAAAACGGCGCCTTCTTCAGGCCAAAAAACTAATTGTACTAAATTTAGTACAAATATGTTTCCTAGTACAATTTGTCAAAAAATCATTGTACTGAATTTTGGGGCAAAATCAATCAATTCCCGAATTGTACTAGATTTAGTACATTTACATTTTTAGTACAATTCAACTTGAAAAATCATAATAACCGTTTTTTACAAATTTTACTTATTCTTAGTAAATTTTCTTGGATGTGATTTTCTAGTACATTTCCATACGCATATGAAAAAAATAATGAACTTTTAGTACATTTCAAGCGTTTATTGAGTACAATTTGTTTTTTAGTACAATTTTTTTTTTTTTTTTTCAAAAATTGTTTTATTAAATCAATTTTTATTTCCGAAAATTTCATTTTTAGTACATTTTTTTCATTTTAGTACAAAAAACGTACACACAAACTCCTAGGATAATAGAAATATTTAGTACATTTCATTTTTAGTACAATTTATTTTTGATACGGAGAATCGTACGCACTCTTAGGATAATGGGAAATATTCATCAATAATTATACTAAATTTAGTACAATTAATTTTTACTTCGAAAAATTGTACTTAATATATTTTTAGTACAATTTATCTTTATTTCTAAAAATAGAACAAAATTTTCAGAAATTGTACTAAACTTATTTTTATTTCCAAAAATCTAGTACATTTCATTTTTAGTACAATTTATTTTTGTTCCAAGGCATCGTACGCACTCCTAGGTTAATAAACAATAATTGTACTAAATTTAGTACAATTAATTTTTACTTTCGAATTCTAGTACATTTCATTTTTAGTACATTTTTTAATTATTTTTGACATTTTCGACAATTGTACTAAATCTAGTACATTTCTGAAAAAGGCGCCAAAATGTGTATCAACCTTTATATTATCAAAAAAAATAGTATTAAAAAAACTACTATAATGTGATTATTAAAAAAAAAAAAAAAAAATAAATAAATAAATAAAAAAAAAAAAAGTTTTATTTTTTCACACGTTGTTTTCTTGCAGGCCCAAAACGACCCTCCAAGACTGACATTTGAATTTTTTTTGGAGACGCCTGGACTATGAAACGTTCCGATTGGTCGAAGACAAATTTTGCGGTTTGACATTTTGAAAATTTGTATTTTGTAGAATAAAATAATTAGCCGTTGTGAGTCAATTGTACTAAATTTAGTACATTTGAAAATGTACTAAGTCTAGTACAATGTATTTAATAAAGTAGAAAACTGTTTTATAACTCAAATAATGGTTTTTTTTAAATTAATTCATAATTGTACTAAAACTTAGTACAATTCTCAATTGTCTTTGTACAAGCTTAAAAACGGTTTTTCGGTTGGCTGGAGCCAATTTTCTTCGGAATATTTCGTGTTTTTCCGTTCGACCACGTGGAAAGTGTAGGCGTGTCGTGATTGGTCGGATTTGTTGGGTTCGCTGAAGTGCACCACTTGGCCGTCAATAAGCACCAGACTGCCTGGAAAAAAAAAAATAATTGTATGAAACTTAGTACAATTTTGTCAATTTTTTGTACCTTTTGGTACTGGTACTGCGCAAAAACTACTTTTCTGATAAGTCGGCGCAGGGGCATTGTAAATGAGAAGTTCTTCTGAGTCTTTTTGAGGATTTCTGATGAAGCGACGATGGATTCCGCTTTTGTGGGAACCTTTCGAGAACCACAAGCACCCGTTTTCCACAGTGGCGTCCTCTAGGGCGAACCAGAAACCGACGACTTTCATTGGTTCCGTGTGCAAAAACCAGCCGTCCTGATGTGGTACCACTGGAAAAAAAAATTTGAGGTTGGGTTTTCGAACAACTTTTAGGTTATATGAGTGATGACGTCATTTTTAAGGTAACGGTCAATAAACTTCAGACTATCAGTGATGACGTCACTTTCAAAGTTATAGACAAACGTATCTAAATAAATTTCTGATTATCAGTGATGGCGTCACCTTTCAAGATTACGGTCAAATACATCTAAGCACTTTATGATGACGTCATATTTTAAGGTTACGATCAAAATGTATTTAAGTGATGACGTCACAAGTAATGTTACATACCTTCACCGCCGAGTCCAGGATTCTTAAAAATGTACATGCTTTGTACAACTGCCGGATCCTCAAACCCCAATTGAAAGGCGATTTCTTTCATCTTTTCCCCGAACGTCACTTTTCGGAAAACCGGATTCAAATCGTGCAAAGCGTGCCCGATTTTGTTGAGAGAAATTGCGGGATCCACCGCTAGGTGGCCTTGGGCGTCTAGGGCGCCCTCTTCGTAGAAATAGCTGACGGTTTGGGCGCTTTTTAGGAAGTTTACGTCTTTGTTTTGACGTTTCTCGGACGTTTTCGTGTTGAAAATGGTGCGATTTGATTGGTCCGGCATCGATTTTATTAGGTTTGCGGCTTCGTTTTTAAGGTCGGTAATTTCGTTTGAGGTTAGGAAATTTTCTATGACAGCGTAACCGTCAGATTTTAACTGGAAAAAAAAAATATATATGTTGACAGTTGACAATTAATTTTGGCACTAGTCAATTTTGACAGTTGTCAATGAGTCCGATTTCGAGCTAGCAATCGTAGAACTCAGAACTTTCTACAAAACAACAAGTGACGTCACTGAAATCGACTCGGAACGACATTTTTTTAAAAGAATTCTATTCAATGTTAACTCTGGAACACTTATTTTGTATTTAACAAGTTCGGAACATTTTCTTAGTCAATCCTTAGAGCACATAGAACCAATTCTAATTTAACACAGAACAGTTTTAGTTAAATAGAATGCTATTACAGTGACATTACAAAAATAGAATTCTATATATCGGCTGACATTCTGTCTGTATTACCGACCGGCCATTTTTTTGTATTTGTAGGTTATGTTTCTATGTTTTTGGGGTCGGGAAAACCGATTTAAAGTACGAGGCTTTATTTTCTGCTAAAGATTTTCAGTTTTCCAAATAGGGTAAGTGAAGAAAACAAGTAGGCTTTGGAATCTTGGTTTTTCTTTGGATTTTCCGCTTTTCCAGGGATTTTTCAAGCAGAAAAAAGTAGTTTTAAGGGCGGGATTTAGAATTTGCTTCATTTTTTTACCAGAAACTTCCATTTTTAAGCTTGAATTGTATCCTACTTTATTTCCTTCTTTGTCTTACACACTATGAAGCAAGCATTAGAATGTCATTTTCATTAAATTTTGTTAAAAATCAGTTTCCAATGCATTATTTTCGTAATTTACTATTTTATAAACATTAATAGTTAATTATTTAACTAAAATTAATACAAAAAACTATTTAAAATCTAATTTTTTTCCTATTCGAAATGTGGCAACGTTGCTTTTAATCAACGCAATGTCATTTGCCAGTTTTGACAGTCGACTATTTTGAGTGTGTTTATTTCGGTTTTTCCTTGAATTTTCCGCTTTTCCAGGTCGTTTTCAATCGAGAAAACTGATTTTAGGTACGAGGCTTTTATTTTCCTTCATTTTCTGCAAAAAATTTCCAGGGTAAGCAACAAAAACTTTAGTTTTATCAAGCAGGCTTTAAAATGTAATTTTTAGAGGTTTTTCCTTAGATTTGTCGCCTTTCCAGGGTTTTTTCGCTGGGGAAAACCGGTTTTAAGTACCAGGCTTTGAGTTTTCTTCATTTTCTAGCGAAAATTTCTAGTTTTGAATGCTATAATTAGCAAAATTTCTGGAAGTTTTGATATGGCAACATCGCTTAATGTCAAACTTCAATCAAGTAAGTCATAAATGTCATTCGCCAGTTTTAACGGTCGGCCATTTTTAAGTGGTTGTTTTCCCCGAATTTTCCAGTTTTCCAGGCCGTTTTCAATTCAAAAAACTGGTTTTAAGTACGAGGCTTTTAGTTTCCTTCATTTTCCACTAAAAAGTCCGGCCCGAAGGGCCGGAGTTATATGCGAGTCCGGCCCGAAGGGCCGGAGTTATATGCGAATCCGGCCCGAAGGGCCGGAGTTATATGCGAATCCGGCCCGAAGGGCCAGAGTAATACGAGCCCGAAGGGCTAGAGTTATTTTAATCACGGGGCCCAGTCTATAATTCTATCGGTCAGCGGATAATTTGGAGCCAATCAAAAATCGAGAATATTCAAAATGTAATTCTCAGGGAATTTCAAACTCTATCCAACTGTGTAAAAAAATATACAGGGTTCCATAAAAATTTCTTGACTTGGGTCCATTTCCAAAGTAACCGGAAGTGATATTCAATTGTTTTTTTATGAAAAGTGTGCGTCTCAATGACTTACCCGTTCTACCCAATTTTCAAATTTTTAAATTTAAAGATAACTGAATGACGCCTTGTATAACGATTTCGGTATACGAAATCAAATAAGTAAAAAATTGAACAAGCCTTTCGGGCTTTCATATAACTCCGGACCTTCGGGCTCGTATATAACTCCGGCCCTTCGGGCCATACTCGCATATAACTCCGGCCCTTCGGGCCGGACTCGCATATAACTCCGGCCCTTCGGGCCGGACTCGCATATAACTCCGGCCCTTCGGGCCGGACTCGCATATAACTCCGGCCCTTCGGGCCGGACTCGCATATAACTCCGGCCCTTCGGGCCGGACTCGCATATAACTCCGGCCCTTCGGGCCGGACTCGCATATAACTCCGGCCCTTCGGGCCGGACTCGCATATAACTCCGGCCCTTCGGGCCGGACTCGCATATAACTCCGGCCCTTCGGGCCGGACTCGCATATAACTCCGGCCCTTCGGGCCGGACTCGCATATAACTCCGGCCCTTCGGGCCGGACTCGCATATAACTCCGGCCCTTCGGGCCGGACTCGCATATAACTCCGGCCCTTTGGGCCGGACTCGCATATAACCCCCGCCCTACCAAAATGACACACTGCCACTGGTAAAAACATTGTTGCCATTTTATAGGTCTATTTCTCTCTTCTTCATATAATAAGATTTATTGTAAGGCTTGGCCGATTTTTGAGTAAAAGCCGGCAACAGTGTGTAAGCTCAATTTACAAACCGGTTGGCAACACTGATTCGAGTTTAAATTTGCCGCCATGTTGTTTTTCAAAACGAGTGGGATTTTGTTTGAAAAATATCTCGTACGCCTATGGATGGTAAAGCTCCACCCATTTAGACGCCTTTTATGAGTCCCAAATGGACGAGGTTAATTGCCAATAAACAAGGGGTGGAGTCATACAATCCATAGGCGTACCTTTTTTGGTTAAACATTGGGGGAATAGATAAAATTTGAGTTGGAAAAACTAGAAAAAATAAGAGATAAAAGGACCTCAGTACCTATCTTTCATTGGTTGTTAGCCATTTGTAGACTGTCGGCCATTTTGTATTTGTGCTTATTTTGCTGGGAAAATTGAATTTCCAAATGGGTGATATGAGGACTGATAGTGACGTCACTACTCCCGATTGATCCTTGATGGATCAGAATCAGCTGATAGATTCCTGGGAAGGATGGTTCATAACAGATTGGAAAATGGCTGGAGCGGATGCTATGCCATATGGTAAACGAGTAAATTGGAATAATTCTCTATATGTACATGTATTGCGGAGATTGGTCGAAGATGGAAATCCAAGGATATTACAAATTACACAGGATAGCCTATCCTATTAAAAACATATTTTACTTACATTTTTCTTAATATTTTCCATGATTTTTCCTTTAAAAAAAAATATAAACGTCACTAAATTCAACTACGCGTGTGGTGGTTCGAACAAAGACTGAAAACCATGTGTTTATCGGCCTCTTAATTTTAAATCTTATCTAATGGTTTATTTTTAAGTTCTAATTACACAGTGGGGCTGATAATGGATAATCAATTAATAATTATTTATTTATCGAAAAGTTAATAATTATTTGATAGAAATTATTGCACCACTGCACATAAGCATCACCATAAGCAGTGGTGCGATAATTATTTATTTGGCAAAAACAGGTAAAATTTTCTAATTTTAGAAAAACTAATTTGCCAAAAATTTTTGAAAATGGAAAATTTCAAATTTGCCGCCAATTTTTTCTCTTGGCGCCATCTGTTGAATTTATTGTGAAAATCGTTTAAGTATAAGTGGCGCCATCTGTTGCATAAAAGCTAAAGTTTACTTTTGAAGTGTTTTTTTTTTTTAAATAGTGACGTCACCCTTTAATTGATCATTTTTTGTCTATTCCTGGCTCTTGAATTTGTCTTTTTCAAGTGATTTTCAATCCCAATTTGAGAACATTTAGAGTAATCTTTTGCTACTCTGAACAAGATTATTTTGAATTGAAAGTAATTGGAACTGTAGAGTAGATTATAATTTGTGGTTATGACATGTTGGAGTGAATCAGAACAGTACGAAAAGTACAAGTTTTATATTTGGAGTAAATTGAGTAAAGATTATTTGACGTTCGAATCTCTTAAATAGAGTAAAGACGGAGTAGAAAGATGGCAATCAGTGTTTTTTTTGCATCCTTTTTGTACTCGGAGTAAACGGAGTAGAATTAATAATTTTGTATTGAATTGTTTGGGTTTAGAGTAAGATTATCGGTGTTTAAGTAACACAAAAGGAGTAAAAAGAGTATACTCCAAACGTTTCATTTCACTTGGGAGAAAAGTCAGAACAATATCTTTAGAGTGAAAAGTGCAAACAGTGCTACTCTTAACGTGCCAATTTACGTAAAATTGAACTCAGAACAGTGTTTTTAGAGTGAAAAAAAAAATGTCAAAAAATGCCCAGATTACTAGTTCAAGATTTTTTTTTTTGTGTTTGGAGTAAACATAACGTTTTCAAAATAACTCAGAGCATAAAAATTTCAAGATTGCCTTGTATTAGAGTACGATGGTAAGTGCATTCATCCGACGTCACTCTGATTCGGAGTAGAAAAAGTTTACTCCAAAAATTCTATTTTCTATTCAAAGTGATTCGGGCCCTGCAATCTACTCCTTTTATTCTTTTTTTGTTACCCGAGTGCAAATAATCTAGCTCTACTCACTCCGAAAACAATTGGTGTAATATAAAACAATACAATTGTGTTCCTCGAGAGTACTCCATATTCACTTTTTCTTTTTTAGTATTCATATACGGAATAGAGTAATTAGAACTCACTCCAAAAATTCTACCACTTTTAGGATCTACTCCTTTCACTCTTTGTTTCGAATTCAGAACAGTTTTTTACTAACTCAGAGCAAAAAAAAATGTACTATTCTTGAATTGCACTCTGATTCTGATATTTTGCTCGGAGTAAGATTATTTGTATTTTTTTCATTTTTGTATTAAAACTGTTTTAGAGTCACTCCAGTCAATGTTCCGACTCTACTCCAACAGTTCAAAAATCTAGTCGAATTAAGTTAAATAGAATTCTATTTTAGTAACTTCATTATTTTTGACATTTATATTTATCTTATGTCAAAAGGAATTGAATTCTATTTATCGTTATTCCTAAAGTAGCAATCCAATGACACTGCAACTGTTAAATTTTGACTTTACTCCAACATTTCCTTAACCACTCCAATTTGAATAGAATTCTACTTTGGTGAGATATAAATAGAATTCTACTTATCACAAAATCCGAAAACGCTACATTTGACTGTCAAAATTTTGACGTTACATTATAACCTCACAAAAAAAGAATCTATTTTTTTTTGTTTATTTAAATAATTAAATAATTAAATAATAAATAAATAAAAGAAATGTTGCCTCCGGCAAGCGGCACTGGAATTTACACGTCAGTTTCCCCTAAAGTGATCAGATTGTTAAGGCAAGGCTGCACTAACAGGCCTTTTTTCCATGTCGTAGTAGCTGTCGTAAGTATTATATTTTGTATATAAATTTTTTGTCCAAATTTTTATATACAAATTCCCATGAGTTTTTGTATATAAATTCCTAGTTTTCGTATATAAAATTCCCATTAAATTTTGTATATTATCCATCTGTCAAAAAAACAAAAAAAATCAATATGGCGTGGCGGCCAAGCAAGTTTGTTTTGATAACTAGATATTTCGTGTGACGGCCACGCCATCTTGAATGTCACCAGGTTTGACAGAATTCTCAATTTTTGTATTCCAGAACCGGGCCCACCAGAGTCGTCCGGTAATCGAACAGGTCGGCAGCTACGACCCGATGCCGAACCGGCACGACGAAAAACTGGTCGCCCTGAACTTCGAGCGGATCCGGTTCTGGATCGGCAACGGAGCCGAAGTTTCGAAACCGGTCGCTCAGCTTCTAGGCCTTGCCGGTTTCTACCCGGTTCATCCGACCAGTTACTTACAAGCCTGGAAAACCAGGGAAAAAATGGAAGAGAAAAATGAGGAAAAATCGAATTAGTTGTAGATAATTTGTTGTATATTACATTTTAGAATTTTTTTTTTTAAATAAAAAGTGTTTTCTTTAATTCCTTATATATACACCTAATGACATAAAAACATGTAAAGTCAAAAAAAAATTCTACAGTCGTAAATAAAACATTTAATCCATTTAAGAGTCATAGATAAAACATTAAACGTAAATTTCGTTCTACGAAGGAGGCGAATACAGGAAAATTATAGTTGTAGATAATTTGTTGTATTTTACATTTAAAAAAAAAAAAAGTGTTTTTTTGATTCTTTATAATTACATAGGTACATAAAAACATGTAAAGTCAAAAATTTTCTTTGCAACAATTTATTTTTTTCAGAGTCGTAAATAAAACATTGAACGTAAATTTCGTTGTACGAAGATGGTAAATCTAGAAAATTTTTATCATAGGTGGGTGACGGGCTGTTACTGTGTTGACAGATCAAGATGGCGCTGAGTTGTAAAAAGTCGATCTCTGATTGGTCGGTTTTGATTTGACTGACGACGGTCCTGTCGACGACTAAAATTCGGCTATAGGGTAAGAGGATGATGGTTCCTTCTAAAAAAAAGAAGAATTTCTTGAAAAAAAGGATATTCCAGAATTTTCCGAGTTCGGCCCGAAGGGCCGGAGTTATCTGCGAGTCCGGCCCGAAGGGCCGGAGTTATATGCGAGTCCGGCCCGAAGGGCCGGAGTTATATGCGAATCCGGCCCGAAGGGCCAGAGTAATACGAGCCCGAAGGGCTAGAGTTATTTTAATCACGGGGCCCAGTCTATAATTCTATCGGTCAGCGGATAATTTGGAGCCAATCAAAAATCGAGAATATTCAAAATTCTCAGGGAATTTCAAACTCTATCCAACTGTGTAAAAAAATATACAGGGTTCCATAAAAATTTCTTGACTTGGGTCCATTTCCAAAGTAACCGGAAGTGATATTCAATTGTTTTTTTATGAAAAGTGTGCGTCTCAATGACTTACCCGTTCTACCCAATTTTCAAATTTTTAAATTTAAAGATAACTGAATGACGCCTTGTATAACGATTTCGGTATACGAAATCAAATAAGTAAAAAATTGAACAAGCCTTTCGGGCTTTCATATAACTCCGGACCTTCGGGCTCGTATATAACTCCGGCCCTTTGGGCCGGACTCGCATATAACTCCGGCCCTTCGGGCCGGACTCGCATATAACTCCGGCCCTTCGGGCCGGACTCGCATATAACTCCGGCCCTTCGGGCCGGACTCGCATATAACTCCGGCCCTTCGGGCCGGACTCGCATATAACTCCGGCCCTTCGGGCCGGACTCGCATATAACTCCGGCCCTTCGGGCCGGACTCGCATATAACTCCGGCCCTTCGGGCCGGACTCGCATATAACTCCGGCCCTTCGGGCCGGACTCGCCGGAGTTATATGCGAGCCCGAAGGACCGGAGTAATATATCAAACCAAGTAGGCCTTGAAAACAAACCAATCATTTTGAATTAATTGTCAAAAGATTACAAGGCCTACTTTGAAATGTCAAATTACGTATAGGGTTGCTACATTATGAAGTTATACGCGAGTCCGGCCCGAAGGGCCGGAGTTATATGCGAGTCCGAAGGACCGGAGTAATATATCAAACCAAGTAGGCCTTGAAAACAAACCAACCATTTTGAATTAATTGTCAAAAGATTACAAGGCCTACTTTGAAATGTCAAATTACGTATAGGGTTGCTACATTATGAAGTTATATGCGAGTCCGGCCCGAAGGGCCGGAGTTATATGCGAGTCCGGCCCTTCTATATGCGAGTCCCGGCCCTCCGGAGTTATATGCGAGTCCGGCCCGAACAAAATAAATAACGTAGTAGGCCTTGAAAACTACACTGATTATATGCGAGTTATATGCGAGTCCGGCCCGAAGGGCCGGAGTTATATGCGAGTCCGGCCCGAAGGGCCGGAGTTATATGCGAGTCCGGCCCGAAGGGCCGGAGTTATACGCGAGTCCGGCCCGAAGGGCCGGAGTTATATGCGAGTCCGGCCCGAACAAAATAAATAACGTAGTAGGTCTTGAAAACTACACTGATTTTAACCGATGTCGGTAATACAGATAACTGTAAAATCAAGCCAAGTAGGCCTTGAAAACAAACCAACCATTTTGAATTAATTGTCAAAAGATTACAAGGCCTACTTTGAAATGTCAAATTACGTATAGGGTTGCTACATTATGAAGTTCCTGTTATTGGGCCTTATAAAGGTAAGAGCGATTTTTATAATAAAATTCATTAGTAGGTAAGTTCAGTCCGTCCCAAGTGTATTCTTGTCCTTTTTTACTAGCATGTAAAAAAAAGTGACGGAAATAGATATTTTTTACACTAATTTTACCAATGGTTTTCGCCATTAAAGCAGTTGGTACCATTGACTTGACATTATACACAATATGAAAAAGTCGACATTTTATTGAATTTTGACGTTTGACATTTGTTGTTTAAATTATTAGGTATATAAAAAATTAAAATTTATTGTTTATTTATTGTTAATTTGATTTTCATTATTGTTTTGAAATAATGATGTGGCAACACTGCAAAAACGCGTAAGTAAGCTTTGGAATTTTTTTTTGTTTTTGGCAGTTGGTACTGTCATGGCGTCTTTTGTTGTTGTTTGGGGCTCACGTCTCGGTTTTTTTGCATAATTTCGGGGTTTTTTGGACTAAATAAGGACTGAAAAGTGTTTTAAAGTGTTCGTTGGACTGTTTTGCATCGAAAATACACAAAATTCCAGGCCGGGCGATTAATTTTCATTAAAAACTGGTAAGTTACAAAATTGAATCTAAAATTTTTTTAAAAATTGTTTTTTTTTTTGGTATTTTACGTTGGTATTGGGGCCAAATAAAAGCCATGTATTTGTAGAAAATTTAATTGGCTTTATTTTGAGCCAAATAACGTCAAAATTGGTTGAAAATTGACAAAGTTATGAACAAAAATGTAAATTCGTGTCAAAACTTTGAAAAAATCGCCTTTTATTGGATTTTGACACTTGACATTTGACAGTTGACTTGATATTATACAATATGGCGTTGAATAAAATGTTTTGTTTACGTTTTTCATAGTTTTTGGTCAAATTAAGTGGTTTTTTAATGTGGAAAAATGTCAATTAAAGTTCCTGTCCTTATAAAGGTAAGAGCGATTTTTATAATGAAATTCATTAGTAGGTAAGTTCAGTCCGACCCAAGTGTATTCTTGTCCTCTTTTACTAGCATGTAAAAAAAAAGGACGGAAATACATATTTTTTCCCAAATAATTCGTGAAATCTCCCCTAAGGTCTGTATTAATTAATATTTAATTATTTATTGTTAATTTCGATTTCTATTAATATAAATTATTAATAAATGTAGCGGCAATGGTCAACATAACCTAAAAATTTGTGTATTTTTCAAATATAATTAATTGTGTATGACGTATGTAGACCAGGGTCAAAATACCTTTGCATTGTGCCGTTGTAGGATGTAAAAACAATGGCGGCCGAATATAAATGTCTTTATAAATAAGATGGAATAAGGTTAGGTTGTCTTACATCCAGTCCAGTGTCAATTTAGTGACGTCACGTGCACGAATATACGCGATTGCAGTCCCGCTTTTCCGTATGCTCGTAGAAAAAAGGGTTTGTGTGAAAATATGGATAGTACCTACTGAAAATTATAGGTAGTACCAAAATACATCGGGTTTGAGGGGATAAAACTGATAAAATTTGTAGATTTTTGTTGTTAGTATATGTTTCAAGCTTATTAGTACCTATAAATTTCAACAATTACATTTATTAATTATTATTCGCCTGAATTTTCTGGAAGTATATAAAGTAAAATTCAGGTAACAACTGACAACATCAATATTACCTCGGCATTTTTATGCGCAACCGTAACGACACTGTCGAGGTCTCTGATGGAATGTACTGGAAAAATTTCGTTTTTTTTTAGTAAATTGTACAACACTGTAATTCCATTAAATATTCACATAATAATTTTTACGGAAAAATTATTGGAATTTCAATATAATTTTGTCGAAATTTTACGTAATTCCACTCACCGTTATCTGGTTCTTCCGAATTATTGCGGTTGACAGTTCTGCCACTGGAGCAGCACTTGCAAATGTACTTTTTGCAAAGTCCTCGTATTCCAGGTGCCGAAAGACAGCAAAACATTACGATTATCGTCAGTACTATTACCATAACCAACAAAGTAGCAATTCCTTGACTTTGCTGTTGTACGGGGGTACTATTTTTGTTCTGAGGTGCTAAAACAATAAGGAATTTAATTTAATGGTACTTTTGTTACCTATCAATTTAGGTAGGTACTACTTGTCTTACACTGTTTATATCTTTGTCTTATTCATTAATAATCGCATTTGCAATAGTATACTACTTTATTGTGATCTTTGTCTTACTCATTTATACTCGATAAGTGGTAGGTTTTGTAATATGTAATTTTCATTGGAATTCAATTGAAAACAAGTTTTCAAGGGATTTTGTTGTGTTATAATCATAACAGGTTTTAATTAAATTTATTAATTTAAAATGTTTATCGATGTCGTGTGGCAACGTCGCTTTTATTCGGCCATTTTGCAATGACGTATTCACGTTTTTGTCCAGTTTTTTCTCAGATTTTCCGCTTTTCCAGGGCTTTTTCGATCGGGAAAAATGATTTTAGGTCGGAGGCTATGAGTTTTTTTCGTTTTCAGCCAAAAATTTCCAGTTTTTCAATGGGGTAAGTGACAAAAACTCAAGTTTCAAGTCCTTTTTAGAGGTTTTTTTTTTAAATTTTCCGCATTTCCAGGGCTTTTTCGATTCGGAAAGCTGGTTTTAAGAACGAGGTTTCGAATTTCCTTCATTTTCAGTTAAAAATTTCCAATTTTAAATGTTAAAATTGAGGGCGCAAGAAAAAAACACTAAAAAACAGCTTTTTAGGAAATTTTTAGTTTTAAAAATACGATTTTTTTTAAGGTGGCAACACTGCTTTGTAACCAACTTCACTTGGGTTCAGTGGCGGCTCGTGACTATTTCAAGTGAGGAGGCTAATAATTACAGTATAGGATTTCATAAAATTCCTCAAAATTCCATTAAGATTTCAATTTCAAATTTCCATATTTTGTTTTTTTAACTTTACTAAAATTCCTCAAAATTTTACCACTAAAATATCCTGGAATTCCACAAAATTTTCATAAAATTCTTTGGAATTTCATGTAATTTCTTGAAAATGTCTCGAAATTCACAAAAATTTTATGAGAATATCCACGTTCATAACCGAAAATTTCTCGAAAATTCAATGAAACTTCAAGGAATTATCGACAAATGTCATCTGTCAAATTTGACACATGTTCGACTTTTTCTCCGGTCTACTATAAAAGCTACGAAAATCAAACCCTGGTACAAGGCAGTTTTGCGACGCTAACTATCGATCCCCGGACCCCAAAAACCTCAAATAAAAATTCCAAAAAAAAACAACGAAAATGACATTCCAAAACCTACTTGATAAAACTAAAGTTTTTCTCACTTACCCCCTTAAAACACTGGAAATTTTTGGTGGAAAATTAAGAAAACTCAAAGTCTCGAACTTTAAATCGGTTTTTCCGACCAGAAAAGCCCTGAAAAAGCGGACAAATTCAAAGAAAAACCTCTAAAAATGACATTCCAGAGCCTACTTAATGAAATTTGAGTTTTTGTCACTTACCCCATTGGAAAACTGGGAATTTTTAGCATAAAATGTAGGAAATTCAAAACCTCGTATTTCTAATCGGTTTTCTCGACTGAAAACGGCTTGGAAAAGCGGAAAATTCGAGGAAAAACTGGATAGAAATGTGAACACGTCAATTAAAAATTGCCGACTGTCAAAATTGGCAAATGACCGCCCAAATTAGGGCAATAATTGGGTAAATTTTCACTCATTAAGCCTATTTAAATGTAATTTTGTTTATATTTTATATTTATTTATTAGAAAACAATGGAAAAAGGTTATTGTAGTTTACGATAAAAATCATAGATGGCGCTTTTGCAAAAAAAATAAATTAATTTTCGAATTTTGAAGCTTCTGAGCAACGAAACTGTCAAAACTAATTTGACAGCTTAGTAGAGAATTTAATTGGCTTCATTTTAAAAAAAAAATCATCATAATCGGATCAGAATTAACGGAGTTCTGAGTCAAAAACTGACTCAAGGTATTTTCATGTGATGACGTCACCTGCAGACCTATCAAAAGCGTTTCAAATTTAAAAATGCACCTGCAAAACACAGTGACAGGCCAACTTGGTTACTTTTAGGGCGGGTATTATAAAACTATTTTGACAATTAACACGAAGTTAATTTTTAGAATATCTATCAAAATAATTTTTTGATACTCGCCCTTAATCAAAATTTTGTTTAGAACATCCCTCTTAAAAGAATATCGTACATGATGACGTCATTTGCAGACCTAACAAAAACCGTCCCAAACTCAAAAATGCACCCGCAATGTTGAGAGAAAATTTTTGAACTGTTCCAACTAATTCCAAAAAATAAATAAAGTTTCAACAAATCGAAAGAGTTCGAAAACTCGTTCCGAAACTGTTTAAGAACATTGAAACTTGTTAAAGTGAATTTTTTGGACTATTCCAACGAGTTCCAAAAAAATTTATAACGTTTTATTTTATTTAAAAATTCGTTCCAATACTATTTGAACTCATTAGACCTCGTTGGAGTGAGTTTTTTGGACTGTTTCAACGAGTTTCAAAAGATTTATAACGTTTCAACGAGTTCTGAAACGTTTCAAAAATGTTCAAAATTAACAAAAACTCGTTCCAAAGTTGTAAAAGCTCGTTAATATAAAATTTTTAAACTGCTTCAACGAGTTTCAAAAAAATTATAAAATTTCAACAAATTCAAAAAGTTCGAAAACTCGTTCCAATGTTGTTCAGGAACATTGGAACTCGTTGGAATGAATTTTTTAAACTGTTTCAATGAGTTCCAAAAAAATTTATAACGTTT
This sequence comes from Ceutorhynchus assimilis, assembly GCA_917834065.1. Taxonomy (NCBI): domain Eukaryota; kingdom Metazoa; phylum Arthropoda; class Insecta; order Coleoptera; family Curculionidae; genus Ceutorhynchus; species Ceutorhynchus assimilis. The sequence goes on along the minus strand of OU892292.1, from coordinate 3,392,635 downwards.
AAATTCACTTAAAATTTATTCTAATACTATTTGAACTCATTAGAACTCGTTTTTGGACTGTTCCAAAAGATTTATAAAGTTCCAATGAGTTTTGAAATGTTCCAAAAATGTTTAAAATTAACAAAAACTTTTTCCAAAATTGTTAAAGCTCGTTGAAACGAAAATTTTAAAATGTTCCAACAAGTTTTCGAAAATGTATAAAATTTCAACAAATCTAAAAAGTTCGAAAACTCATTCCAATATTTAAAAATTCGTTCCAATACTATTTGATTTCATCATAACTCGTTGGAATGAGTTTTTTGGACTGTTCCAACGAGTTCCATAAGATTTATAAAGCTCCAACGAGTTCTGAAACGTTCCAAAAATGTTCAAAATTAATAAAAACTCGTTTCAAAGTTGTTAAGCCTTGTTGAAACAAAATTTTTAAACTGTTCCAATGAGTTTTAAAAAATTATTATAAAGCTTCAACAAATCTAAAGAATTCGAAAACTCGTTCCAATGCTGTTTAGGAACATTGGAACTCGTTGGAGTGAATTTTTAGATTGTTTCAACGAGTTCTAATAAAATTTATAAAGTTTCAATTTATTTATAAATTCATTTCAATATTATCTGAACTCATTAGAACTCGTTGGAGTGAATTTTTTGGACTGTTCCAAAAGATTTATAAAGTTTCAACAAGTTTTGAAACGTTTTAAAAATATTCAAAATTAACAAAAACTCGTTCCAAAGTTCTTAAAACTCATTGAAATGAAATTTTTAAACTGTTCCAACAAGTTCCAACAAATTTATAAACTTTCAACAAATTTAAAAAGTTCGTAAACCCGTTCCAATGCTGCCAAAAGATTTTTAAAATTCCAACGAATTCTAAAACGTTTCAAAAATGTTCCAAATTAACAAAAACTCATTCCAAAGTTGTTAAAGCCTGTTGCAACGAAAATCAGTTTCAACTAGTTCCAAAAAATTTATCAAGTTTTAACAAATCCAAAAAGTTCGAAAACTCGTTCCAATGCTGTTTAGGAACATTGGAATTTGTTGGGGTGAGTTTTTTGGACTGTTCCAACGAGTTCCAAAAAAATATATAACGTTTCAATTTATTTAAAAATTCGTTCCAATATTATTTAAACTCATTAGACCTCGTGGGAGTGAATTTTTTGAACTGTTCCAAAAGATTTATAAAGTTCCAACGAGTTTTGAGACGTTTTAAAAATGTTCAAAATTAACAAAAACTCGTTCCAAAGTTGTAAAAGCTCGTTGATATGAAATTTTTAAACTGTTCTAACGAGTTTTAAAATAAATTATAACGTTTCAATTTACTTAAAAATTCGTTTCAATACTATTCAAATTTTAGAACTCGTTGGAGTGAGTTTTTCTAATAATAAGTTCTAAAAGATTTATAAAGTTCCAACGAGTTTTGGAACGTTTCAAAAATGTTCAAGATTAACAAAAATTCGTACCAAAGTTGTTAAAGCTCGTTGAAACGAAAGCTTTAAACTGTTTCAACGAGTTTCAAAAAATATAAAGTTTCAACAAATTCAAAAAGTTCGAAAGCTCGTTCCAATGCTGTTTAGGAAAATTGGAACTTGTTGGAGTGAGTTTTTTAAAACTGTTCCAACGAATTCTAAAAAAATTTATAACGTTTCAATTTATTTAAAAATTTATTCCAATACTATTTGATTTCATTAGAACTCGTTGAAATTAGTTTTTTGGACTGTTCCAACGAGTTCCAAAAGGAGTTTTGAAATATTTTAAAAATGTTCAAAAAATAACAAAAACTCGTTAAAAAGTTGTTAAAGCTCGTTAAACGAAATTTTTAAAATGTTCCAACGAGTTCTCGAAAATTTATAAAGTTCCAACAAATCCAAAGGATTCGAAAGCTCGTTCCAATAGAGAGTTCTTGTTTCACAATGTTAATTAGAATTCGTTGGAGCGAGTTTTTTGAACTATTCCAAAAATCTATAACGTTTCAATTGATTTAAAAACTTGTTCCAATGCGTCATCGGAACATTGGAACTTATTGGAGTGAGTTTTTTGGACTGTTTAAACAAGTTCCAAAAAGTTTTGACAAATTCGAATAATTGGTTTCAATGCGTGTTTGGAATATTGAAACTCGTTGAAGTTATTTTTTTTAGACTGTTCCAATAAATTTTAAAATGAGAAAAACTCCTTTGAAATTTGTTGAAAAGAATTTTTTGCTGTTTCAACTAATTTGTTGGAACTTTATAGATTTTTTAGTACTTGTTGGAACAGTTCAAAAATTTCGTTTCAAGAGCTTTGGAATAAGTTTTTGTTAATTTTGAATTTTTTTGAAACATTTCAAAATTCGTAAACAACATTGGAACGAATTTTCGAATTCGTTGGAACTTGATAAATATTTTTGAACATTCCAAAAATTTCGTTTTAACGAGTTTCAATAATTTTGGAATAAGTTTTTGTGAATTTTGAAACGTTTCACAACTTGTTATTGGAACTTTAAAAACCTTTTGAAACCCGTTGAAACAGTCTTAATACTCACTGCATCAAGTTCGAATGCTTGTAGGCAACATTGGAACGAATTTGTTGGAATTCTATAAATTTTATGGAACATTTAAAAAATTTCGTTTTAACGAGTTTCAAAAAGTTTGGAATAAGTTTTTGTGAATTTTGAAACGTTTCAAAACTTGTTGGAACTTTAAAAACCTTTTGGAACCTGTTAAAACAATCTTGAAAATTCACACTAACGAGTTTCAATGTTTGTAAACAATATTGGACCAAATTTTCGAATTAGTTGGAACTTATTAAATTTTTTGGAACATTCCAAAAATTTCGTTTTAACATTTTTAATGACTTTCAAATAGGTTTTTGTGAATTTTGAATATTATTGAAACGTTTCAAAACTTGTTGGAATTTTAAAGATCTTTTGGAACCCGTTGAAACAGTCCTAAAAACTTACTCCAACAAATTTTAATGTTTGATTTGACTGACGACTAAAATTCGGCTATAGGGTAAGAGGATGATGGTTCCTTCTAAAAAAAAGAAGAATTTCTTGAAAAAAAGGATATTCCAGAATTTTCCGAGTCCGGCCCGAAGGGCCGGAGTTATATGCGAGTCCGGCCCGAAGGGCCGGAGTTATATGCGAGTCGTTGTTGGAACAAATTTTCGAATTAGTTGGAACTTGATAAATATTTTGGAACAGTTCAAAAATTTCGTTTTAACGAGTTTCAATAACTTTAGAATAAGTTTTTGTGAATTTTGAATATTTTTGAAACGTTTCAAAACTTGTCCTAATTTTGAAAATGTTTTGGAACCCGTTGAAACAGTCCTGAAAACTCATTCTAACGAGTTTCAATGCTTATAAACAATATTGGAACGAATTTTCGAATTAGTTGGAACCTTGTACGACATTTTTTTTTTTCATCTGAAAAAAATTGTATAGAAGGTATAATATTTTATCTACAACCATATTTTTCCAAAAAAAGTTTTTACACACCAAAACTATTAAAATTTTAATTTCCAATTTACCGCATCTTAAAACAAACAAACCGTAATAATTAAACAAACAATTAAATCCCTGTTTAATTACCCGACTCTATAATTGAAACTCTAAGAACATAAAAATCGCGGCTCGATTCTATTTTTGATTGTTATTTTTCGTAATTTTAACGACGTCATTGTTTAAGCTAAATATTTAGGCAAATGAGTTTCTACATAAGAAAATAAGCAAACGAAATTTTTAATTTTCTGTGTGTGTTTTAATTGCAATTTTAATTTTTTTTTATTTGAACTCGTTGTTTTTTCAATGAGGATCGATTTCAAAATATTGAAACTTGTTGGATTCTTTTTTGCTTTTCCAATAAGTTTCAGAATTTATTAAAATTCAATATTTGTTTTTCCAACGAGTTTTTCTCATGATTTATACAAAAATATGTTTTACCTGAGACTGAATTTTTCTAGATTTTTTTAATTTTTTATTTTCTTAATACATAAATAAATAAATAAATATTTTTTACTTACTATTAGTATTAGTGGAAACATCCCTAATAATATGTCGTTCAATAAATAATTGAATTTTTGCACCAAAAATCGTTGATTTATCCATTTCAAATTGTCTACACTCTACATAACAATTAATTTTAATTAATCAATAATTAATTAATAAATGTTTCAATAATTAGAAATTATTTCGCAAATTTATTGTTGTTTCATGGATCGATGTTTCATTACTGAGCCCGGCGCGTCAGGGATTTTGAAATTTCCAGCAAAGTTCCGGCCATTTTTTTTTTTTATGTCTATTTTTGGAATTTTCGAATTTTTTTTTTTTTTTGACGTTAACGGTTTTTCAAAATGTCACTTTTTTTTGGCGTTAACGGGTTTCCCATAAAAACAATTCAAATGTCAGGTTTGTAATTTGTTGTTATAGTTGTTATTGCTAAACATAGGCGCAACTAGGGGGATGCATTTTCCAGTAAAAAATCACTCCAGGAAAAATTCTGAAAAATTGACTGAATTATCGACTCAGAATTTTTTTTCACGACTCAGAAAAAATACTTTCTACTTAAAAATCGACTCAGAAAAATGTTCTTTGACTTTTCTTGAATTTGTAATTTAGGCAAAATCCAAAAATGGCGCAAAAAAATTAGAATTTTCGATTCAGAAAAAATATTTTCTACTTAAATATCGACTCAGAAAAATTCTCTTTGATTTTTCTTGAATTTGTAATTGAGGCAAAATCCAAAAATGGCGCAAAAAAAATTGAATTTTCGACTCAGAATTTTTTTTCACGACTCAGAAAAAATATTTTCTACTTAAAAATCGACTCAGAAAAATTTTCTTTGACTTTTCTTGAATTTGTTATTGAGGCAAAATCCAAAACTAGCGCAAAAAATTAGAATTATCGACTCAAAATTTTTTTTCACGACTCAGAAAAAATATTTTCTACTTAAAAACGACTCAGAAAAATTTTCTTTGATTTTTCCTGAATTTGTAATTGAGGCAAAATTCAAAAATGGCGAAAAAAAAAATAAAATTTTCGACTCTGAATTTTTTTTACGACTCAGAAAAAATATTTTCTACTTAAATATCGACTCAGAAATTTTTATTTTGACTTTTTTAAAATTTTTAGTTATGGCTTAATCCAAAAATAACGCAAATAAACTAGAATTTTCAACTCAGAATTTTTTTCACGACTCAGAAAAAATATTTTCTACTTAAATATCGACTCAGAAAAATTTTCTTTGATTTTTCTTGAATTTGTAATTGAAGCAAAATCCAAAAATGGCGCAAAAAAATTAGAATTTTCAACTCAGAAAAAATATTTTCTACTTAAATATCGACTCAGAAAAATTTTCTTTGATTTTTCTTGAATTTGTAATTGAGGCAAAATTCAAAAATGGCGAAAAAAAAAATAAAATTTTCGACTCAGAATTTTTTTTCACGACTCAGAAAAAATATTTTCTACTTAAATATCGACTCAGAATTTTTTTTTTTGACTTTTCTTAAATTTGTAATTGAAGCAAAATTCAAAAATAACGTAAATAAATTAGAATCTTCGACTCAGAATTTTTTTTCACGACTCAGAAAAAATATTTTCTACTTAAATATCGACTCAGAATTTTTTTTTTTTTACTTTTCTTAAATTTGTAATTGAGGCAAAATTCAAAAATAACGCAAATAAACTAGAATCTTCGACTCAGAATTTTTTTTTTTACGACTCAGAAAAAATATTTTCCACTTAAATATCGACTCAGAAAAATTTTCTTTGACTTTTCTTGAATTTTCAATTGAGGCTTAATCCAAAAATAATGCAAATAAACTAGAATTATCGACTCAGAATTTTTTTTCACGACTCAGAAAAAATATTTTCTACTTAAATATCGACTCAGAAAAATTTTCTTTGATTTTTCTTGAATTTGTAATTGAAGCAAAATCCAAAAATGGCGCAAAAAAATTAGAATTTTCGATTCAGAAAAAATATTTTCTACTTAAATAGCGACTCAGAAAAATTTTCTTTGATTTTTCTTGAATTTGTAATTGAGGCAAAATTCAAAAATGGCGAAAAAAAAAATAAAATTTTCGACTCAGAATTTTTTTTACGACTCAGAAAAAATATTTCCTACTTGAATATCAACTCAGAAAAATTTTCTTTGACTTTTCTTGAATTTTTAATTAAGACTTAATCCAAAAAAAACGCAAATAAACTAGAATTTTCGACTCAGAATTTTTTTTCACGACTCAGAAAAAATATTTTCTACTTAAATATCGACTCAGAAAAATTTTCTTTGACTTTACTTGAATTTTTAATTAAGGCTTAATCCAAAAATAACGCAAATAAACTAGAATCTTCGACTCAGAATTTTTTTTCACGACTCAGAAAAAATATTTTCCACTTAAATATCGACTCAGAAAAATTTTCTTTGACTTTTCTTGAATTTTCAATTGAGGCTTAATCCAAAAATAATGCAAATAAACTAGAATTATCGACTCAGAATTTTTTTTCACGACTCAGAAAAAATATTTTCTACTTAAATATCGACTCAGAAAAATTTTCTTTGATTTTTCTTGAATTTGTAATTGAGGCAAAATCCAAAAATGGCGCAAAAAAAATTGAATTTTCGACTCAGAATTTTTTTTCACGACTCAGAAAAAATATTTTCTACTTAAAAATCGACTCAGAAAAATTTTCTTTGACTTTTCTTGAATTTGTTATTGAGGCAAAATCCAAAACTAGCGCAAAAAATTAGAATTATCGACTCAAATTTTTTTTTCACGACTCAGAAAAAATATTTTCTACTTAAAAACGACTCAGAAAAATTTTCTTTGATTTTTCCTGAATTTGTAATTGAGGCAAAATTCAAAAATGGCGAAAAAAAAATAAAATTTTCGACTCTGAATTTTTTTTACGACTCAGAAAAAATATTTTCTACTTAAATATCGACTCAGAAATTTTTATTTTGACTTTTTTAAAATTTTTAGTTATGGCTTAATCCAAAAATAACGCAAATAAACTAGAATTTTCAACTCAGAATTTTTTTCACGACTCAGAAAAAATATTTTCTACTTAAATATCGACTCAGAAAAATTTTCTTTGATTTTTCTTGAATTTGTAATTGAAGCAAAATCCAAAAATGGCGCAAAAAAATTAGAATTTTCAACTCAGAAAAAATATTTTCTACTTAAATATCGACTCAGAAAAATTTTCTTTGATTTTTCTTGAATTTGTAATTGAGGCAAAATTCAAAAATGGCGAAAAAAAAAATAAAATTTTCGACTCAGAATTTTTTTTACGACTCAGAAAAAATATTTCCTACTTGAATATCAACTCAGAAAAATTTTCTTTGACTTTTCTTGAATTTTTAATTAAGACTTAATCCAAAAAAAACGCAAATAAACTAGAATTTTCGACTCAGAATTTTTTTTCACGACTCAGAAAAAATATTTTCTACTTAAAAATCGACTCAGAAAAATTTTCTTTGACTTTACTTGAATTTTTAATTAAGGCTTAATCCAAAAATAACGCAAATAAACTAGAATCTTCGACTCAGAATTTTTTTTTTCACGACTCAGAAAAAATATTTTCCACTTAAATATCGACTCAGAAAAATTTTCTTTGACTTTACTTGAATTTTTAATTAAGGCTTAATCCAAAAATAACGCAAATAAACTAGAATCTTCGACTCAGATTTTTTTTTTTCACGACTCAGAAAAAATATTTTCCACTTAAATATCGACTCAAAAAAATTTTCTTTGACTTTTCTTGAATTTTCAATTGAGGCTTAATCCAAAAATAACGCAAATAAACTAGAATTTTCAACTCAGAATTTTTTTCACGACTCAGAAAAAATATTTTCTACTTAAATATCGACTCAGAAAAATTTTCTTTGATTTTTCTTGAATTTGTAATTGAGGCAAAATTCAAAAATGGCGAAAAAAAAAATAAAATTTTCGACTCAGAATTTTTTTTACGACTCAGAAAAAATATTTCCTACTTGAATATCAACTCAAAAATTTTCTTTGACTTTTCTTGAATTTTTAATCAAGACTTAATCCAAAAAAAACGCAAATAAACTAGAATTTTCGACTCAGATTTTTTTTTCATGACTCAGAAAAAATATTTTCTACTTAAATATCGACTCAGAAAAATTTTCTTTGAATTTTCTTGAATTTGTAATTGAAGCAAAATCCAAAAATGGCGCAAAAAAATTAGAATTTTCGATTCAGAAAAAATATTTTCTACTTAAATATCGACTCAGAAAAATTTTCTTTGATTTTTCTTGAATTTGTAATAGAGGCAAAATCCAAAAATGGCGCAAAAAAAATTGAATTTTCGACTCAGAATTTTTTTTCACGACTCAGAAAAAATATTTTCTAGTTAAAAATCGACTCAGAAAAATTTTCTTTGACTTTTCTTGAATTTGTTATTGAGGCAAAATCCAAAACTAGCGCAAAAAATTAGAATTATCGACTCAGAATTTTTTTTCACGACTCAGAAAAAATATTTTCTACTTAAAAACGACTCAGAAAAATTTTCTTTGATTTTTCCTGAATTTGTAATTGAGGCAAAATTCAAAAATGGCGAAAAAATAAATAAAATTTTCGACTCTGAATTTTTTTTACGACTCAGAAAAAATATTTTCTACTTAAATATCGACTCAGAAAAATTTTCTTTGATTTTTCTTGAATTTGTAATTGAAGCAAAATCCAAAAATGGCGCAAAAAAATTAGAATTTTCAACTCAGAAAAAATATTTTCTACTTAAATATCGACTCAGAAAAATTTTCTTTGATTTTTCTTGAATTTGTAATTGAGGCAAAATTCAAAAATGGCGAAAAAAAAAATAAAATTTTCGACTCAGAATTTTTTTTACGACTCAGAAAAAATATTTCCTACTTGAATATCAACTCAAAAATTTTCTTTGACTTTTCTTGAATTTTTAATTAAGACTTAATCCAAAAAAAACGCAAATAAACTAGAATTTTCGACTCAGATTTTTTTTTCATGACTCAGAAAAAATATTTTCTACTTAAAAATCGACTCAGAAAAATTTTCTTTGACTTTTCTTGAATTTGTTATTGAGGCAAAATCCAAAACTAGCGCAAAAAATTAGAATTATCGACTCTGAATTTTTTTTCACGACTCAGAAAAAATATTTTCTACTTAAAAACGACTCAGAAAAATTTTCTTTGATTTTTCCTGAATTTGTAATTGAGGCAAAATTCAAAAATGGCGAAAAAAAAAATAAAATTTTCGACTCTGAATTTTTTTTACGACTCAGAAAAAATATTTTCTACTTAAATATCGACTCAGAAATTTTTATTTTGACTTTTTTTAAATTTTTAGTTATGGCTTAATCCAAAAATAACGCAAATAAACTAGAATTTTCAACTCAGAATTTTTTTCACGACTCAGAAAAAATATTTTCTACTTAAATATCGACTCAGAAAAATTTTCTTTGATTTTTCTTGAATTTGTAATTGAGGCAAAATTCAAAAATGGCGAAAAAAAAAATAAAATTTTCGACTCAGAATTTTTTTTACGACTCAGAAAAAATATTTCCTACTTGAATATCAACTCAAAAATTTTCTTTGACTTTTCTTGAATTTTTAATTAAGACTTAATCCAAAAAAAACGCAAATAAACTAGAATTTTCGACTCAGATTTTTTTTTCATGACTCAGAAAAAATATTTTCTACTTAAATATCGACTCAGAAAAATTTTCTTTGATTTTTCTTGAATTTGTAATTGAGGCAAAATCCAAAAATGGCGCAAAAAAAATTGAATTTTCGACTCAGAATTTTTTTTCACGACTCAGAAAAAATATTTTCTACTTAAAAATCGACTCAGAAAAATTTTCTTTGACTTTTCTTGAATTTGTTATTGAGGCAAAATCCAAAACTAGCACAAAAAATTAGAATTATCGACTCAGAATTTTTTTTCACGACTCAGAAAAAATATTTTCTACTTAAATATCGACTCAGAATTTTTTTTTTTACTTTTCTTAAATTTGTAATTGAGGCAAAATTCAAAAATAACGCAAATAAACTAGAATCTTCGACTCAGAATTTTTTTTTCACGACTCAGAAAAAATATTTTCCACTTAAATATCGACTCAGAAATTTTTTTTTTGACTTTTCTTGAATTTTCAATTGAGGCTTAATCCAAAAATAATGCAAATAAACTAGAATTATCGACTCAGAATTTTTTTTCACGACTCAGAAAAAATATTTTCTACTTAAATATCGACTCAGAATTTTTTTTTTTGACTTCTCTTAAATTTGTAATTGAGGCAAAATTCAAAAATAACGCAAATAAACTAGAATCTTCGACCCAGAATTTTTTTTTCACGACTCAGAAAAAATATTTTCTACTTAAAAATCGACTCAGAAAAATTTTCTTTGGCTTTTCTTGAATTTGTAATTGAGGTAAAATCCAAAAATGGCGCAAAATTATTCAAAATTACAGGAATTGTTTGTACAGGAAAAATTTGACAGATGTAACGTGATTTGACATGTGACGTCCGTCAAAATTAGCTCGCAGATGCAATTACCAAGCCCAGTCTGTATTACAAGGATGCCAAATTCAAACTTTGTCAAACAGTGTTACCAACTATACAATTTGCAACAAACATTATTTCAATCATTGAGGCTCAAACCCAAGTAGGCCTTGTCAATTTCAAATTTTCCACAATAGTAGCCATTTTGAATTATTTGCCAAAAAAATTACAAGGCCTACTTAGGACGTCAAGTTCTCTGACGTTTGCGCCAAAAGAAACCAAAGCCTACTTTGTAAAACGTCATAATAATTATAGACATTCATCGGTTGGAAGTTTCCAGAAAAAAAAAAAGTTTGTTTGTCCTTGTTTATTGCATGCAAAGAAACAAAAACAAAATACGATTTGAGGCCTTCACCGGTTGATATTTCTAGATTTTGCGAGCCCGAAGGGCCGGAGTCATACGAAAGTTCGAAGGGCTAGAGTTACATGCCAGCCCGAAGGGCTGGAGTTATACAAAAGCCCGAAAGGCTAGAGTTATATGCGAGCCCGAAGGGCCGGAGTTATATGAAAGTCTGAAAGGCTAGAGTTACATGCCAGCCCGAAGGGCTGGAGTTATACAAAAGCCCGAAAGGCTAGAGTTATATGCGAGCCCGAAGGGCCGGAGTTATATGAAAGTCTGAAAGGCTAGAGTTACATGCCAGCCCGAAGGGCTGGAGTTATCCAAAAGCCCGAAGGGCTAGAGTTATATGCGAGCCCGAAGGGCCGGAGTTATTTTAATCACGGGGTCCAGTTTATAATTCTATTGGTTAGCGGATAATTTGGAGTCAATCAAAAACCGGGAATATTCAAAATGCGATTTTTAGCGCCCAATCAAAAAGCCGGGAATATTTTAAAATGTGGCAACGTCGCATAATGTTATTTGCAGTTTTGACAGTCGGCCATTTTTGAATGTTTTTATCCTTGGATGATTTTTCTCCCTTATTTTTTGTCTAATGGACTCTTTAAGTGAGCTTAATGAGTTCCTATTTATCGATACACGTGTCCATTAGGATCGGAAAAAGTCGATTTCTTCTTTTTTTTCCATCAAAGAAGGCTTTGGAATTTCGTTCTTCTTTTTTTTTTAAAAAACTTGTTGACAATTATTGGTAGCTGTTAAAGGAGGCTGTGGAATGTTTCTTCTTTTTTGATTTTTTGACAGTTGATACTAGGTTTTTTTGACATTTGAATACATTTTACACGTTATCGATACACAAGTAGGTTTTCGATTTTGTCTTCTTTTTTTTTTGAAAAAATCATTGATTCAAGTAGGCTTTGGATTTTTTTTCTCAATTGACTGGCAATTGGTACTACATACTTACGTGTAACGTACAACATTTTATTTGCGCTCCTATTTGTATTGAACGGTTTTTTAATTTTTATTACATTCGGACCAATGGAGAGTCGAGAATAATGAAAAAACAACAACAACATGTAAAGTACAACATTTTATCTACACCCACGGTGTGCATATAGTAGTTTTCATTATCTGGCCAAACCGTTTAAATTCTAACGAATATTTTTAAATACTGCAACCAAACTCTGCTCTATACCTTTCTCTCTCGTTTCCAGTGTTTAACAAAGTTGAGTTCACTGGGATGCTACAATCTTACGTTACCAAAAAGTGGATTAAAAAGAACGCAAATCTAAAGCCTACTTAAGTTATTAGCATTTTTTAAGAAAAAGAAGAACAGTAATCCAAAGCCTACTTGACTTATAGAATTTTTCAAGAAAAAGAAGTTTAAAAATTCTTTAGATTTTGGTTCTTCTTTTTTTTTAAATAACGCTAATAACTCAAGTAGGCTTTGGATTTCTGTTCTTCTTTTTTATAACTCAAATAATAAGCTTTGGATTTTTATTCTTCTTTTTTTATAAACATGTTAATAACTCAAGTGTGTTTACATTTTTATCCAGTTTTCTTCAAATTTTCCGTTTTTCCAGGCCGTTTTCGAACGGAAAAACTGATTTAAAGTTCGAGACTTTGATTTTTCTTCATTTTGTGTCAAAAATTTCCAGTTTTCCAATGGGGTAAGTGACAAGAACTTAGGTTTCATCAAGTAGGTTTTGGCATGTGATTTTTCTTAGGATTTTCCAGTGATTTTTTCGATTGGGAAAACCTATTTTTAGTACGAGGCTTTGACTTTTCTAGAGTAGGTAAAGTTTTTCAGTCTCCTTTAAACAAACTGTACACTTAAATTGCATCCTACTCTATCTCTTTCCTTGTCTTACTCAGCCACTTTGCACTTTGACTTTGGAACGTCAATTTTTCTAAGAGTGAATTTGTACTCTTTTTTTACTCTACCAGTTCGAGTTTTGTATTTAGAGTAAGTTTGTTACAAAAAATAATACACTCCGAACGATCCAATTATTTACGTAAAAATGTTGGCAGAACAGTATTTTAGAGTGAAAATATTTTTTTCTTTGGCTCCTTTTACTCCACTGAATCAAATATAGAGTAAACAGAGTGAAATTATTAATTATTATCGTTCGGATCCAGAGTCAAAACAATATTTTTTTTTAGACATTTGGATGCATTCAACCGACGTCACTTTGTTCGGAGTAGCAAAAGTTCACTCGTGAATTTTAATAATTTTTGAAATTACAATTTTCTCGGTTACTGATCAAAACTTTATTGTTTATATACAATTAAAACAAAATAATTATTAATTAAATTGATGAAATAAATAAACAAAATTGTTTCTTTTACAGAAATCTGTAATTTTATTTTATTGATTTTTTGTAATTAATTAGATTTTATTTGCAATAATTGGGTAATTATAAGTATCTTGAACGATTATTCATTAAAATTAATAAAATATTATTAAAAATGCATAAATAAAAAATTGCCAGCGCCATCTATCAACAAACAACCAAAGTTGCCAATTACAGATTCCTGTAATAATAATTATTTGATTTTAAGACAAATTAAAGTAATTATTATTTTTTTAGGTAATTAAATGCAAAAAAATCGTTAAAACTAATTAAAAAATGTTTAATTTTTTAAAAAAAATCGTTAAAGTGCAAAATTACAGTTTCCTCGATTACCGATCACAATCGACAACAACAAAACAACATAACCTATAAAAATATTTTTTATTTATTTAAAAGTTTAATTATTAATTATTAATAAAATGTCCCAATAGTGAGGGGCCAAACACGCAAAAACACTAAAATAATGGTAAGTCAAGAGCAGGCGGGGTCATTCCCCAAAGATTTCGGCTACGGGGGCGAAGAACAAGACACCAATACCCCAAACAACAATCCAGACAAAGAGGGCGGAGGAAAACCGAAAATCCTCCTAATGGGCCTACGAAGATCCGGAAAATCGTCGATACAAAAAGTAGTTTTCCACAAAATGTCACCCAACGAAACCCTTTTCCTGGAAAGCACCAACAAAATCGTCAAGGACGACATCAACAATTCCAGCTTCGTGCAGTTCCAAATCTGGGATTTCCCCGGGCAAATCGACTTTTTCGATACTTGTTTCGATTTCGATACGATTTTCGGTGGGTGCGGGGCCTTAGTTTTCGTCATCGATGCCCAAGACGATTACATTGAAGCTCTAAACAAGCTAAACCTTATTGTAACAAAGGCCTTTAAAATCAACTCAAATATTAAATTTGAGGTTTTTATTCATAAAGTAGATGGGCTGGGAGATGATTCCAAGATGGAGTGTCAGAGGGACATTCATCAGAGGGCCATGGACGATCTGAGTGACTCGGGTTATGATCAGCAGATTCATCTGAGCTTCCATTTGACGTCCATCTATGATCATTCGATTTTTGAGGCTTTTTCTAAGGTGGTTCAGAAGTTGATCAATCAGCTGCCTGCTTTGGAGAATCTCTTGAACATTTTGAATACTGTAAGTATTTCTGAGTAGCATAAATACATTTCTGATCCGACAAAAAATGTCAACTTGTAGTTTGACATCTTTATTCAACTAGTACAGAAAAAGATTGTTTGTATCTCTTTCTTATACGATCTGCTAGAAAAAGACACAACTACACTGAGTGAACACTTACTCTTCCAATATAACAAAACCTATTGGTTAATCGGGTGCAAAAAAAAAATGTATTTTTATCTCTTTCTGACACATTTTAATAAAAACATAATCTCAAATTAGGAGCAAGGATATTACACTTCTCCTCTTTGCTAATTAACCTAACATTTACGTCATTATTTATCAAATTTCAAAATGAGCGCGAAATTCAAATATTTAAATTTAAATTCCTACATTGCTCGGAATAATATAAAGTTTCCAAGTTGTTCAAAACTTGTTCCAACGAGTTTCAATGATCGAATTAATATGTTTCAACAAATTTCTAAAAAGTTCCAACACAGTTTCTAATCAATTCAACGAATTTCTAATAAGTTCCAATGAGTTTCTAACACATTCTAACGAGTTTTCAATATGTTTCAATCAATTTCTAATTTGTTAGAACTCGTTGGAATGCATTTTCTGACAGTTCTAAGGAGTTTTGAAACGTTTTTTATTTTTTTATATGCGGCGTTTGTACCAATATTTGAAAATAATGACTCAGAAAAAAAAATTCTGAGTCCGAATTTTTTTATGATTTTTTTTTTCGATATGCGGCGTTTGCAGCGACATTTTGAAATTGATGACTCAGAAAAAAAAATTATGAAAATTTTTCTGAGTTTGAATTTTTTTATTATTATTTTTTTATGTGACGTTTGTACCAACATTGGAAAAAAATGACTCAGAAAAAAAAATTCTGAGTTCGAATTTTTTTATGATTTTTTTTTTTCGATATGCGGCGTTTGCAGCGACATTTTGAAAATAATGACTCAGAAAAAAAAATTCTGAGTCCGAATTTTTTTATGATTTTTTTTTTTTGATATGCGGCGTTTGCAGCGACATTTTGAAAATAATGACTCAGAAAAAAAAATTCTGAGTCCGAATTTTTTTATGATTTTTTTTTTTCGATATGCGGCATTTGCAGCGACATTTTGAAATTGATGACTCAGAAAAAAAAATTATGAAAATTTTTCTGAGTTTGAATTTTTTTATTATTATTTTTTTATGTGACGTTTGTACCAACATTGGAAAAAAATACTCAGAAAAAAAAATCTGAGTCCGAATTTTTTTATGTATTTTTTTTTCGATATGCGGCGTTTGTAGCAACATTTTGAAATTGATGACTCAGAAAAAAAAATTATGAAAATTTTTCTGAGTTTGAATTTTTTTATTATTTTTTTATATGCGGCATTTGTATCAACATTTGAAAAAAATGACTCAGAAAAAAAAAATCTGAGTCCGAATTTTTTTATGAATTTTTTTTTCGATATGCGGCGTTTGTAGCAACATTTTGAAATTGATGACTCAGAAAAAAAAATTAGGGAAATTTTTCTGAGTTTAAATTTTTTTATTATTACTATTTTTTTATGTGACATTTGTACCGACATTTGAAAAAAATGACTCAGAAAAAAAAAATCTGAGTCCGAATTATTTTATTAATTTTTTTTCCGATATGCGCCGTTTGTAGCAACATTTTGAAATCGATGACTCAGAAAAAAAAATTATGAAAATTTTTCTGAGTTTGAATTTTTTTATTATTATTTTTTTATGTGACGTTGGTACCAACATTTGAGAAAAATGACTCAGAAAAAAAAATTCTGAGTCCGAATTTTTTTATGATTTTTTTTCAGTATGTGGCGTTTGTAGCAACATTTTCAAATTGATGACCCAGAAAAAAAAATTATGAAAATTTTTCTGAGTTTGAATTTTTCTATTATTATTTTTTTATATGCGGCATTTGTATCAACATTTGAAAAAAATGACTCAGAAAAAAAAAATCTGAGTCCGAATTTTTTTATGAATTTTTTTTTCGATATGCGGCGTTTGTAGCAACATTTTGAAATTGATGACTCAGAAAAAAAAATTAGGGAAATTTTTCTGAGTTTGAATTTTTTTATTATTACTATTTTTTTATGTGACATTTGTACCGACATTTGAAAAAAATGACTCAGAAAAAAAAAATCTGAGTCCGAATTATTTTATTAATTTTTTTTCCGATATGCGCCGTTTGTAGCAACATTTTGAAATTGATGACTCAAAAAAAAAAAATTATGAAAATTTTTCTGAGTTTGAATTTTTTTATTATTATTTTTTTATGTGACGTTTGTACCAACATTTGAGAAAAATGACTCAGAAAAAAAAATTCTGAGTCCGAATTTTTTTATGAATTTTTTTTCGATATGCGGCGTTTATAGCAACATTTTGAAATTGATGACTCAGAAAAAAAAATTATGAAAATTTTTCTGAGTTTGAATTTTTTTATTATTATTTTTTTATGTGACGTTTGTACCAACATTGGAAAAAAATGACTCAGAAAAAAAAATTCTGAGTTCGAATTTTTTTATGATTTTTTTTTTTCGATATGCGGCGTTTGCAGCGACATTTTGAAAATAATAACTCAGAAAAAAAAATTCTGAGTCCGAATTTTTTTATGATTTTTTTTTTTCGATATGCGGCGTTTGCAGCGACATTTTGAAAATAATGACTCAGAAAAAAAAATTCTGAGTCCGAATTTTTTTATGATTTTTTTTTTTCGATATGCGGCGTTTGCAGCGACATTTTGAAATTGATGACTCAGAAAAAAAAATTATGAAAATTTTTCTGAGTTTGAATTTTTCTATTATTATTTTTTTATGTGACGTTTGTACCAACATTTGAAAAAAATGACTCAGAAAAAAAATTCTGAGTCCGAATTTTTTTTTGAATTTTTTTTTATATGCGGCATTTGTATCAACATTTGAAAAAAATGACTCAAAAAAAAAAAATCTGAGTCCGAATTTTTTTATGAATTTTTTTTTCGATATGCGGCGTTTGTAGCAACATTTTGAAATTGATGACTCAAAAAAAAAAATTAGGGAAATTTTTCTGAGTTTGAATTTTTTTATTATTACTATTTTTTTATGTGACATTTGTACCGACATTTGAAAAAAATGACTCAGAAAAAAAAAATCTGAGTCCGAATTATTTTATTAATTTTTTTTCCGATATGCGCCGTTTGTAGCAACATTTTGAAATTGATGACTCAGAAAAAAAAATTATGAAAATTTTTCTGAGTTTGAATTTTTTTATTATTATTTTTTTATGTGACGTTTGTACCAACATTTGAGAAAAATGACTCAGAAAAAAAAATCTGAGTCCGAATTTTTTTATGAATTTTTTTCGATATGCGGCGTTTGTAGCAACATTTTGAAATTAATGACTCAGAAAAAAAATTATGGAAATTTTTCTGAGTTTGAATTCTTTATGATTTTTTTTTATATGCGGCGTTTGTACCAACATTTTAAAAAAATGACTCAGAAAAAAAAATTCTGAGTCCGAATTTTTTTATGATTTTTTTTCAGTATGTGGCGTTTGTAGCAACATTTTCAAATTGATGACTCAGAAAAAAAAATTATGAAAATTTTTCTGAGTTTGAATTTTTCTATTATTATTTTTTTATATGTGACGGTTGTACCAACATTTGAAAAAAATGACTCAGAAAAAAAAATACTTAAGTCCAAATTTTTTTAATAATTGTTTTTTCGATATGCGACGTTTGTAGCAACATTTTGAAATCGATGACTCAGAAAAAAAATTTATGAAAATTTTTCTGAGTTTGAATTTTTTTATTATTATTTTTTTATATGTAACGTTGTACCAACATTTGAAAAAAATGTTTTTTAAATGTTGATACAAACGCCGCATATAAAAAAAATCATAAAAATTGAAACTCAGAAAAATTTCCATAATTTATTTCTGAGTCATCAATTTCAAAATATTGCTACAAACGCCGCATATAAAAAAAATATCATAAAAAATTCAAACTCAGAAAAATTTTCTTTTTTTTTTGAGTCATCAATAAAAAAATTCGGACTCAGAAAAAAAAAAAAATTCGAAGTCATTTTCGTTAGTACAAACGCCGCATATAAAAAAAAAGCAAAAAAATTCAAACTCAGAAAAATTTTCATAATTTTTTTTTCTGAGTCATCAATTTCAAAATGTTGCTACAAACGTCGCATATCGAAAAAAAAAAAAATTAATAAAAAAATTCGTACTCAGAATTTTTTTTTTTTTCTGAGTCATTTTTTTCAAATGCCGCATATGAAAAAAAAATCATAAAAAATTCAAACCCAGAAAAATTTCCATAATTTTTTTTCTGAGTCGTCAATATCAAAATGTTGCTACAAACGTCGCATATTGAAAAAAAAATTCTGAGTAATTTTTTTCAAATGTTAGTACAAACGCCGCATATAAAAAAAAAATTATAAAAAATTCAAACTCAGAAAAATTTTCATTTTTTTTTTCTGAGTCATTAATAAAAAAAATTGGACTCAGAAAAAAAAAATTCGAAGTCATTTTTTTCAAATGTTGGTACAAACGCCGCATATAAAAAAAAATCAAAAAAATTCGAACTCAGAAAAATATTTATAATTTTTTTTTCTGAGTCAATTTCAAAATGTTGCTACAAACGTTGCATATCGAAAAAAAAATTAATAAAAAAATTCGGACTCAGAATTTTTTTTTTCTGAGTCATTTTTTTCAAATGTTGATACAAATGCCGCATATAAAAAAAAATCATAAAAAAATTTAAGCCCATAAAAATTTTCATAATTTTTTTTCTGAGTCATCAATTTCAAAATGTTGCTACAAACGTCACATATCGAAAAGAAAAATTAATAAAAAAATTCGGACTCAGAATTTTTTTTTTTTCTGAGTCATTTTTTTCAAATGCCGCATATGAAAAAAATTCAAACCCAGAAAAATTTCCATAATTTTTTTTCTGAGTCGTCAATATCAAAATGTTGCTACAAACGTCGCATATTGAAAAAAAAATTCTGAGTAATTTTTTTCAAATGTTACTACAAATGCCGCATATAAAAAAAAAATCGAACTCAGAAAAAAAAAAGTTTTCTGAGCCAAATATCGATAGTTTTTAAATACTCAGAAAAATTTCTTATTTTCCAGAATTCCGCAATAGAAAAGTCGTTTTTGTTCGACGTAGTATCGAAAATTTACATTGCAACCGACTCTACTCCGGTCGACATGCAAAGTTACGAGTTATGCTGCGACATGATCGACGTCGTCATCGATTTATCATCGATTTACGGGTAAATTTTTATCGATATCGATAATCGATAATCGAAAAAATCGATTTATTTAAGGGTGAAAGAAGAACAGGAACCTGCAGCATTTGACGATCAAAGTTCCAGCCTTATTAAACTCAACAACGGAACCGTTTTGTATTTACGAGAAGTCAACAAGTTTCTAGCTTTAGTGTGCATCTTCAGGGAAGATAATTTCGATCACAAAGGGATCATCGACTACAATTTCATTTGTTTCCGGAACGCCATTCAGCAAGTGTTTGAGTTGCGGAACAAAAATCAAGAAAATGGTATCGAGGAAAAAAGTTTTGAGGTTAAAGTGGAAACGTCAAAAATTGAGGAAAAAGAAGAAGAAGAAATTTCTTAGGTAGTTTTTTTTTGAATAAATTCTTGTTACTCCTTTTTCCATTAATTCTATTTTGAGTAAAATATTCCATGGTTACTCTGGGTCGCTCTTTTCACTCTATTTTGGTAAGTAATGACTAGAAAAATTCGAAATTTTATTATGATACGCCCCTGATTTTCCTCTTTTTATCCAGAAAATTTCATAAATTACAGTTATCTGTAAACAAAGAGCTTCAAATATGTGTTTCAGAGATGGCGCCACGCTTAAAAACCCATATTCCTATAATAAATATATAGTTTTGCGTGTCGTTCAATAGATGGCGCCACTACAAAAAAAAATCAATATTCTTACAATTACAGATTTCTGTTTTAAATCAGCGTTAGTAATTGTTTCATAGATGTCGCTAGTGGCCTCACTTTATTATTTCGCATGTTTAGAATTTAGTTATGAAACGATGACGTCATCAATAATTTTGACAATGTTTTTTTTTTTTTTGTGTAATTGTAATTTGCATCCAAAACGAAAAAAACAATTTTGTTTGTTCATTGATGCAAATTTAATTAATAATTGTTTGAATTTATTAATAAAAATCGAAATTAGCAAAAAATTACAACAAAAATCAAATAATTACTATTACAGGAATCTGTAATTGGTAACTTTGGTCGCTCGTTGATAGATGGCGCTGACACGTTTTTGACAGCAAAATGGTTTCCTAACCTCAATTATTTGTTTACATGGACTTAAAACAATTATTTCTAAATACTTGATTGTCCTTTAGTAATTAAAAACTGTTCAACTTGTTCTGGACTGGACAAAAGCAGTGGGACAAGATTTGTTGCGGAAAAAAACCAGTTTTACTAAGGTAATTTTGATTAATAATTGGAAAAAGGAACTCCAGTGGGACAAAACAAAAAGGCCCAATTAATTTAGGGATTAGGGAAAAAACCTATAGGGAATTTTGGTATTTTGACTACAAACATTTGTGCCAGTGGTTCAAAAACAAAGAGGATTTAAGGCAGGTATACACATTCAATTGACTGTGTTTACACCACATTCTTTCTAGCAAATTAATTGGTCAGAATTGGGATTTCTTGAACTAAAAGTTCCATAATTTTGCTGGAATTTTTCCTGTAAATATGTTTGTCTTTTATAGGATGGCCGTTTGAGGGAAATCCTGGACTCACTACAAGGAATACTGTGTATGATTTTACTCAGTCAGGTGAGTAAAAAGGACTCACGTGAGGTTTGAGTAAAAAATTTATCCTTGCAGGAAACATTATGGACGAAAATCCCATCATCATTTCCTGATTTGAATAAAGGTAAGAAAACACAATTTAATTGTTTAATTAGCGACATCTATTAAGCAAACGCTGAAACTAATTATTACAGAAATCTGTAAATTAGAGCTAGGTTTTCAGCAAAATGATGACGTCACCATAAGTACTTTTGTTTTGAAAACAAATGCAATTATCTCGAAAAAATACCAAGCACAAGCACTAAAAACCATTTTTGATAATTACAGGCTTTTGTTTAATAGATGTCGCCAATAGTAACCTCACTTAATTTTTACATTATCCTCGATGTTATTTCAAAATGATGACGTCATCATAGATGCTTTTTTTTTTTTAAGGAAAAATGAATCAATTAGGTGAATCGTAGATATTTTTTTTGCAAATTTTTCTTCAATGTAAATATGCAATAGGTGGCGCTCCATATTACTTCAATGGAATTATGACGTAATTGAGGAAAAATTTGCAAATTTTCATTTTGTTTTTTTGAGGGAATTTTTTTTTTCAAGAAAAATCAAAGAAAATTTTTCTGAGTCGATATTTAAGTAGAAAATATTTTTTCTGAGTCATGAAAAAAAATTCTGAGTCGAAAATTCTAGTTTTTTGGCGTTATTTTTAGATTGAGCCTTGATTAAAAATTCAAGAAAAATCAAAGAAAATTTTTCTGAGTCGAATTTAAGCAGAAAATATTTTTTCTGAGTCTTGAAAAAAAATTCTGAGTCGAAAATTCTAGTTTTTTGGCGTTATTTTTGGATTGAGCCTTGATTAAAAATTCAAGAAAAATCAAAGAAAATTTTTCTGAGTCGATATTTAAGTAGAAAATATTTTTTCTGAGTCATGAAAAAAAATTCTGAGTCGAAAATTCTAGTTTTTTGGCGTTATTTTTGGATTGAGCCTTAATTAAAAATTCCAGAAAAATCAAAGAAAATTTTTCTGAGTCGATATTTAAGTAGAAAATATTTTTTCTGAGTCATGAAAAAAAATTCTGAGTCGAAAATTCTAGTTTTTTGGCGTTATTTTTGGATTGAGCCTTGATTGAAAATTCAAGAAAAATCAAAGAAAATTTTTCTGAGTCGATATTTAAGTAGAAAATATTTTTTCTGAGTCATGAAAAAAAATTTTGAGTCGAAAATTCTAGTTTTTTGGCGTTATTTTTGGATTGAGCCTTGATTAAAAATTCAAGAAAAATCAAAGAAAATTTTTCTGAGTCGAATTTAAGTAGAAAATATTTTTTCTGAGTCATGAAAAAAAATTCTGAGTCGAAAATTCTAGTTTTTTGGCGTTATTTTTGGATTGAGCCTCAATCACAAATTCAAGAAAAATCAAAGAAAATTTTTCTGAGTCGAATTTAAGTAGAAAATATTTTTTCTGAGTCATGAAAAAAAATTCTGAGTCGAAAATTCTAGTTTTTTGGCGTTATTTTTGGATTGAGCTTTGATTAAAAATTCAAGAAAAATCAAAGAAAATTTTTCTGAGTCGATATTTAAGTAGAAAATATTTTTTCTGAGTCACGAAAAAAAATTCAGAGTCGAAAATTCTAGTTTTTTGGCGTTATTTTTAGATTGAGCCTTGATTAAAAATTCAAGAAAAATCAAAGAAAATTTTTCTGAGTCGAATTTAGGTAGAAAATATTTTTTCTGAGTCTTGAAAAAAAAATCTGAGTCGAAAATTCTAGTTTTTTGGCGTTATTTTTGGATTGAGCCTTGATTAAAAATTCAAGAAAAATCAAAGAAAATTTTTCTGAGTCGATATTTAAGTAGAAAATATTTTTTCTGAGTCATGAAAAAAAATTCTGAGTCGAAAATTCTAGTTTTTTTGCGTTATTTTTGGATTGAGCCTTGATTAAAAATTCAAGAAAAATCAAAGAAAATTTTTCTGAGTCGAATTTAAGTAGAAAATATTTTTTCTGAGTCATGAAAAAAAATTCTGAGTCGAAAATTCTAGTTTTTTGGCGTTATTTTTGGATTGAGCCTCAATCACAAATTCAAGAAAAATCAAAGAAAATTTTTTTCTGAGTCGAATTTAAGTAGAAAATATTTTTTCTGAGTCATGAAAAAAAATTCTGAGTCGAAAATTCTAGTTTTTTGGCGTTATTTTTGGATTGAGCCTTGATTAAAAATTCAAGAAAAATCAAAGAAAATTTTTTTCTGAGTCGAATTTAAGTAGAAAATATTTTTTCTGAGTCATGAAAAAAAATTCTGAGTCGAAAATTCTAGTTTTTTGGCGTTATTTTTGGATTTAGCCTTGATTAAAAATTCAAGAAAAATCAAAGAAAATTTTTCTGAGTCGAATTTAAGTAGAAAATATTTTTTCTGAGTCTTGAAAAAAAAATCTGAGTCGAAAATTCTAGTTTTTTGGCGTTATTTTTGGATTGAGCCTTGATTAAAAATTCAAGAAAAATCAAAGAAAATTTTTCTGAGTCGAATTTAAGTAGAAAATATTTTTTCTGAGTCATGAAAAAAAATTCTGAGTCGAAAATTCTAGTTTTTTGGCGTTATTTTTGGATTGAGCCTCAATCACAAATTCAAGAAAAATCAAAGAAAATTTTTCTGAGTCGAATTTAAGTAGAAAATATTTTTTCTGAGTCATGAAAAAAAATTCTGAGTCGAAAATTCTAGTTTTTTGGCGTTATTTTTGGATTGAGCTTTGATTAAAAATTCAAGAAAAATCAAAGAAAATTTTTTTCTGAGTCGAATTTAAGTAGAAAATATTTTTTCTGAGTCATGAAAAAAAATTCTGAGTCGAAAATTCTAGTTTTTTGGCGTTATTTTTGGATTGAGCTTTGATTAAAAATTCAAGAAAAATCAAAGAAAATTTTTTTCTGAGTCGAATTTAAGTAGAAAATATTTTTTCTGAGTCATGAAAAAAAATTCTGAGTCGAAAATTCTAGTTTTTTGGCGTTATTTTTGGATTGAGCTTTGATTAAAAATTCAAGAAAAATCAAAGAAAATTTTTCTGAGTCGATATTTAAGTAGAAAATATTTTTTCTGAGTCACGAAAAAAAATTCAGAGTCGAAAATTCTAGTTTTTTGGCGTTATTTTTAGATTGAGCCTTGATTAAAAATTCAAGAAAAATCAAAGAAAATTTTTCTGAGTCGAATTTAAGTAGAAAATATTTTTTCTGAGTCTTGAAAAAAAAATCTGAGTCGAAAATTCTAGTTTTTTGGCGTTATTTTTGGATTGAGCCTTGATTAAAAATTCAAGAAAAATCAAAGAAAATTTTTCTGAGTCGATATTTAAGTAGAAAATATTTTTTCTGAGTCATGAAAAAAAATTCTGAGTCGAAAATTCTAGTTTTTTGCCGTTATTTTTGGATTGAGCCTTGATTAAAAATTCAAGAAAAATCAAAGAAAATTTTTCTGAGTCGATATTTAAGTAGAAAATATTTTTTCTGAGTCATGAAAAAAAATTCTGAGTCGAAAATTCTAGTTTTTTGCCGTTATTTTTGGATTGAGCCTTGATTAAAAATTCAAGAAAAATCAAAGAAAATTTTTCTGAGTCGATATTTAAGTAGAAAATATTTTTTCTGAGTCATGAAAAAAAATTCAGAGTCGAAAATTCTAGTTTTTTGGCGTTATTTTTGGATTGAGCCTTGATTAAAAATTCAAGAAAAATCAAAGAAAATTTTTCTGAGTCGATATTTAAGTAGAAAATATTTTTTCTGAGTCGTGAAAAAAATTTCTGAGTAGAAAATTCTAATTTTTTGCGTTAATTTTGCCCCCAAAAGGATGTCGGTGTAAACCGAGTCAATTGGATTGAGTTAATACGGAGCGCCATCTGTGGCTAATTGAGTCAACTATGCAAATTATATTGAAAAACTTTAGGTGCGTTTACATCGGATTTTTTTTTGAAAATAAGCGATTTTCTTTTTTTGATTTTTCTCAGAATTTTCCAAGTTTTTTCAAGTACTTTTCAATTTAAAAAATTGTACTTGAAGTTTCAAGTACTTTTTTTATTAACATCGCATTTTTTCTTGAAAGAGCGATTTTTTTTTTTGGTAAATTTTTCTCGAAAATTTTCAAGTTTTGAAATTTTTTCAAGTACTTTAAAATTGAACTTGAAGTTTCAAGTACTTGTTTGTTAACATTGGATTTTTTAAAAATTTTTCTTGAATTTTTATCGAAGTTTTGAAATTTTTTCCAAGTACTTTTCAACACTTTTTAAAATTGAATTTAAAATTTCAAGTACTTCTTATATAATTTAAAACTGCTTTAAATATTGTT
This sequence comes from Ceutorhynchus assimilis, assembly GCA_917834065.1. Lineage (NCBI taxonomy): Eukaryota > Metazoa > Arthropoda > Insecta > Coleoptera > Curculionidae > Ceutorhynchus > Ceutorhynchus assimilis. The sequence goes on along the minus strand of OU892292.1, from coordinate 3,367,159 downwards.
GCAAAATACACTAAAGTAATTTTCAAGTACTTTTTAACACTTTAAAATTAAATTTAAATGTTTCAAGTATTTTTTTTAATAATAAGTTTTAAACATTTGAATAAGTACTTTTTAATACTTTGAAATTAATTTCAAGTATTGATGTTTCCAAAGTTGATTCAAGTACCTATATTCTACAGTTTTAATTTAGTTTTCAAGTACTTTTAAACATTTTAATGAGTACTTCTTGATACTTTGAAGTTAATTTCAAGTACTGTACTAAAATTTTCCAAGTTTTGAAGTTTTTTTCAAGTACTTTTCAATACTTTAAAATTTCAAGTATTTGTTTAATTACATCGGATTTTTTTTTGTAAAAGCGTTTTTCTTTTTTTGGAAAATTTTTCTTGGATCTTCATCGAATGTTTTAAGTTTTAAAATTCTTTTCAAGTACTTTTCAACATTTCAAGTACTTGTTAATTTTCATTGTTTTTTTTTTTTTTGGTAAATTTGTCTTGGATTTTTATCCAAATTTTGGAAGTTTTTTTAAAGTACT
>OU892292.1:3331850-3366127 GCA_917834065.1 Ceutorhynchus assimilis | reverse complement strand
TTTACTGAATTCAAATGTATTGGTTCAGAGTTGGCAACACTGTCGATAACATGACGATTTTCCAGGGCAGTGGTCAAGGAGCTGGTCGAAACCGAACAGGAATTCGTCAGAGATTTGGACTACGTGGTCGAACACTATTTATTGCCCGCCGAATCCGGAAAAACACCGAAAATCGTCAGGGACAACTTCCAGGTGCTTTTCGGCAATCTCAAGGAAATTGCCGAATTTCATAGAACGTAAATACCTTGTGTGGTGCCACCCCTACCATTTCTGGAACACCTTGTATAATCAAGATATACAGGATGTTTCAAAAATGGTTTTTCCTACTAAAAAACTTAATTTTAAGGGTTTTGATGGATGGTGTGAAGTACTACTCTAACGAACCGGCCCTTTTGGGCAAAGCCTTTCTGCGACTCGAAAGGGATTTCGACAATCACGTGAACTACTGCAGGGACGAGCACTTGGCTCGGGAATTTCTCGACTCGTCCGAGGCCGCCTACGATTATTTCGCGGTGAGCATGACTCAGAAATTAGTAATATTCCACCTGAAATTTTGAAGACTTTTTCCTAAAAGTTCAATGTAAAAAATACCAAAAATTCAAAGCCATTGAGTTATTATTAATGGAGTTACGATTTTTTGAAAATAATGATATTTTGTAAAGTAAGACTTTACAAACAATTTTTTTAGTCAAAAACTAAGGGGAGTGTAAAGTTGAAATTTTGGGGACTTTTTCCTAATTAAATTGTCTACAAAGCTGTCAATTTATTTTTGACAATTTCGTTGCTCAGACCATTGTTTGCTGTCATATTGACAGATTGTTTATCTGCTGTTAAACGCGCAAAAATTCGATTATTACGTAGGCGACGTTGAATTTTAAATTTAGACCCGCCGTCGCGACGCCTTTTTCCCTACACTTTCTCGCCAGTCGTGCCGAGTCCGCCGAAGTGCGAAAAAAAAATCATTCGAAAAAAGGTGGTTACGTCATCGGGCGCCCTTTTTTTAGTGACGTCACTCGAAGTTCTAAATAAAAAAATATCCGTAAATTTGCAGGAGTTATCGAACCGTTTGGGCGACGACAAGACGATAATCGAACATTTGAAATTGCCGATTCAAAGGATCAACGACTACCAGCTTTTGTTAAAAGTAAGTGAAAAATTTCTTGAGAAATTAGGCTTTTTGAGTTGAAGTGAGATGAAGTTATTTGAGTAAATCATATGCGAGTGAGTAAGATGAATGTTGCGAAATTTTACACAAAAAATTGTTGAAGTTTTATTTTTAGAAAATTAAAATTAGACATTGATGATGTCGACCCGCATTTCGGACGCCTTCGCAATGTCAAGTCCTAAATCTATTAATCTACATTTCTAATAATAATAATGCCAATTTTGCCTATAGAAGTCAATTTTCTGGAATTTTTCCTGGAATGATTTTCCATTGGAAAATTTTGAAATTTTCCTATAATGAGCTCCACACTTTCCTCTCTCTTCTGTAAAAATTTCACAATTTTCTTTTTGCCAGTTTTCCAAGAAAAAATTAAAATGTATGAGGGTGAATTTTTCATAATTTTGTTTATAAAAATCAATTTTCTGGATTTTTTCCTGAAATAATTTTCCACTGAAAAATTTTGAAATTTTCCAATAATAAGTTCCTGACTTTCCTCTTTCTCCTGGAAAAACTTCACAATTATTTCTTCACCAATTTTCCAGGAAAAAATTAAAATGTATGAGGGTGAATTTTTCATAATTTTGCCTATAAAACTCAATTTTCTGGAATTTTTCCTGGAGTGAAAATTTCGAAATTTTTACATGAGAAAGAGGAAAGTAAGTAAGCTCATTATAGAAAGATTTCAAAATTTTCCACTGGAAAATAAATCCAGGAAAAATTTCAGAAAATTGACTCTTATAAACAAAATTATAGAAAATTCATCACTCTCTTGCATTTTAATTTTTTCCTGGAAAACTGGCAAAGAGAAAAATGTGAATTTTTTACAGGAAAAAGCGGAAAGTCAAGAGCTCATTATAGGAAAATTTCAAAATTTTCCAGTGGAAAATCATTCCAGGAAATGTTGCGAATTTTGGAAAAAATCGAGTTGTATGTCGTTTTCGAAGTTTTTGGGGTCAAGGATTCCGAATTTGCCATTAGTTTTCGTCCATCGCGAATTTTGAAGGTAAAAAATCGAGATAGACAAAAAATAATGTCAAATTTGGAATCCTTGACCCCAAAAACCTCGAAAACGACATACAACTCGATTTTTTCCGAAATTTGCGAAATGTTGCGAATTTCGGAAAAAATCGAGTTGTATGTCATTTTCGAAGTTTTTGGGGTCAAGGATTCCGAATTTGCCATTAGTTTTCGTCTATCGCGAATTTTAAAGGTAAAAAATCGCGATAAGCAAAAAATAATATCAAATTTACAATCTTTGACCCCAAAAACCTCGAAAACAACATACAACTCGATATTTTCCAAATATGCGAAATGTTGCGAATTTCGGAAAATATCGAGTTGTATGTCGTTTTCGAGGTTTTTGGGGTCAAGGAATCCGAATTTGCCATTATTTTTCGTCTATCGCGAATTTTAAAGATAAAAAATCGAGATAAACGAAAAATAATGTCAAATTCAGAATCCTTAACCTCAAAAACCTCGAAAACGACATACAACTCGATATTTTCCGAAATATGCGAAATGTTGCGAATTTCGGAAAAAATCGAGTTGTATGTCGTTTTCGAGGTTTTTTGGGGTCAAGGATTCCGAATTTGCCATTATTTTTCGTCTATCGCGAATTTTAAAGGTAAAAAATCGAGATAAACGAAAAATAATGTCAAATTCAGAATCCTTAACCTCAAAAACCTCGAAAACGACATACAACTCGATATTTTCCGAAATTTGCGAAATGTTGCGAATTTCGGAATAAATCGAGTTATATGTCGTTTACGAGGTTTTTGGGGTCAAGGATTCCGAATTTGCCATTAGTTTTCGTCCATCGCGAATTTTGAAGGTAAAAAATCGAGATAGACAAAAAATAATGTCAAATTTGGAATCCTTGACCCCAAAAACCTCGAAAACGACATACAACTCGATTTTTTCCGAAATTTGCGAAATGTTGCGAATTTCGGAAAAAATCGAGTTGTATGTCGTTTTCGAGGTTTTTGGGGTCAAGGATTCCGAATTTGCCATTATATTTCGTCTATCGCGAATTTTAAAGGTAAAAAATCGAGATAAACGAAAAATAATGTCAAATTCAGAATCCTTAACCTCAAAAACCTCGAAAACGACATACAACTCGATATTTTCCGAAATTTGCGAATTTCGGAAAAAATCGAGTTGTATGTCGTTTTCGAGGTTTTTGGGGTCAAGGATTCCGAATTTGCCATTATTTTTCGTCTATCGCGAATTTTAAAGGTAAAAAATCGAGATAAGCAAAAAATAATGTCAAATTTAGAATCTTTGACCCCAAAAACCTCGAAAACGACATACAACTCGATATTTTCCGAAATTTGCGAAATGTTGCGATTTCGGAATAAATCGAGTTATATGTCGTTTTCGAGGTTTTTGGGGTCAAGGATTCCGAATTTGCCATTATTTTTCGTCTATCGCGAATTTTAAAGGTAAAAAATCGCGATAAGCAAAAAATAATATCAAATTTACAATCTTTGACCCCAAAAACCTCGAAAACAACATACAACTCGATATTTTCCAAAATATGCGAAATGTTGCGAATTTCGGAAAAAATCGAGTTGTATGTCGTTTTCGAGGTTTTTGGGGTCAAGGATTCCGAATTTGCCATTATTTTTCGTCTATCGCGAATTTTAAAGATAAAAAATCGAGATAAACAAAAAATAATGTCAAATTCAGAATCCTTAACCTCAAAAACCTCGAAAACGACATACAACTCGATATTTTCCGAAATATGCGAAATGTTGCGAATTTCGGAAAAAATCGAGTTGTATGTCGTTTTCGAGGTTTTTGGGGTCAAGGATTCCGAATTTGCCATTATTTTTCGTCTATCGCGAATTTTAAAGGTAAAAAATCGAGATAAACGAAAAATAATGTCAAATTCAGAATCCTTAACCTCAAAAACCTCGAAAACGACATACAACTCGATATTTTCCGAAATTTGCGAAATGTTGCGAATTTCGGAATAAATCGAGTTATATGTCGTTTACGAGGTTTTTGGGGTCAAGGATTCCGAATTTGCCATTATTTTTCGTGTATCGCGAATTTTAAAGGTAAAAAATCGCGATAAGCAAAAAATAATATCAAATTTACAATCTTTGACCCCAAAAACCTCGAAAACAACATACAACTCGATATTTTTCGAAATATGCGAAATGTTGCGAATTTCGGCAAAAATCGAGTTGTTTTCGAGGTTTTTGGGGTCAAGGATTCCGAATTTGCCATTATTTTTCGTCTATCGCGAATTTTAAAGATAAAAAATCGAGATAAACAAAAAATAATGTCAAATTCAGAATCCTTAACCTCAAAAACCTCGAAAACGACATACAACTCGATTTTTTCCGAAATATGCGAAATGTTGCGAATTTCGGAAAAAATCGAGTTGTATGTCGTTTTCGAAGTTTTTGAGGTCAAGGATTCCGAATTCGCCATTATTTTTCGTCTATCGCGAATTTTAAAGATAAAAAATAGACATGGACAAAAAATAATGTCAAAAAAATCAATTCAAGAAAATTAAAAAAAACGTATTATTAAAAATACTCATACTGAAAACTTCCAGGAACTCATAAGGTACGGCGTCTGTCTGAGCGAAAACACCTCGGACTTGGAAAAGGCCCTCGAGTTGATGCTCAGCGTCCCTCATCGGGCTCAGGACGACAAATTCACGTCGAACATCGAAGGATACAAAGGGAGCGTGCGCAAGTTGGGACGACTTTGGGCTCACGACCGTTTCACCGTTCGTTTCGGGGACGTCGACAAAGAACGGTACTTGTTCCTCTTCAGGACTCGAGTACTCATTTGCAAAGTCAGACGGATATCCGACGACCGGTCCGTTTTCCAGCTAAAAGACGTCATCAGCGTAATTTATCTCTTCAAAATTGTACTAAATTTAGTACAATTCAGTTCGTTTTCAGCTCCCCCGAGTCGAAATCAAGGATCATCCGAACGACGAGTACTCGTTCGAGCTCGTCGAAAAAGTCGGCGGCCAATCGCTGCAGCTCAAGGCGCATCGCGCCGGCGTCAAACGGTTGTGGGTGCGGAAAATCTCGGAATCCGCTAAAAGCGACAGCGACGAGATCCAAACCGCACCGGAACTCGGCGGAACCGCGCGAGCGGAACCCGTTGCGAAAAAACTGAAAAAAGAAGAAGAGGAACCACCCGCACCGAAACTGGTAGACAAATTGATTTCGGAACTCAAAGAACAAGTTACCGGTACGAAAAAAGAAGTTCTAACTTCAGGTAAGACAATTTTGAACTTGAAAATTGACGGCGGAAATAATACATAAATAAAATATTAATAATTTTTTCCAGAATCAGTAGAAGTTGTCCATTTGGAACGGATCGAAGCCGTCGAACCACTGAGCCACATTAACGATTCGAGAAATGGCGTCAAAACTTCCGAACCTCCGTTAATAATAGAAGAACCAATAAACGAACAAAGTATGTAGAATGATAATAAGGTAAAAAATTGAGATAGACAAAAAATAATACCATATTCGGAATCCTTGACCCCGAAAACCTCGAAAACGACATACAACTCGATTTTTTCCGAAATTTGCGAAATGTTGCGAATTTCGAAAAAAATCGAGTTGTATGTCGTTTTCGAGGTTTTTGAGGTTAAGGATTCCGTATTTACCATTATTTTTCGTCTATACTATATTTTCCGAAATATGCGAAATGTTGCGAATTTTGGAAAAAATCGAGTTGTATGTCGTTTTCTAGGTTTTTGGGGTCAAGGTCTCCGAATTTGGTATTATTTTTCGTCTATCGCGGATTTTAAAAGTAAAAAATCGAGATAAACAAAAAATAATGACAAATACGGAATCCTTGACCCCGAAAACCTCGAAAACGACATACAACTCGATTTTTTTCGAAATTCGCAACATTTCGCAAATTTCGGAAAATATCGAGTTGTATGTCGTTTTCGAGGTTTTTGAGGTTAAGGATTCCGAATTCGCCATTATTTTTTAACTATCGCGAATTTTGAAGGTAAAAAATCGAGATAGACAAAAAATAATGTCAAATTCGGAATCCTCGACCCCAAAAGCCTCGAAAACGACATACGACTCGACTTTTCCCGAAATGTTACGAATTTGCGACATTTCGGAAAAAGTCGAGTTGTATGTCGTTTTCGAGATTTTCGGGGTCAAGGATTCCGAATTTGACATTATTTTTTGTCTATGTTGATTTTTTACCTTCAAAATTCGCGATAGATAAAAAATAATGTCGAATTCGGAATCCTTGACCCCGAAAACCTCGAAAACGACATACAACTCGACTTTTTCCGAAATGTCGCAAATTCGTAAACAATATTTTCAATAGATCTTCCAATGACGTCATCAATGGTAATATTCTTGATTAATTTTAGTTTCAGATCATCCGAGGCTATTGAAAGCGGTAGAACCGCTGGTGCAAGTGAACAAACCTCGAGTACCCGAACAAAAGATCGAGTACCACCCGAAACCGATTCCGGAACGAGTACCCGGCAGCGCCTTCGCCAAACTTTACAGTATCGAAGGGACGCAAGTGGTACCACCCGGCGGTACCACCGATTTCAACGTTGGAGTCGAACTCAATGTCGACATGAGCAAACGATTTACTTCTTCTTCGTCCACCACCCGAGGTTAGAAAAGATTTGATAATTTTGCTTTGATTGGTTGGAATTAATCAGGCACCAGAGCTGACGTCACGCGCATAACCTCACTTTCGTTGACGAGACAAACAAACTATAGTTCGACTGATTTTTCTTGAGTTTGTACTTAAGGCAATATCCAAAAATAACGTAAAGAAATTAGAATTTTCGACTCAGAATTTTTTTCACGACTCAGAAAAAATATTTTCTACTTAAATATCGACTCGGAAAAATTTTCTTTGACTTTTCTTGAATTTTTAATTAAGGCTTAATCCAAAAATAACGCAAATAAACTAGAATTTTTAACTCAGAATTTTTTTTCACGACTCAGAAAAAATATTTTCTACTTAAATATCGACTCAGAAAAATTTTCTTTGATTTTTCTTGAGTTTGTAATTCAGGCAAAATCCAAAAATAAACGCAAAAATATTAGAATTTTCGACTCAGAAAAAATATTTTCTACTCAAATATTGACTCAGAAAAATTTTCTTTGATTTTTCTTGAGTTTGTAATTCAGACAAAATTCGAAAATAACGCAAAAAAATTCAGTTAGAAATTTTTTTTGACTCAGAAAATATTGACTCAGAAAAATTTTCTTGTGTGACGTCAGCTAGTACCTAATTGCGTGCGTGCGTTTTTTGTGTTTACTAACCGTTTGGCTCAGAAGATCAAACATGCGCTGCTGATCAGAAAAAGGCTTCAGAAAAGCTTCGCTAAATCAACGTTTGTTAATGTCCGAAACACCTTCACAGAGGGCGCGGGAGGTTACGAATCTTCTTACACGAGAAGATCAACTCGGAAGGCGTCAAGGTACGGCTCAGAAGCTGCTGACTCAGAAATTGTTTCAAAATACGGCTCAGAAACTGCTTCAAAATATGGCTTGGAATCTTCAAAATATGGCACAGATTCCTCTTCAAAGTACGGCTCAGAAGTTGCTTCGAAATATGGCCTAAAGTATGAATTAGAATCTTCAAAGTACGGCTCAGAAGTTTCTTCAAAGTACGGCTCAGAAACTGCTTCAAAGTACGACTCAGAAGCTACTTCAAAATATGGCCTGGAATCTTCAAAATATGGCACAGATTTTTCTTCAAAGTACGACTCAGAAGTTGCTACAAAATATGGCCTAGAATCTTCAAAATATGGCTCAGAATCTTCTTCAAAGTACGGCTCAGAAGCTGCTTCCAAATACGGCCTAAAGTACGACTTAGAATCTTCAAAGTATGGCTCAGAACTTTCGACAGATAGGAGAATATCGCTCAGATCGGCCCTGGACGATGACGTCAGGATCAGAAGATCTCTGGATCCGAAAGACACAGAAGAATTGATTAATAAATATTCGAAAACTGGCAAGGAAGAAAAAGAAGAAGAAGAAGATGTTTACGCGAAATTCGCCAGGAAGTATTCCAGGACCGAATCCAGAAAAGAATCTGTTGTCGAAGACGATCCTTATGAAAAATACGCCAGGAAGTATTTGAGGAATCAAAAGTCTAGCGAGACTAAATCTCCTAGGATTGGAGTCGGTAAGTGGTTTTACTAATCAGATTATTTCAGTACGATTTTTGAAATTTGTACTAGACTCAGTACATTTTGTAGTTATAAATTCTTAGTACATTTCAAGGTTGAAAAATTGAAAAAAAGACTCCAACAACAAAGAAAAACATTTTTTGAAATTTGTACTAGACTTTGTACATTTTGCAATTATGAATTTTTAGTATATTTGAACGTTGAAAAAATGTAAACAAGAGTCCAACAACAAGGAAAAGCAATTTTTGAAAATTGTACTAATTTTAGTACAGTTTATTTTTGGTACATTTCAACTGTATTTTTGTTGAAAGATAAATTGTAAAAAAGTCTCCAACAACAAAGAAAAACATTTTTTGAAATTTGTACTAGACTTAGTACATTTTACAATTATGAATTTTTAGTACATTTCAACGTAAAAAAATTGTAAAAGACTCTAACAACGAAGCAAACATTTTTTGAAATTTGTACTAGACTTAGTACATTCTGCAGTTGTGAATTTTTAGTATATTTTAACGTTGAAAAAATGTAAAAAAGACTCCAACAACGAAAAAAAACTTTTTTTGAAATTTGTACTAGACTTAGTACATTTTGTAGTTATGAATTTTTAGTACATTTCAAGGTTGAAAAATTGTAAAAAAGACTCCAACAACAAGGAAAAGCAATTTTTGAACATTGTACTAATTTTAGTACAGTTTATTTTTGGTATATTTCAACTGGATTTTTGTTGAAAAATAAATTGTAAAAAAGTCTCCAACAACAAAGAAAAACATTTTTTGAAATTTGTACTAGGCTTAGTACATTTTGCAGTTATGAATTTTCAGTACATTTCAACGTTGAAAAATTGTAAAAGACTCTAACAACGAAGACAAACATTTTTTGAAATTTGTACTGGACTTAGTACATTTTGCAGTTATGAATTTTTAGTATATTTTAATGTTGAAAAATTGTAAAAAAATCTCCTACAACAAAGAGAAACATTTTTTGAAATTTGTACTAGACTTTGTACATTTTGCAATTATGAATTTTTAGTATATTTGAACGTTGAAAAAATGTAAACAAGAGTCCAACAACAAAGAAAAACATTTTTGGAATTTGTACTAGACTTAGTACATTTTACAATTATGAATTTTTAGTACTTTTCAACGTAAAAAAATTGTAAAAAAGACTCCAACAACAAAGAAAAACATTTTTGGAATTTGTACTAGACTTAGTACATTTTACAATTATGAATTTTTAGTACTTTTCAACGTAAAAAAATTGTAAAAAAGACTCCAACAACAAAGAAAAACATTTTTTGAAATTTGTACTAGACTTAGTACATTTTGCAGTTATGAATTTTCAGTACATTTCAACGTTGAGAAATTGTAAAAAAAACTCCAACAACAAAGAAAAACATTTTTTGAAATTTGTACTAGGCTTAGTACATTTTGCAGTTATGAATTTTCAGTACATTTCAACGTTGAGAAATTGTAAAAAAAACTCCAACAACAAAGAAAAACATTTTTTGAAATTTGTACTAGGCTTAGTACATTTTGCAGTTATGAATTTTCAGTACATTTCAACGTTGAGAAATTGTAAAAAAAACTCCAACAACAAAGAAAAACATTTTTTGAAATTTGTACTAGGCTTAGTACATTTTGCAGTTATGAATTTTCAGTACATTTCAACGTTGAGAAATTGTAAAAAAAACTCCAACAACAAAGAAAAACATTTTTTGAAATTTGTACTAGGCTTAGTACATTTTGCAGTTATGAATTTTCAGTACATTTCAACGTTGAGAAATTGTAAAAAAAACTCCAACAACAAAGAAAAACATTTTTTGAAATTTGTACTAGGCTTAGTACATTTTGCAGTTATGAATTTTTAGTATATTTTAATGTTGAAAAATTGTAAAAAAATCTCCTACAACAAAGAGAAACATTTTTTGAAATTTGTACTAGACTTTGTACATTTTGCAATTATGAATTTTTAGTATATTTGAACGTTGAAAAAATGTAAACAAGAGTCCAACAACAAAGAAAAACATTTTTGGAATTTGTACTAGACTTAGTACATTTTACAATTATGAATTTTTAGTACTTTTCAACGTAAAAAAATTGTAAAAAAGACTCCAACAACAAAGAAAAACATTTTTTGAAATTTGTACTAGACTTAGTACATTTTGCAGTTATGAATTTTCAGTACATTTCAACGTTGAGAAATTGTAAAAAAAACTCCAACAACAAAGAAAAACATTTTTTGAAATTTGTACTAGGCTTAGTACATTTTGCAGTTATGAATTTTCAGTACATTTCAACGTTGAGAAATTGTAAAAAAAACTCCAACAACAAAGAAAAACATTTTTTGAAATTTGTACTAGGCTTAGTACATTTTGCAGTTATGAATTTTCAGTACATTTCAACGTTGAGAAATTGTAAAAAAAACTCCAACAACAAAGAAAAACATTTTTTGAAATTTGTACTAGGCTTAGTACATTTTGCAGTTATGAATTTTCAGTACATTTCAACGTTGAGAAATTGTAAAAAAAACTCCAACAACAAAGAAAAACATTTTTTGAAATTTGTACTAGGCTTAGTACATTTTGCAGTTATGAATTTTTAGTATATTTTAATGTTGAAAAATTGTAAAAAAATCTCCTACAACAAAGAGAAACATTTTTTGAAATTTGTACTAGACTTTGTACATTTTGCAATTATGAATTTTTAGTATATTTGAACGTTGAAAAAATGTAAACAAGAGTCCAACAACAAAGAAAAACATTTTTGGAATTTGTACTAGACTTAGTACATTTTACAATTATGAATTTTTAGTACTTTTCAACGTAAAAAAATTGTAAAAAAGACTCCAACAACAAAGAAAAACATTTTTTGAAATTTGTACTAGACTTAGTACATTTTGCAGTTATGAATTTTCAGTACATTTCAACGTTGAGAAATTGTAAAAAAAACTCCAACAACAAAGAAAAACATTTTTTGAAATTTGTACTAGGCTTAGTACATTTTGCAGTTATGAATTTTCAGTACATTTCAACGTTGAGAAATTGTAAAAAAAACTCCAACAACAAAGAAAAACATTTTTTGAAATTTGTACTAGGCTTAGTACATTTTGCAGTTATGAATTTTCAGTACATTTCAACGTTGAGAAATTGTAAAAAAAACTCCAACAACAAAGAAAAACATTTTTTGAAATTTGTACTAGGCTTAGTACATTTTGCAGTTATGAATTTTCAGTACATTTCAACGTTGAGAAATTGTAAAAAAAACTCCAACAACAAAGAAAAACATTTTTTGAAATTTGTACTAGGCTTAGTACATTTTGCAGTTATGAATTTTTAGTATATTTTAATGTTGAAAAATTGTAAAAAAATCTCCTACAACAAAGAGAAACATTTTTTGAAATTTGTACTAGACTTTGTACATTTTGCAATTATGAATTTTTAGTATATTTGAACGTTGAAAAAATGTAAACAAGAGTCCAACAACAAAGAAAAACATTTTTGGAATTTGTACTAGACTTAGTACATTTTACAATTATGAATTTTTAGTACTTTTCAACGTAAAAAAATTGTAAAAAAGACTCCAACAACAAAGAAAAACATTTTTTGAAATTTGTACTAGACTTAGTACATTTTGCAGTTATGAATTTTCAGTACATTTCAACGTTGAGAAATTGTAAAAAAAACTCCAACAACAAAGAAAAACATTTTTTGAAATTTGTACTAGACTTAGTACATTTTGCAGTTATGAATTTTCAGTACATTTCAATGTTGAGAAATTGTAAAAAAAACTCCAACAACAAAGAAAAACATTTTTTGAAATTTGTACTAGGCTTAGTACATTTTGCAGTTATGAATTTTTAGTATATTTTAATGTTGAAAAATTGTAAAAAAATCTCCTACAACAAAGAGAAACATTTTTTGAAATTTGTACTAGACTTTGTACATTTTGCAGTTATGAATTTTTAGTATATTTGAACGTTGAAAAAATGTAAACAAGAGTCCAACAACAAAGAAAAACATTTTTGGAATTTGTACTAGACTTAGTACATTTTGCAGTTATGAATTTTCAGTACATTTCAACGTTGAAAAAATATAAAAAAGACTCCAACACAAAGAAAAACATTTTTTGAAATTTGTACTAGACTTTGTATATTTTGCAACTATGAATTTTTAGTATATTTGAACGTTGAAAAAATGTAAACAAGAGTCCAACAACAAAGAAAAACATTTTTGGAATTTGTACTAAACTTAGTACATTTTGCAGTTATGAATTTTCAGTACATTTCAACGTTGAAAAAATGTAAAAAAGACTCCAACAACAAAGAAAAACATTTTTTGAAATTTGTACTAGACTTGGTAGATTTTGCAGTTATGAATTTTTAGTACATTTCAAAGTAAAAAAATTGTAAAAAAGACTCCAACAACAAAGAAAAACATTTTTTGAAATTTGTACTAGACTTTGTACATTTTGCAACTATGAATTTTTAGTATATTTGAACGTTGAAAAAATGTAAACAAGAGTCCAACAACAAAGAAAAACATTTTTGGAATTTGTACTAGACTTGGTACATTTTACAATTATGAATTTTTAGTACTTTTCAACGTAAAAAAATTGTAAAAAAGACTCCAACAACAAAGAAAAACATTTTTTGAAATTTGTACTAGACTTAGTACATTTTGCAGTTATGAATTTTCAGTACATTTCAACGTTAAAAAATTGTAAAAGACTCTAACAACGAAGACAAACATTTTTAGAAAATTGTACTAGACTTAGTACATTTTGCAGTTGTGAATTTTTAGTATATTTGAACATTAAAAAAATGTAAACAAGAGTCCAACAACAAAGAAAAACTTTTTTTGAAATTTGTACTAGACTTAGTACATTTTGCAGTTATGAATTCTTAGTACATTTCAACGTTGAAAAAATGTAAAAATGACTCCAATAACAAGGAGAAGCAATTTTTGAAAATTGTACTAATTTTAGTAAATTTTATTTTTGGTACATTTTACCTGTATTTTTCTTGAAAAATTGTAAAAAATTCTTCAACGACAAAGAAAAACATTTTTGAAATTTGTACTAGACTTAGTACATTTTGCAGTTATGAATTTTTGTAGAATGATAATAAGGTAAAAAATTGAGATAAACAAGAAATAATGCCAAATTCGGAATCCTTGACCCCGAAAACCTCGAAAACGACATACAACTCGATATTTTCCGAAATTTGCGAAATGTTGCGAATTTCGGAAAAAATCGAGTTGTATGTCGTTTTTGAGGTTTTTGGGGTCAGGGATACCGAATTTGCCATTATTTTTCGCCTATCGCGAATTTTGAAGGTAAAAAATCGAGATAGGCAAAAAATAATGTCAAATTCAGAATTTTTGACCCCAAAAATCTCGAAAACGACATACAACTCGATTTTTTCCGAAATTCGCAAAATTTCGCAAATTTCGGAAAATATCGAGTTGTATGTCGTTTTCGAGATTTTCGGGGTCAAGGATTCCGAATTTGACATTATTTTTTGTCTATGTCGATTTTTTACCTTCAAAATTCGCGATAGATAAAAAATAATGTCGAATTCGGAATCCTTGACCCCGAAAATCTCGAAAACGACATACAACTCGATATTTTCCGAAATTTGCGAAATATTGCGAATTTCGGAAAAAATCGAGTTGTATGTCGTTTTCGAGGCTTTTGGGGTCGAGGATTCCGAATTTGACATTATTTTTTGTCTATCTCGATTTTTTACCTTTAAAATTCGCAATTGACAAAAAATAATGTCAAATTCGGAATCCTTGACCCCGAAAACCTCGTAAACGACATACAACTCGATATTTTCCGAAATTTGCGAAATGTTGCGAATTTCGGAAAAAATCGAGTTGTATGTCGTTTTTGAGGTTTTTGGGGTCAGGGATACCGAATTTGCCATTATTTTTCGTCCATCGCGAATTTTGAAGGTAAAAAATCGAGATAGGCAAAAAATAATGTCAAATTCAGAATTTTTGACTCCAAAAACCTCGAAAACGACATACAACTCGATATTTTCCGAAATTTGCGAAATGTTGCGAGTTTCGGAAAAAATCGAGTTGTATGTTGTTTTCGAGGTTTTCGGGGTCAAGGATTCCGAATTTGACATTATTTTTTGTCTATCTCGATTTTTCACCTTTAAAATTTGCGATAGACGAAAAATAATGGCAAATTCGGAATCTATGACCCCAAAAACCTAGATAATGACATACAACTCGATTTTTTCCAAAATTCGCAACATTTCGCAAATTTCGGAAAATATCGAGTTGTATATCGTTTTCGAGGTTTTCGGGGTCAAGGATTCCGAATTTGGCATTATTTCTTGTTTATCTCAATTTTTTACCTTATTATCATTCTACAAAAATTCATAACTGCAAAATGTACTAAGTCTAGTACAAACTTCAAGCGACTTAGAAAATGGACGATTTTGACTTCATAAAGATTAATTGTTTCAGAAGAGTCTTCATCGAAAAAATCAACATCGGACTACAAAACTGACGTGGAAGAATTTGTCGCCTCAGAATCGTCCAAAACGACCGTTATCGCTTCAGAATCGTCCGAAATTGCTTCAAAAACTCAAAAGTCTTCGTTGATTGGCCGAAAGGACGCCGTCCCGACGTCCAATCCGGACATTATCCAGACGAAATCGGCCGAAGACAAACTGGAAGAGATGGAGGGAGATCGGCCGCATTTCGTCAAGACAATTCGAGGCACCAGCATTGAACGTGAGTTGAATTAATTTTAAATTCGAATTGGAACATTCCAGAACGTTTTGGAACATTCTAGAGAATTTTCAAATTTTAAACTCCCAAAAAAAAAAATTCCACAGCCAATTTAGCCATCTGTCAATGTCAAATTTTTGACAAGCAGAAGGAATTTCAAAAAAAGGGCTCATCCGTCTCACACCAGATTTGTTGACAGCTGTTATATGCACGCTTTACCTTACAAGCTGAAAGCCTCAAACTCGGTGCGCGACCTGTCGGTGTCAACATTTTTTGACAGCTGTCAATGTCAAAAAAAATTATTATTGCATTTCTCGGAAAACAGATGGGGAACAGTGGCGTGTAATAAATAAATAAACGAGTTTAAAATTTGTTTTCAACGATTTTCACGGAAATTCAACGAGTTTCCACATAAGTAACGTTCTGGAATGTTGGAAAAATATTTAAAAAAAAAAAAACTTCTAAATCCACAACATCGACAGCTGGCGAAAGCGCGTTTTTCTGCGTCTTGCTAAAAGAAAAACCTTTGGAATTGAAATGGCTAAAAGATAGCAAACCGCTGGCGGAAGAAGACGGCGGCCGAATCCGGACGAGCTCAGACGAAAACGGGCTCGAATACACATTGGCGATCAGACAAGTTAAAGACGAAGACGGCGGTATTTACACGGCAGCGGCTCAGAACGAGAAAGCGAAAGCTTCGTGTTCCGCCCAGCTAGTGGTTCACCAACGTTAGTAAAATATACCCAGTAAACACAGTGATTGACTCAATTTTTGTAAATCACATTACAGGATACTTGGGAACTTTTTCCGATACCGTGGGAAAATTTTCAGATTGTTGGCGCCTTTAATCTGAAGGAACGTTTTCGATACCGTGGGAAAATTCCCAAATTTTACTGAATCCCTGTATAACTTTCTTCATTAAATTATTAAATTCTGTGCGTTCTGGCGAAGGCGCCGCCACACTATATAATTTACGTCACAAATATGTGTTTACTGGGTAAGTTTTCTTTGTCCAAGGATGATTTTCTATGTTGTTTTTCTTTTTTTTTTTGTTTCTGCGAGTGCAATATTATGGAAAAACCAAAAAAAAAATATATATATATATGTATAATATTAAAATTATAATTTCCAGTTTCCGCGGCGGAAAGAGAGGAGCGGGCCAAAAGCGACCGGCCGGAATTTATGGTGTCCATGAAGGACGCTGAGCTTTTGGAAAACACTTATTTGCGGTTCATGGTGAAAGTTGTCGGCGAACCGAATCCGGAAATTAGCTTGTAAGTAAATTTTACATAAGATTTACGTTAAAATTCGACAAAATTGTTGTCATTTTGTACACAGTAATTAACTCTACCAGTTTTGAAACTCACCAAGGCCCCACGTTGGGCGCCAATTTGTAAGATAATTCTTAGGGAAGTTGAATACACGGACTGACTACTGTATATTGGTCTATTCAAGGGAAATTTATTAATTTCATCTTTGAAGGCTCGTAACTTGGAAACGGGATAAATCTGGAAATTCTGGTTGAAACCATTTTGTAGGCAATTTAATCCTCTGTCGAATGGAACATGATTTATTGAAATCGATCCAAGCGTTCCAGAGTTATGGCCGATTTAATAAGATCATGTCAGGCTGGATAGATTTTTCTTTAAATTTTTTTTTCCAGGCTTAGGAGACGTTCCAAAGAAAAATACTATATAGCTTTTTTCCTTGTTTTGACTTCCTCTATACAATGGAATTTTTATTTTTCCAAAATCTGAAACTTGAAACTCACCGTGGCCCCACGTTGGGCGCCAATTTGTAAGATAATTCTTAGGGAAGTTGAATACACGGGAAAAATTAAATGATTACTGTATATTGGTCTTGTATTGTTGACATTTCGTAGTTGACAGGGTTTACATCAACAGGGGACCAGCCGATCAGTGGCGTGGGGATTAGGAAATTAATGATTTTCGCAAAAAATTTCAGTTTCAAAGATGGCAAAAAGATCCTGGACGCCGACAGCCGCATGCAAACCATTCGCGAACACTCGGACAAGGGTTTCTACGAGCTGGTGATTCCCGAAGTGAAAAAATCCGACGCCGGCGTCTACAAGTGCGTCGCGACGAACAAATTCGGCGAAGCCTCGTCGGAAGCCAGCGTAACCGTCACCGATCACAAGCAAGTTTTCGAAGAAGGCGACCTTTTGCCCGTAGGCGAAAAACCGGACTTCCATTGGAAAAAAGACGGCGCGCCGTTCGAACCTCCCGAACGTTTCAAAGTTTTAATGGGCGACGACGAAGATTCTTTGGCTTTGGTTTTCCAGCACGTTAAACCTGATGACGTCGGCATGTACACGTGCGTCGCTCAGACGTCCAGAGGCCACATCAGTTGCAGCGCCGAGTTGACAGTGCACGGCACCGTCAATCAGCTGTTCCGGGAACCGGAAAAGCCGAAGCTGATCGTCGAAAGACGGGAGCCGATCGTCGTCGCGGCCGGAAACCAGGCGATGCTCGAGGTGCAAGTCAAAGGGTACCCGAAGCCTCAGCTGAAATTCGAGCACGAAGGCAAAGCGGTAGAGGCCGGAAACAAGTATAAGTTTTTGTACGAAGACGAGGAAACGATGTCTTTGATTATCAAAGATGTCAAGTCTGAGGATGCCGGGGTTTACACGATTCTGGCCGAGAACGAAATCGGTACCGATTCGGCCGAAATGAAGTTGACTGTTAAAGGTAGGCAAATGATTTTTCTCACGGTATTGAGAGTAGGTATATGGCGGTACTTGCGCCCGGGAACTTTTCCGATACCGTGGGAAAATTTACAGATTGTTAATGTATTTGATCTGAAATTTCACGTGAACGTGGGAACTTTTTTTGGTACTGTGAGAAAATTCCCAGATATACTAAAAACTCAAAGCGATTGAGTTATTATTACTGGAGTTACGATTTTTTCAAAAAAATAATGATGTTTTGTAAAGTTTTACTTTACAAACAATTTTTTCACTCAAAAACTAAGGGGAGTGGAAAGTTGAAATTTTGGGGTCTTTTTCCTAATGATTCAATGTAAAAAATACCAAAAACTCAAAGCGATTGAGTTATTATTAATGGAGTTACGATTTTTTGAAAATAATGATGTTTTGTAAAGTTTTACTTTACAAACAATTTTTTCACTCAAAAACTAAGGAGAGTGGAAAGTTGAAATTTTGGGGTCTTTTTCCTAATGATTCAATGTAAAAAATACCAAAAACTCAAAGCGATTGAGTTATTATTAATGGAGTTACGATTTTTTGAAAATAATGATGTTTTGTAAAGTAACACTTTACAAACAATTTTTTCACTCAAAAACTAAGGGGAGTGGAAAGTTGAAATTTTGGGGTCTTTTTCCTAATGATTCAATGTAAAAAATACCAAAAACTCAAAGCGATTGAGTTATTATTAATGGAGTTACGATTTTTTGAAAATAATGATGTTTTGTAAAGTAACACTTTACAAACAATTTTTTCACTCAAAAACTAAAGGGAGTGGAAAGTTGAAATTTTGGGGTCTTTTTCCTAATGATTCAATGTAAAAAATACCAAAAACTCAAAGCGATTGAGTTATTATTAATGGAGTTACGATTTTTTGAAAATAATGATGTTTTGTAAAGTAACACTTTACAAACAATTTTTTCACTCAAAAACTAAGGGGAGTGGAAAGTTGAAATTTTGGGGTCTTTTTCCTAATGATTCAATGTAAAAAATACCAAAAACTCAAAGCGATTGAGTTATTATTAATGGAGTTACGATTTTTTGAAAATAATGATGTTTTGTAAAGTAACACTTTACAAACAATTTTTTCACTCAAAAACTAAGGAGAGTGGAAAGTTGAAATTTTGGGGTCTTTTTCCTAATGATTCAATGTAAAAAATACCAAAAACTCAAAGCGATTGAGTTATTATTAATGGAGTTACGATTTTTTGAAAATAATGATGTTTTGTAAAGTAACACTTTACAAACAATTTTTTCACTCAAAAACTAAGGGGAGTGGAAAGTTAAAATTTTGGGGTCTTTTTCCTAATGATTCAATGTAAAAAATACCAAAAACTCAAAGCGATTGAGTTATTATTAATGGAGTTACGATTTTTTGAAAATAATGATGTTTTGTAAAGTAACACTTTACAAACAATTTTTTCACTCAAAAACTAAGGGGAGTGGAAAGTTGAAATTTTGGGGTCTTTTTCCTAATGATTCAATGTAAAAAATACCAAAAACTCAAAGCGATTGAGTTATTATTAATGGAGTTACGATTTTTTGAAAATAATGATGTTTTGTAAAGTAACACTTTACAAACAATTTTTTCACTCAAAAACTAAGGGGAGTGGAAAGTTGAAATTTTGGGGTCTTTTTCCTAATGATTCAATGTAAAAAATACCAAAAACTCAAAGCGATTGAGTTATTATTAATGGAGTTACGATTTTTTGAAAATAATGATGTTTTGTAAAGTAACACTTTACAAACAATTTTTTCACTCAAAAACTAAAGGGAGTGGAAAGTTGAAATTTTGGGGTCTTTTTCCTAATGATTCAATGTAAAAAATACCAAAAACTCAAAGCGATTGAGTTATTATTAATGGAGTTACGATTTTTTGAAAATAATGATGTTTTGTAAAGTAACACTTTACAAACAATTTTTTCACTCAAAAACTAAGGAGAGTGGAAAGTTGAAATTTTGGGGTCTTTTTCCTAATGATTCAATGTAAAAAATACCAAAAACTCAAAGCGATTGAGTTATTATTAATGGAGTTACGATTTTTTGAAAATAATGATGTTTTGTAAAGTAACACTTTACAAACAATTTTTTCACTCAAAAACTAAGGAGAGTGGAAAGTTGAAATTTTGGGGTCTTTTTCCTAATGATTCAATGTAAAAAATACCAAAAACTCAAAGCGATTGAGTTATTATTAATGGAGTTACGATTTTTTGAAAATAATGATGTTTTGTAAAGTAACACTTTACAAACAATTTTTTCACTCAAAAACTAAGGAGAGTGGAAAGTTGAAATTTTGGGGTCTTTTTCCTAATGATTCAATGTAAAAAATACCAAAAACTCAAAGCGATTGAGTTATTATTAATGGAGTTACGATTTTTTGAAAATAATGATGTTTTGTAAAGTAACACTTTACAAACAATTTTTTCACTCAAAAACTAAGGGGAGTGGAAAGTTAAAATTTTGGGGTCTTTTTCCTAATGATTCAATGTAAAAAATACCAAAAACTCAAAGCGATTGAGTTATTATTAATGGAGTTACGATTTTTTGAAAATAATGATGTTTTGTAAAGTAACACTTTACAAACAATTTTTTCACTCAAAAACTAAGGGGAGTGGAAAGTTGAAATTTTGGGGTCTTGTTCCTAATGATTCAATGTAAAAAATACCAAAAACTCAAAGCGATTGAGTTATTATTAATGGAGTTACGATTTTTTGAAAATAATGATGTTTTGTAAAGTAACACTTTACAAACAATTTTTTCACTCAAAAACTAAAGGGAGTGGAAAGTTGAAATTTTGGGGTCTTTTTCCTAATGATTCAATGTAAAAAATACCAAAAACTCAAAGCGATTGAGTTATTATTAATGGAGTTACGATTTTTTGAAAATAATGATGTTTTGTAAAGTAACACTTTACAAACAATTTTTTCACTCAAAAACTAAGGAGAGTGGAAAGTTGAAATTTTGGGGTCTTTTTCCTAATGATTCAATGTAAAAAATACCAAAAACTCAAAGCGATTGAGTTATTATTAATGGAGTTACGATTTTTTGAAAATAATGATGTTTTGTAAAGTAACACTTTACAAACAATTTTTTCACTCAAAAACTAAGGGGAGTGGAAAGTTAAAATTTTGGGGTCTTTTTCCTAATGATTCAATGTAAAAAATACCAAAAACTCAAAGCGATTGAGTTATTATTAATGGAGTTACGATTTTTTGAAAATAATGATGTTTTGTAAAGTAACACTTTACAAACAATTTTTTCACTCAAAAACTAAGGGGAGTGGAAAGTTGAAATTTTGGGGTCTTTTTCCTAATGATTCAATGTAAAAAATACCAAAAACTCAAAGCGATTGAGTTATTATTAATGGAGTTACGATTTTTTGAAAATAATGATGTTTTGTAAAGTAACACTTTACAAACAATTTTTTCACTCAAAAACTAAAGGGAGTGGAAAGTTGAAATTTTGGGGTCTTTTTCCTAATGATTCAATGTAAAAAATACCAAAAACTCAAAGCGATTGAGTTATTATTAATGGAGTTACGATTTTTTGAAAATAATGATGTTTTGTAAAGTAACACTTTACAAACAATTTTTTCACTCAAAAACTAAGGGGAGTGGAAAGTTGAAATTTTGGGGTCTTTTTCCTAATGATTCAATGTAAAAAATACCAAAAACTCAAAGCGATTGAGTTATTATTAATGGAGTTACGATTTTTTGAAAATAATGATGTTTTGTAAAGTAACACTTTACAAACAATTTTTTCACTCAAAAACTAAGGGGAGTGGAAAGTTGAAATTTTGGGGTCTTTTTCCTAATGATTCAATGTAAAAAATACCAAAAACTCAAAGCGATTGAGTTATTATTAACGGAGTTACGATTTTTTGAAAATAATGATATTTTATAAAGTAAGACTTTACAACTCCATTAATAATAACTCGATCGCTTTGAGTTTTCAGTATTTTTCACATTGAGCCTTTATAGGGAAAAGTCCTCAAAATTTCAACTCTCCATCCACTTGATTCAGTAAAATGAATAACTGTGATTTTCTCACAGTATCAAAAAAAAGTTACTACGCTCAAATCAAATACGCCAACAATCTGGGAATTTTCCCACGGTATCGGAAAAGTTCCCAGGCTCAAGTGCTGCCATACCTATGTTAATAGAAAATCAAAATGAAAAATAGGGAATAATGGAATCCCAATTTTCCAACATTGAAAATAAATTTTCCATTTTCAGCTCCACCGAAAAT
Organism: Ceutorhynchus assimilis; assembly: GCA_917834065.1. Lineage (NCBI taxonomy): Eukaryota > Metazoa > Arthropoda > Insecta > Coleoptera > Curculionidae > Ceutorhynchus > Ceutorhynchus assimilis. The sequence goes on along the minus strand of OU892292.1, from coordinate 3,344,082 downwards.
CAAAACGAAAATGGAAGACCTCGCCGTCCACGCCGGTCAACTGCTGAAAATGTCAGTGGAAATCGACGGAATTCCCGAACCGAAAGTGCAATTCTACAAAGACGGCAAAGAAATCAAACACCAAAACGCGAAAATAACGAAAGAGGGCGAAAAGTACAGTTTGCTATTGGAAAAAACTGCCCTGACCGATTCGGGCAGCTACTCGGTCGTGGCCGGCAACGAGCTCGCCCAAGTGTCGCAATTTTGGAAACTAGACGTCTATAGCCGTCCGACAATTGTCCAAAAAATGGGCCTGAATAAAGTGACGTCACAAGGCGAAAACGTCGAACTAAAAGTGGAAATCCAGGCCGAACCCAAAGCGCAAATAAAATGGTGAATTGTCTCTTCTGATGGAAAACTACTTTAATTAATTTCGTATATTTTTCAGGTTCAAAGACGAAGAAGAGCTTCAGTCCAGCGAGCATTACGTCATCAAAGAAGACGGAGACGTTTATATGCTTCGTATAACCGGTGCCGTGACCACAGACGCCTCGAAATACAAATTCAAAGCGACGAATACCCACGGTATCGGCGAAGACGAGGTTCGCGTAGACGTTAAAAAAGCCCCGAAAATTGTGCAGGGTTTACGGGACATGATTGTGACCGAAAACGACCAAAATGTTACTTTGGATGTAAAATTGGAGGCTTTCCCTAAGCCAGCGGTCAAATGGTAACTAGATTTTTCGAGACAAATAATTATTAAGGTCGATTCTCACTTGCGCTTCAAATTGTCGCTAGATAAATATTTCATTGGTTTAAATGGATAAATTCCCCACTACACTTTAGCGACAATTTGCATTGCGGCGTCGCCAAGCTGAGTGCAGCGTAAGTGTGAATTGACCTTTAACAATAAATTCTCACAGGTACCTGGACGAAGTCGAAATAAAAGAAACCAGAACGGAATTTACGAGAATTGAATCTGACGATGGAATTAAATTGATTATCAAAGAAGTATCCAGTGAATTATCGGGACAGTACACGTGCAAGTTGAGCAACGAGTGCGGCGCAGCCGAGACCAGCGCTAAACTTACAGTCAATTGTGAGTAAACTTTTCGACGTTTATAGGCGTCGTTTGTTTGAACCCAGTCACAAAAAAAAACACTTTTGATTGCATAAATTATTTTTTGGAAATTTGGGTACTTTAAACATTAAATTGAAAAAATTTCAACTTTTAAGGCTGCTAACTTGGAAACGGGATAAATCTGGAAATTCTGGATGAAACCATTTTGTAGGCAATTTAATCCTCTATCGAATGGAACATGATTCATTGAAATCGATCCAGGGGTTCCAAAGTTATGGCCGATTTAATAAGATCATGTCAGGCTGGATAGATTTTTCTTTAAATTTTTTTTCCAGGCTTAGGAGACGTTCCAGAGAAAAATTCCAAATAGCTTTTTTGCTTGTTTTGACTTCCTCTATGCAATGGAATTTTTGTTTTTCTAAAATCTAAAACTTGTAACTCATTGTGGCCCCACGTTGGGCGCCAATTTGTAAGATAATTCTTAGGGAAGTTGAATATACGGGAAAAATTAATATAGGCGTCGTTTGGGAAAATCCATTTTTTCGAAAAATGCTAGTTTTTTAATAAAACAGTGACGTGCGCTCATTTTTCCTCGCTATATAACATAACTGAATTTTTGGCGCAGGCGCTCCAAGAATAATCAAACACCTGCAGGACGCGACCGTCGAGGAAGGGGCAGCCCTACACCTCGAAATCGAGGTGGACGCTTGTCCTGAGCCGACGGTGAAATGGCTGCGCAACGGCCGAGAGGTCAACAGCGACGCCCGCATCAAAATCACCAGGGACAAGCGACGCTACGAAACCCTGCATTTAGCCGTCGATCTGATCAAATACGAGGAACAGGGCGAATACGAGGTGATCGTTACGAACACTCTGGGCACGACGAGCAGCAAAAGTTTCGTAACGGTGAACAGTAAGTGAATTTCAGGCCTGTGATTTCATTAGTAGGCCAATAACTGGAAATTTATTAGAAAAAATGAAAAGTTCATACTGTTCATTTCGGACACATGAAGACTAGACAAACTGAAATTTTCCATTTTGAACTTTTCAATTTTTCCCAATTACTACGGCCGATTAATAATATAAATTCCCTTCTTTTTTTGTATTGTATTTATACGTATCCTTTGTCTACTAACACGATTATTACAGAAGTCACTCACACTGACGCCATCGAAGAAACTGGACCGGAACCGTTGAAAATAAAACAGGAAATTGTCGACGAAAATACCCGAGGTAGATTGTTTTTCTTGTTTTTTGAGCCGCTTCAAATATAACGATGTAAACCGAGTCGATCGACTATGGAAATCCGATTGGACTGCTGTTCCAAAAAATTTATAAAGTTCCAGCGAATTCGAAAACTCGTTCCAACGCTATTTGAAAACATTAAAACTCGTTGGAGTGGGTTTTTGGACTGTTCCAACAAGTTCCAAAAAGTTTATAACGTTCCAACAAATTCATATACTCGTTCCAGTAATGTTTAAAAACATTAAAACTAGTTAAAGTGAGTTTTCGGGACTGTTCCAATGAGTTCCAAAAAAATTATAAAGTTCCAACAAATTCGAAAACTCGTTTCAATACTATTTGGAAACATTAGAACTCGTTAAAGTGGGTTTTTTGTACTGTTTCAACGAATTTCAAAAAGTTTGTAACGTTGCAACAAATTCAAAAAACCGTTCGACTATTATTTAGAAGCATTAGAACTAGTAAAAGTGAGTTTTTTGGACTGTTCCAACGAGTTTCAAAAGATTTATAAAGTTTCAACGAGTTCTAAAACGTTTCAAAAATGTTCGAAATTAACAAAAACTCGTTTCAAAGTTGTTAAAGCTTGTTAAAACGAAATTTTCAAACTGTTTCAACGAGTTCCAAAAAATTAAGTTTCAACAAATCCAAAGAATTCGAAAACTCGTTCCAATGCTGTTTAGGAACATTGAAACTCGTTGGCGTGAGTTTTCTGGACTGTTCAACGAGTTCCAAAAAAATTTATAACGTTTCAATTTATTTAAAAATTCGTTCCAATACTATTTGCGCTTATAAGAACTCGTTGGAGTGAGTTTTTTGAACTGTTCCAACGAGTTCCAAAAAAATTTATAACGTTTCAATTCATTTAAAAATTCGTTCCAATACTATTTGCGCTTATAAGAACGAGTGCCAAAAAATGTATAAAGTTTCAACAAATCCAAAAAACTCTTTCCAATGATGTTTAAGAACATTGGAACTCGTTGGAGTGAGCTTTTTGGACTGTTCCAACGAGTTCCAAAAAAATTTATAACGTTTCAATTTATTTAAAAATTCGTTCCAATACTATTTGCGCATATAGGAACTCGTTGGAGTGAGTTTTTTGGACTATTCCAACAAGTTCCAAAAAATTTATAAAGTTCCAACGAGTTTTGAAACATTTCAAAAATGTTTCAACGAGTTCCAAAAAATTTATAAAGTTTCAACAAATCCAAAAAATTCGAAAACTCGTTTCAATACTGTTTAGGAACATTGGAACTCGCTGGAATGAGTTTTTTAGACTGTTCCAACGACTTCCAAAAAAATTTATAACGTTTCAATTTATTTAAAAATTCATTCCAATACTACATATTTGAACTTATAAGAACTCGTTGAAGTGAGTTTTTTTGAGTTGTTCCAACGAGTATTAAAACTTTCAAAAATGTTCAAAATTAACAAAAAACTCGTTTTAAAGTTGTTAAACCTAGTTAAAACGAAATTTTTAAACTGTTCCAGCGAGTTCCAAAAAATTTATAAAATCCTATCAAATTCGAAAACTCGTTCCAACGGTATTTGGAAATATTAGAACCCGTTGGAGTGGGTTTTTTGGACTGTTCCAACAAGTTCCAAAAAGTTTATAACGTCTAACAAATTCATATACTCGTTCCAGTATTATTTGGAAACATTAGAACGCGTTAATGTGAATTTTTTTGATCTGTTTCAACGTTCGAACTCGGTAAAATGAATTTTTAAGGTTAATTTGGGTTAATTTCAGATTGTTCCAACAAGTTCCAAAAAATTTATATCGTTTCAATTATCCTAAAAAATCGTTCCAAAACTTTTTGAACTCATTGAAACTCATTGGAATCAGTTTTTTGGACTGTTTTAACGAGTTCCAAAAAGTTCATGATGTTCCAATATCATTTAGAAAAGTTCGAACTCGTTAAAAGAAGTTTTTTGAGTTAATTTTGGACTGTTCCAACGAGCTCCAAAAAATGTATAACATTTCAATTAATTTAAAAAATCGTTTCAAACCTGTTTGAATTTATCAGAACTCGTTGGAGTGAATTTTTTGGACTGTTTCAACGAGTTCCAAAAAATTTATAAAACTTTAACGAATTTAAAAACTTGTTCCAACGCTATTTGGAAACATTAAAACTCGTTGGAGTGGATTTTTTCAACGAATTCCAAAAAAAATTAAAAAGTTCCAACAAATTCAAAATCTCTGTTCCAACGAATTTTTTAAATGTCTTAAAAAAATTCGAAATTTACAAAAACTCCTTCCGAAGTCGTTAAAACGAAATTTTAAACTGTTCCAAAGAGGTTTTAAAACGTTCCAACAACACGTTTCAACGAGCTTTTAATCCGCTTAAAAATTGATGTTCCAAAATTTGTTGAAATTAAATTTTTTCCAACGAGTTTTCAATTTGTTCCAACGAAATCTGAGAATCTTTTGGAACATTTTAGAAAGTTTCAATTTTTTTTTTAAACAATCTAAATTTGGTCCAACGAGTTTCGAGAAGTTTTTGGAACATTCATGATCGTTCCAGAATTTTTTCGAAGCAATCTAAATTTGTTCCAACGAGTTTTGAGAAGTTTTTGGAACATTCTTTAAACTCTGTACGACATTCCCAACAACTCAATTTCAGTTGATTTTTTTTTTGGAACATTTTTTGAAACAATTTAAATTTTTTTCAACGAGTTTTCAATTTGTTCCAACGAGTTCTGCGAATTTTTTGGAACATTCTAGAAGTTCCAAAATACTTTGAACCAATTTAAATGAACGAGTTTTGAGAAACTTTTGGAACGTTCTAGAATGTGATTTTTCTACCAGCATTAATCAATAACAGCAGCTTTTACTAGAAAATTCGAAACAACTTCTGTATAAAAAATTTAGGTGAAATACAAATTGGGGAACCCATTATCGAAGAACCATCGTCTCCGATATCGGCCGTGGCGGAAGAACCCGAACATTTCGTACCATCGGTTGAAACAGTCCAATCGGATGTTAACTTGTTTCAAAATGGACAAGACGAAGAAACTATTACGAAAAATGAACAAGAAAGAAAAGAAAAGAAAATACCACAAGAAGGTATAAATTATTGCATCAAAACGCTTCTTTATTAACCTGCTGGCTGGTAAGTTGCACCCAATACACGAAATCTCTACTAACAAAATTCCAGTAGATTGTGCGTCACTATTGTCTACCCCCTCCATTCCTTATAAGCAAGCTCCTCCCTCTTGAGAAAAAGGGGGGGTGAGCGCAAGTCACGTCCAACCTATTAAATGTCCAATTTTTTAGCCGAACCAATAATTCTTGACACCAACATGAAAGACGGTTCCCGGCCGGAATCCTTGGACGTCACTTACATAGCGAGAGGGTTCGCCAATCCGCCGCCAGAGGCCACTTGGACCTTGAATGTGAGTAAAATTCGAATATTCTTGCACTAATTTTATTGAAATAAAAATTGTAGGGCAAAGCAATCGTGCCTGACGCGCACCTGCGCATGACCGCCAGCCAAAATGGCGAAGAGTTCAAATTGGAAATTCAAAAGTTGCAAATGAAAGATGCCGGAGTTTACGAGTGCGTCCTCACCAATCCTGTCGGCAGTGTCAAGCAACAGGCCGTTTTGGAAGTCACTCGTAAGTCATATTGTCATATTTTGACAGCTGACATTTGTCAAAAATTACTAATCTTCACTGAGTATTATGCCAACCAATTTCAAAGCCAATTTTTTTAGCTAGAAATTCTCGATTTTTGATTCGGAAAAAAAAAAAAATGTCGTAGACAAAATGTCGCACGTTACCTCTACTCAATGCGGTCTCGAATTTTTCATTCTGTATTACCGAGCCTTTTGGTATGACAGAGCTCTGTATTACCGACCCGATGTTGTCCAATTTGAAAGCCAATCAAAGAGCTGGGAATAATTTAAATTTGAATTTGAAAGCCAATCAAGAGCTGGAAAGCGGCGTTGCCAAATAACCTCAAAAAATGAAAAAAAAAAACAGCCCCAAATTAAGCAAAAAAATTCCCTAAAAATAATAAATTTCCCTAAAGGAAACTTGTTTTTGAATAAAAGTTTCTGTCACTTACCTCAATGAAAAACTAGATTTAAAATGGTTCAAAATATTTTGGAACTTTCTAGAATAGAATGTTCCAAAAATTTCTCAGAACTCGTTGGAACAAATTGAAAATTCGTTGAAAAAAAATTTAAATTGTTTCAAAAAATGTTCCAAAAAAAAATCAACTGAAATTGAGTTGTTCGGAATGTTGCAGAGAGTTCAAAGAATGTTTCAAAACTCGTTGGAACAAATTTAGATTGCTTCAAAAAAATTCTGGAACGATCATGAATGTTCCAAAAACTTTTAAAAATTTGTTGGAACAAATTTAGATTGTTTTAAAAAAAAATTGGAACTTTCTAAAATGTTCCAAAAAATTCTCAGAACTCGTTGGAACAAATTGAAAACTCGCTAAAAAAAAAATTAAATTGTTTCAAAAAATTCTAGAAAGTTCCAAAAGAAAATTTCAACTCAAATTGAGTTGTTCGGAATGTTGTAGAGAGTTCAAAGAATGTTCCAAAAATTTCTCAAAACTCGTTAGAACCTTCAAGAAAATTCTAGTACGGTCAAGAATGTTCCAAAAACTTCTCAAAACTCGTTGAAACAAATTTAGATTGCTTCAAAAAAATTCTGGAACGGTCATGAATGTTCTAAAAACTTTTCAAAACTCGTTGGAACAAATTTAGATTGTTATAAAAAAAAATTAGAACTTTCTAAAATGTTTCAAAAAATTCTCAAAACTCGTTGGAACAAATTGAAAACTCGCTGAGAAAAAATTTAAATTGTTTCAAATAATTCTAGAATGTTCCAAAAAAAAAGTTTCACATCGAAATTGTGTGGTTCGAAATGTTGCAGAAAGTTTAGGAATGTTCCAAAAATTTCTCAGAACTCGTTGGAACAAATTGAAAACTTATTGAAAAAAAATTAAATTGTTTCAAAAAATTCTAGAATGTTCCAAAAGAAAATTTCAACTTAAATTGAATGTTGTAGAGAGTTCAAAGAATGTTCCAAAAATTTCTCGAAACTCGTTAGAACCTTCAAAAAAATTCTGGAACGGTCAAGAATGTTCCAAAAACTTCTCGAACCTCGTTGGAACAAATTTAGATTGTTTTAAAAAAATTGGAACTTTGTAAAATGTTCCAAAAAATTCTCAGATTTCGTTGGAACAAATTGAAAACTAGTTGGAAAAAATTTAATTTCAACAAATTCTGGAACATCAATTTTTAAACGGATTAGAATCTCGTTGGAACATGTTAGAAACTTGTTGGAACGTTTTAAAACCTCTTTGGAACAGTTTAAAATTTCGTTTAACGACTTGGAAGGAGTTTTTGTAAATTTTGAATTTTTTTAAGACGTTTCAAAAACTCGTTGGAACAGAGATTTTGAATTTGTTGAAACTTTTTAAATTTCTTGGATCTCGTTGGAACAGTCCAAAAAAACCACTCCAACCAGTTCTGATATTTCCAAATAGCGTTGGAACGAGTTTTCGAATTCGTTAGGGCTTTATAAGTTTTTTTGAAACTCGTTGGAACAGTCGAAAAAACTCACTTTAACGAGTTCTAATGTTCCAAAATAATATTGAAACGAGTATTTGAATTTGTTGAAACGTTAAAAACTTTTTGGAACTTCCAAAAAAATTCACTCTAACGAGTTTTAATACTTCCAAATAGCGTTGGAACAAGTTTTCGAATTCGTTGGAGCTTTATAAATTTTTTGGAACTCGTTGAAACAGTTCAAAAAACTCACATTAACTAGTTCTAATGTTTCCAAATAATACTGAAATGAGTATATGAATTTGTTGGAACGTTATAAACTTTTTGGAACTTGCTGGAACAGTACAAAAAACTTAATCCAACGAGTTTGGATGTTTTCAAATAGCGTTGGAACGAGTTTTTGAATTCGTTGGAGCTTTATAAATTTTTTGGAACTCGTTGAAACCGTTCAAAAAACTCACATTAATTAATTATAATGTTTCCAAATAATACTGGAATGAGTAAAACCCACTCCAACGAGTTCTAATGCTTCCAAATAGCGCTGGAACGAGTTTTCGAATTCGTTGGATTTTTATAAATTTTTTGGAACTTGTTGAAACAGTTCAAAAAATACACATTAAAGTTTCCAAATAATACTAGAACGAGTATATGAATTTGTTGGAACGTTATAAACTTTTTGGAACTTGTTGGAACAGTCCAAAAAACTTAATCCAACGAGTTTTGATGTTTTCAAATAGCGTTGGAACGAGTTTTTGAATTCGTTGGAGCTTTATAAATTTTTTGGAACTCGTTGAAACCGTTCAAAAAACTCACATTAATTAATTATAATGTTTCCAAATAATACTGGAATGAGTAAAACCCACTCCAACGAGTTCTAATGCTTCCAAATAGCGCTGGAACGAGTTTTCGAATTCGTTGGATTTTTATAAATTTTTTGGAACTTGTTGAAACAGTTCAAAAAATACACATTAAAGTTTCCAAATAATACTAGAACGAGTATATGAATTTGTTGGAACGTTATAAACTTTTTGGAACTTGCTGGAACAGTACAAAAAACTTAATCCAACGAGTTTGGATGTTTTCAAATAGCGTTGGAACGAGTTTTTGAATTCGTTGGAGCTTTATAAATTTTTTGGAACTCGTTGAAACCGTTCAAAAAACTCACATTAATTAATTATAATGTTTCCAAATAATACTGGAATGAGTAAAACCCACTCCAACGAGTTCTAATGCTTCCAAATAGCGCTGGAACGAGTTTTCGAATTCGTTGGATTTTTATAAATTTTTTGGAACTTGTTGAAACAGTTCAAAAAATACACATTAAAGTTTCCAAATAATACTAGAACGAGTATATGAATTTGTTGGAACGTTATAAACTTTTTGGAACTTGTTGGAACAGTCCAAAAAACTTAATCCAACGAGTTTTGATGTTTTCAAATAGCGTTGGAACGAGTTTTTGAATTCGTTGGAGCTTTATAAATTTTTTGGAACTCGTTGAAACCGTTCAAAAAACTCACATTAATTAATTATAATGTTTCCAAATAATACTGGAATGAGTAAAACCCACTCCAACGAGTTCTAATGCTTCCAAATAGCGCTGGAACGAGTTTTCGAATTCGTTGGATTTTTATAAATTTTTTGGAACTTGTTGAAACAGTTCAAAAAATACACATTAAAGTTTCCAAATAATACTAGAACGAGTATATGAATTTGTTGGAACGTTATAAACTTTTTGGAACTTGTTGGAACAGTCCAAAAAACTTAATCCAACGAGTTTTGATGTTTTCAAATAGCGTTGGAACGAGTTTTTGAATTCGTTGGAGCTTTATAAATTTTTTGGAACTCGTTGAAACCGTTCAAAAAACTCACATTAATTAATTATAATGTTTCCAAATAATACTGGAATGAGTAAAACCCACTCCAACGAGTTCTAATGCTTCCAAATAGCGTTGGAACGAGTTTTCGAATTCGTTGGATTTTTATAAATTTTTTGGAACTTGTTGAAACAGTTCAAAAAATACACATTAAAGTTTCCAAATAATACTAGAACGAGTATATGAATTTGTTGGAACGTTATAAACTTTTTGGAACTTGTTGGAACAGTCCAAAAAACTTAATCCAACGAGTTTTGATGTTTTCAAATAGCGTTGGAACGAGTTTTTGAATTCGTTGGAGCTTTATAAATTTTTTGGAACTCGTTGAAACCGTTCAAAAAACTCACATTAATTAATTATAATGTTTCCAAATAATACTGGAATGAGTAAAACCCACTCCAACGAGTTCTAATGCTTCCAAATAGCGTTGGAACGAGTTTTCGAGTTCGTTGGATTTTTATAAATTTTTTGGAACTTGTTGAAACAGTTCAAAAAATACACATTAATGTTTCCAAATAATACTAGAACGAGTATATGAATTTGTTGGAACGTTATAAACTTTTTGGAATTCGTTGGAACAGTCGAAAAAACCACTACAACGAGTTTGAATGTTTCCAAATAGCGTTGGAACAAGTTTTTGAATTCGTTAAAGTTTTAAAAAATTTTTGGAATTCGTTGAAACAGTCCAAAAAATTCACTTCAACGAGTTCTAATAAATTTAAACAGTATTGGAACGATTTTTTAAATTAATTGAAATGTTATACATTTTTTGGATCTCGTTGGAACGGTCTAAAACTAACCCAAATCAACCCAAAAAATTTCTTTTAACGAGTTCGACGTTTCTAAATAATATTGGAACGTCTTGAATTTTTTGGAACTTGCTGAAACACTCCAAAAAACTGATTCCAACAAGTTTCAATGAGTTCAAATAGTTTTGGAACGATTTTTTAGGATAATTGAAACGATATAAATTTTTTGGAACTTGTTGGAACAGTTCAAAACTAACCCAAACTAACCTTAAAAATTCATTTTAACGAGTTTTTAAATAATATTGGAACGTCGTGAACTTTTTGGAACTTGCTGAAACAGTCCAAAAATTCACTGCAACGAGTTCTTGTGAATTCAAACAGTTTTGGAACGATTTTTTCCAACTACATAATTGGAACGTTATATATTTTTTGGAACCCGTTGAAACAGTCCAAAACTAACCCAAAAAAACTCATTTCAACGAGTTCGAACGTTTCTAAATAATATTGCAACAAATTTTGACTCATGATTGGTTTAGAAATTGAATTTTTGGATTATTCCCGGCTCTTGATTGGCTTCAAATTTTAAATATTGCCGGCTCTCCAAAAACAATCTTTGAAGTGCCGAAAATGAACAAAATTTGAATTTTTAAAGTCAATCAACGGCCGAAAAAATTCAAAATCTGGAGCCAATCAAGAGCTGGGAATAATCAAAAAATTCAATTTTTGATCCAATCAAGAGCCGGAAATTGTCAGAAATTGAACCTTGATATGACGGTACTTTTACAGTGCAATACCGTTTACTCAGCACCTTTATAATAAGAGGGGCAATATCTCTTACTCAGCGTCTTTATATTAAGAGGGGCAATATCTCTTGCTCAGCGTCTTTATTATTATAAAGGCTTTTACAGTGGCGTACGCTTATATTTGTTTTTTTCAGCCGAAAAAGAACTGCGCAGACCGAAATTGAAAAAGGGCATCGAAGACGCGACCGTTACCAAGAAAAATGGCGTCACTTTTGAGGCGATTTTAATCGGCGATCCGATACCGGAAGTTCATTGGTTAAAAGACAACAAACCCATTACGAATCTGGAATTCGAAAAAAGTAAAATCGTCATCGAAACCGAAGATCACGAAATCGAGGACGGACTCAAAGAGTGCACGTACAAATTGACAATTCCCAAATGTAAGTCGAATTTTATGTAATTTCCTGGAATTTTAAATAATTCATATTCGTAGGCGAAACATTCGACCGAGGCGAATATACGATGCGGGCGAAAAATAAGTGGGGCGAGCTGGAGGCCGCAGCTCGTTTGATGATCGTCCTGAGGCCGGAAATCGAAGGTCCGGAAGATGTGAAGGTTGTGCCGGGCGAAGCCGCCGAATTCGCTGCGATCATTCGGGTGAGTCGATAAAAATTCAATTTTTTATACAGGGTGGTCCATATCACTTGAAACAGTCTAATATCTCGAAGTTAAATGAATCACCCTGTATATGGTTGGAAAAAATCAAATTCTTTCGTATAGGCGAATCCTTTGGCTGAAGTTTCCTGGACAAAAGACGGGCGACCAATCAAAGCAGGCGATTCGATTTCTATCGTTGAAGATTTGGCCAATGAGACTTACAAATTAATTTTCCATAAAGTCGCCCTCAGCGACGAGGGAAACTATAAGGTGGTGGCCAGAAACGATTTGGGCGAGAGCGTCAGTGAGGCTCAACTGAAAACTAAAAGTAAGTCAAATTTTTTGTTTATGTATGTACACTTGGCCAACTGTAAAACTGGTA